>CM065385.1:5890000-6442500 GCA_033060915.1 Euryodendron excelsum | reverse complement strand
TTTCAAGAATGGTTCCAAGAGTTGGCTCCTTGAAGTTTAGGATGAGACCTTAGAAATTATGACTTAGATAATTCCCTACTAACCCCCTAACTCTCATTTTGGTATCATGGCCTCCTAACTTGCATAAGGATTGTTTCTAGCTCTCTAATTTCTAAGGTTTCTATTCTTTTAAGTTTGGTGGTTGGAATGGCCCCATGAAACCCTCTCTTGAGTGGTTTCCCTTTTATTTGGCCATAGGAACCCTCTCTTGATGGAATGGTCTCCTTCAAAATGGTTTTCAAGATCCTTCTCCAAACATGGTTTTCGAAAAATTCATCATCTCCATCTTTGCATTAAAAATGGTACTTTAAAAGGTTGTCATCCTCATGTTGATTTTTAGACCTCTTATACTCTTGTCAAGATAATGGTTATAATGGCCATGCGGAAATCTTCCTTGGAATGGTTTCCAAGTATCACCCATACAAGCCATTCTCTTGGCTAGAGTAGAAATTTTCATAGAAATGATCTTTAAAAAGATGGCCTACCAAAGTCGATTGCATAACATGTTTGTTTTTCAAAACTCTTTCCAAAAGTGCATCAAACAACCTTTCAAAATCATCTTCCAATTCAACCCTAGGTTAACTTGACCCTAGTTACCCAATCCTAGGTTAACTTGACCCTAGTTATCTGACCATAGGTTAACTTGACCCTAGTTACCCAACCTTAGGTTAACTTGACCCTAGTTGACCAACCCTAGATTAACTTGACCCTAGTTCACTCACCTTAGGTTAACTTAACCCTAAACCATCTTAACCTTAGGTTAACCCTATTCTAGTTAGCCAACCCTAGTCCAACTTAACCTTAGGTCACCCTTAACCGTAAGCTAACCTAACATAGATTAATACGCTTCAAGGTTCCAACTCATAAACCCTTTTTGAATAATCTTTCAATTTTAAACTATATTCATTACCCATTTTTCCAAAACCTTCAAACCTCTTGAGATTTTAAAAACCAACTCCAAGATACTTCCAAAATGTTTTCAAAAGATCACAAACCTAAGGTATCCCTAACCCTCTTATGGTTAAGGACCCCAAAGGAAGGTGACATATCAAGAAAAGCCCCCAAGGTTGTCCATATTAAGATTCCAAACCTTTAGCCATTTTTAAAAACCACTTTAAAAAAATGATTCATCAAAACATTCCAAAGTCATCCCTCCAAGGTTTTCAAAGACAAGACCTCAAAAACACTTTCAAAATCTCTTGAGTCATTCCAAAGCATTTTTCAAAAGCTCCCTTAAGTTGATCCAAAAACATTTTTAAAACACTCCCTCATCCAAATCTCAAGTCAAAACTTTCACGACCCCAAAGTGTCTTCAATTTTCCCAAAGACCCCAAAGTATCTTCAACTTTCCTTACAACCACAAAGTGACTTCAAACTTTTTCAAAGACCTCAAAGTGTCTTCAAACTTTCCAAAGGCCCTAATGCGCCTATTTTCTATTGGGCTCTTGCCCGAACTACGATTGACCTGATTCTCGCCAAATAAGATACGTAGGCAACCTAAAATGGTGCGGTCATAACTTCCATTTCAACTCCAATCCTTTTTTCAAAAATTCCTACCAATTCAAAGTTTCTATCTCATACCCTTTCAAACTCTCATGTTTTCAAACTTCTTCCCAAAAACTTGCATCATGCATCATTCATCCGAAAAGTAACCCTATTTTCAAAATTCTAAAAGTAGATATTAAGTGGACAATGGTAACCAGCTATTCTAATGAGTGAACAAAAGGGTGAATAGACATGTAGATACCGAAAGGGTGGGGTAGGGTGATGATCTTAGGATATCTTCCCTATACGTAACCAACCCCCGGACCATAGATTTTTGTTTTCAAATGACCAGAATGGAGTTATTTTTCAAAAGGGCTTAAATCTTTCCAAAGGTTGCCAAACAACCTATTTTCTTAAAAACCCTCTCTTGAGGGAGTTTTCAAAAAACCTTAGGTTTAATCTTTGAATTAACACTTAGTTTTGAGTGCCCTAACTCACCTTAATCAAGTTAGGTGGCGACTCCTATTTTTCTACGAAGCCCTTAATCAAAACAATTTTCAATTCAAACCTAATTGCACTTATCCTTCTATGAGGACGAGTTTTAGTGACAAAGTTTCGTACTTTTTGTCTCCAAGCTGAAAGGACCTTGGACCACCAAAAATCGGGGTGCAACATTGATGTTGCACAGATACGATATGACGATCCATACATGGTGTGGTACCACCATATTACATGCTCCCTGGTGGGCAATCCAACTCACCTGCTGCTACTGGATACCTTGAGGTCGGCTCCACCGTAGAGATTGGGGTTCGTAAAGCCATAACATTTTCATTTGTTCAATGTCACTTGTATACATTAGTTAGTTATAAATGATTTCCCTCATTTTTGCAAGCTTGCCATGTCACATCCATATATCAACACACAGATCATGCCATTTATACGTACGGCACACCAGCTGCATTACAGGATCCATATAGGGTACGGAACATTAGTACCACGTTACTCCGTGTATTACATGAGCATGAGCAGATTGGACAGTTGGCAGTTCCCCCTCCCGTGCGGCCACCCCCCCAGGATCATCTAAGCATCAGGTGCCCTAATCCTTCAATGTTATTTGACCATCCTCATCGCATGTGAATCTGACGATGCCAACGTACACATATCACAGTGAGTCACGAGATGTACCATCTTTATCACATGCGACTAGTTACGAGGTCAGACCTCGTTGCCGCGCCCCCCGCCACATTAGCTCCCTTGTTACATATGACCAGGGATCTGGTTACTTGGGACTAGGCGATGACGAGGATGCTGACGCATATGATGACCCATTGTTAGCATCAGGACAGTGTATCGAGACGTCCTTTATGCATACAGAGGGTTGGGTTTCACCTGCCATGTCCTCCCAGTCGGCACCTCCATTCCCACCATCATACGTAGAAGGGCCATCTTTGATTACCCAGCTGAGCAGCGGGCATTCGGAGGTTTCAGTGGTAGCACAGATCACACAGGTAGACGCACTCCTTACCGATGACCTACATGATGCTTCACAAATCACACAAGTAGAGGCACAGTCGCAGCCATCGATACCACGTGTCTATGTCCGTAGGGTGATGAGAGATAGGAGGCCACTCCCGTGTGGTACGGGAGGTCATGTATAGTAGTTAGGGGATTTAGTTTTCCATTTGTTTTTGTGGAGTTTGTTATGGAAACTTTTTTTGGAGGTCTATTTGTTTTTGTGGAGTTTGTTATGGAAACTTTTTATGAAGGTCATATATAGTAGTTAGGGTATTTAGCTTTCATTTTGTATTGTCTTTTGTAAAAAAATTGTTACAACATATATAAAGTATAGTTCATCTTTTATATGGCCTTCGTATGTTCATGTCATTTTATAAAATATTATTGTTGCTGTAGTTGATTGTATGAAACTTTGTACAAAAAAAAAATGAGAATTACTCAAAATGGTGGGTTATGAATTCCTAATTTATAATGTGGTACATTCACATCAATGCGTCTGTCACATTAACATGTCAATTCAACCCGTGAGTTTAAGCAATTATGTGAAGGCTTCAGAACAAGCACTTATTGGGTAAAGGCAAGTTAAAGCATCCACATGAAAGGTTCATGAAGAGCTTCACATGACTATCAGGAATCTATTCACGTGAATCACATTAACCCGTGACTAGTCCTTTTGTAGTAAAGTGTAGGCTGTCTTGTCTCATCCGATCATTAATCCCTTCAAAAAGCAACCTTGCCATGGGAGGTAGCTCGATATTAAAGTATAAATAGGGAAAGGGTGGCCCAGATAATGCAAACAAAGGGGTTTGACCATGTCATGAGGGTTACTCCTGAGTGGAGACGGTTGGGGGTTGCCCAACACGGTCACGTAATGGGGGTTGCCCATCGTTGGATAATTTGTCGGAGTGAAGAACATTTATTAATGCTGATCCTATAGAAATGGGGGGTGTCCATCATTGGATGTCTCAGAATGGGAGGTCTTAGAAAATTGGGTTTGCTCCTTCGCTTCTAGGGTAAGCCTTGTCGGCGCCCCTTGCTTACATGTGCTGCTTTCTCCTTCACAAAGCTCCACTGGGAGGAGTCCTGTCAGCATTGCTTACTTACTTGTGATGCTTTCTCCTTCACAAAGCGCCACTGGGAGGAGTCATGTCAGCGTCCCTTGATTACCTGTGATGCTTTCTCCTTCACAAAGCACCACTGGGAGGAGCCATGTTAGCATTGCTTGCTTACCTCAGCTGACAAGTTCACACTAGGTTTATAGGAATGCCAACATACGGTTAATAATACAATCAATAAAGCATTCATGGGTTCACACTACACGTAAAGGTTGCAAGTTAGATGGTGAATAGTCATGTCAAATGCAGAGTCACGTGTTGTTCATCTTTTCTGAAATCGTCAAGTACTTGATACTAGCTACCGACATGTGAAGGTATGCTAGCCTTTATTCTAAGGTGTCACGTCAATGCTAAAGCCTGGCTTATTCTTAACCCTTCACGTGAAGGCTGATGTTGCACACAACCCAATGAACTCACGTGAACCCTTTACTCATGCATTATATTGTATTGTCTATATATACGTTGTCTGAAGATGTGAAGAAATACAAAACTATACTTACAAAGATGTCGAAGCAAAAGGATTATTTGGGGCAATGTCTAGTCGTTTGGTTCCAAGTAACGAGATGGTTGAAAACCAATCCTTAGCCATCCATGTGGTGCGTACATACACGGACCTAGTCAGTAACAAATAGTATGGCCGAAAATGTTGCTTTCTTAACAAACCTATCCTAATGCACGATACTATGGGTCCGATTAGCCACATATTTATGGGCGAGGCATCCTTACATCTACCCCCCGGGGTCACCGACGACTAATGCATATACAGAGAGTTGTGGGAAGACCTGTTCGATAAACGTTGTGAACAAGAGATGTATTGCCGATGGCATGGCCTCCATGTCCCAAAGGCCCGTTTAACAAAGATGTTCAACAAGAGATCACCTAACAAGAAGGTCATCAAAGTGCCCGAACATGAGATTGATCAAATGCAACAAAGGTTGGATAGATATCATTTTATAGAGCATGCAAAGACAGAATGTAATGATCCAATGCAATGAATATTAGAAATTATTCAAGATCCATTGTGACTTTCTGACCTAGAACTTTCAAACTTCTAGGAAGAAGAAGTCGACGATGACTTTCAAAATTATCTACCTACTAGCCTTAGCGTTGCTTGCAAACCACTATGTTGCTATGAACATGGTCCACAAAGCTTGTTAAAATTTATACTTCAATATTATGTAAAAATAAGCTTTTTCATATAATATATGTGAATTTGGGTCATATTTGCCATTTTGCATATCGGGAGGCATCGATGTGACACAAGTGTCGTGTGGGAGTTGACGACACGTTAATCGGTGTCTCGGTTTAGAAGTTATACAAAGTTTTAGAATTTCAATACTTAGATTTTCGAAGTTGTGTCAACTCGACCGTTGGGTATCAAAACGGGGAGGAAGGGTCCGGGGAGTGCAAAACTTGACGGGAGACATCGATGAGACACAAGTGACGTGTGGGAGTTGACGACATGTCAATCGGTGTCCCGGTTTGGAAGTTATACAAAATTTTAGAATTTCAATAATTATGTTTTTGGAGTTGTGCCAACTCGGCTGTCGGGGTACCAAAACGAGGAGGAAGGGTCCAGGGAGTGCGAAACTTGATAGGAGACACCAGTGTGACACGAGTGACGTGTGGAAGTTGACGGCCCGTCAATCGGTGTCCCGGTTTGGAAGTTATACAAAGTTTTAGAATTTTCATACTTAGTTTTCAAAGTTGTGCCAACTTGGCCATAGGGGTACCAAAATGGGGAGAAAGGATTCGGGGAGTGCGAAACTTGACGGGAGGCACTGGTGTGACACAAGTGACGTGTGGGAATTGACAACACGTCAATCGGTGTCCTAGTTTGGAAGTTATGCAAAGTTTTAGAATTTCAGTACTTAGGTTTTCGAAGTTAGGTCAACTCGGCCGTTAGGGTACTGAAACAGGGAGGAAGGGTCCAGGGAGTGTGAAACTTGATGGGAGACACCGGTGTGACACGATTGACGTGTGGGAGTTGGCAACACGTCAATCAGGGTCCCAGTTTGGAAGTTATGCAACATTTTAGAATTTTAATACTTAGGTTTTTGAAGTTGTGCCAACTCGGCTGTTGGGGTACCAAAACAGGGAGGAAGGTTCTAGGGAGTGCGAAACTTGATGGGAGGCACCGGTGTGACACAAGTGATGTGTGGTAGTTGATGGCACATCAATCAGTGTCCCGGTTTAGAAGCTATGCAAAATTTTAGAATTTCAATACTTAGGTTTTTAGAGTTTTGTCAACTCGGCCGTTGGGGTACCGAAACGGGGAGGAAGGGTCCGGGAAGTGCGAAACTTGACGAGAGGCACCGGTGTGACACGAGTGACGTGTGGGAGTTAGCGGCACGTCAATCGGTGGCCTAGTTTGGAAGTAATGCAAAGTTTTAGAATTTCAATACTTAGGTTTTCGGAGTTATGCCAACTCGGCCATTAGGGTATCGAAACGGGGAGGAAGGGTCCAAGAAGTGTAAAACTTAACGAGAGGCACCGGTGTGACACGAGTGACGTGTGGGAGTTGGCGGCACGTCAATCGATGTCCTGGTTTGGAAGTTATGCAAAGTTTTAGAATTTTAGTACTTAGGTTTTTGGAGTTATGCCAACTTGGCTGTTGGGGTACCGAAACGGGGAGAAAGGGTCCGGGGAGTGCGAAACTTGACGGGAGGCACCAGTGTGACATGAGTGACGTGTGGGAGTTAGCGGCACATCAATCGGTGTCCCGGTTTGGAAGTTATGCAAAGTTTTAGAATTTCAATACTTAGGTTTTTGGAGTTATGTCAACTTGGCTGTTGGGCTACTGAAACGGGAAGGAAGGGTTCGGGGAGCGCAAAACTTGATGGGAGACACCGTTGTGACACGAGTGATACGTGGGAGTTGGCGGCACATCAATCAGTGTCTCGGTTTGGAAGTTATGCAAAATTTTGGAATTTTAATACTTTGGTTTTCGGAGTTGTGCCAACTCGACCGTTGGGGTCCTGAAACGGGGAGGAAGGGTCCGGGGAGTGCAAAACTTGACGAGAGACACCGTTGTGACATGAGTGACGTGTGGGAGTTGACGACACGTCAATTGGTGTCCTAGTTTGAAAGTTATGCAAAGTTTTAGAATTTTAATACTTAGGTTTTCAAAGTTGTGCCAACTCGGCCGTTGGAGTACCGAAATGAGGAGAAAGGGTCCGGGGAGTACGAAACTTAACAAAAGACACCGGTGTGACACGAGTGACGTGTAGGAGTTAACGGCACGTCAATCGGTGTCCTGGTTTGAAAGTTATGCAAGTTTTAGTTCAACAGGTTCAGAATTTGGTTTTGCTGATATAAGCGCCATTTGAAATGCTGTTTTTTCTGAGGAAGAAACGCCATTTCAAATGGCATTTTTTCGAGGGACTAAAAGCCATTTGAAATGACGTTTTTAAGTGTTGTATTCTTCTTGTATTTTACCTTTGTATTTCCCTTGGGGAAGGGGTAGAAATTAAACCTAAAAACGCCATTTGAAAAGGCGCTAAACCTGCCACTAGGCTACATTTTAGGTTTTTCTAATTCGCAATTTTAAATTAGGTAATGTTACATTGTAGGAAATGGTGGAATTCACATCTAATTATGTCATTTGCTAATGGGTTAATTCCAAAATGACTCAGCTAAATGACACGTCATTTTTTTGGTGGGGACGTGACTTGAACCCAGAGGGTGTGGGTTGGTGTAGTTTCATGCATTAATTGTGTCAAAATAAAAAGAAAAGAACGGGATAAGAAAATAAAATAAAATAAAAAGAAAGCACTCCTCAAATAAAAAAAAACTAAATTTATTTATTTTATGTTGAGTTAGGGAAATGAGACAAAAATCAACCATCATTAGCCACAAATATTAATAAATAAATAATATGGGTTAGATACTCATAAAAAATGAAGAAGTAATTGTTAGCCCAAAGATGCAATCCAAAAGGGAGATGAATTGGGTCTTTCAAAATAAATCACAAAGTAATGCAATCAAATCAAGTTAAGCAATGGAACAGTGGATCAAGGTGTGTGTAAACCAATGGTGCAATAGTAAGCAAGGAATACAAAGTAAGCAAAAACAGAGCACAAGAAAAACATCAAGATTTATCAAGGTTCAGTCACAACGTATGACCTATGTCCTCACCCTCAAAACCGCTTTGAAAGTTCTTCCACTATGCAAAGAAAGATTACACAGCAGGTGCTAGTTTTTCCAAGTGACCAGTCACTTTTTACAAGAGTTCTTCCCAAGCTCTAATCTTTTCAAGTGATTTTTTTTAAGCTTCACTCAAACTTAAAAGTGTTTTTCTAAGGACAATCAGCCTTATAAACCCTTACAAATGAAATGAATAAGGATTACACAAAGTATAACTCTCTTAAAGAGTAGATATGGAAGTGAAAGATTAGTAAATGCCCCAAATTCTTAACAAAGAGAATGTTTATGATATAGGTCAGGAATTTCATCTCTTAATAATATGTATAGCACTTAAATCTCTTGTATTCTATTTTAAAAATGCTATGGGGGTCTTAATTTTGTAGTCTTGCGTTCATTATAGACGTTGGAGGTGGTTGGAATTGCATTTAATGCAAAATCAGTAAAGCAGAATGTTTAAAAATATTGTCGTTACAAGCAATGTGTTGACTCTTTTTCTACATTTGTCGACCTTTTTTGTTATGTCTTCAACTTCTCAGCAATCTACCTCAATGTGTCGACCCATTCAGAGAATGTGTTGACCATTTTGTGTTGGTCATCAAAACTTAATCCCAATGTGTCAACCCTTTTAGAATGAGGAGTCGACTTTTTTTGGACATTCTCTAAGACTTTTAATCTGGACCAATGTGTCGACCCTTTTTATAGAGAAATCGACCCCTTTCTCTTTGGCAGATTTTAATTTAGCTCACTGTCTCAATGTGTCGAGTCTTCTAAAGAATGTGTCGAGTCTTTTTCCTTATAGACTTTAACTTTGCAAGACTTCTTTAATTTTGTATAGAACTCTTCAAGCTCTTCAAGGATCATCAACTTAGGACTTCTAAGGTTTGAGACATCCTCTCCAAGGCATGTAGATACTCAAGAAAACTTTCAATCACCATGGTTTCAAACATTCTTCCAAGTCTTCATTCAAATATTTAGAAAAGCTTCCAAGACTTATGATCTTCTCTTCACTTGATCTTTATCTTCTTTGAACACCTTCAATCTCTTCAAGATGGAATCATTCCAATTTGATTAATTGTAGGTTCTTCAATCAGCATCACTTCTTCTATTGATCCAAGACTTCACCAAATCTTTATGAAGCTTTCAAGACATGTGAGATGATCTTGTTGTATCATTTCATCATGCTCTTTCATTTTTCATTCCTTCTTGACAAGCCTCAACACATAACTAATGTAATGTATGCCAATTGTCAAGCTTAAAGTCATTTAAAAGTAAAGCAAATCTGCACACTTAGTTAGGATCATTAGACAATTTAACACATAGTTTTGTGATCATCAAAATCAAGGCACGGAGTCAACATACCAAGTTTAGGATCAAGTGCTTATTATTACACCAAAACCAATTGTTGTTAGCCAAAGCGCAACTTTATTTATTTATACCTTAGCAGTGCAGAGCCCCGTACTAAATGACAGGTGGACATGAGGATCTGTACTATGTAAGCGCCACGAGTTGGCTAGTCACGTACTCTATGTGGATCCCCCATAAAACCCAATCTAGTCAAAGATTGATTACTAGCCCCTATGAAGCCAACAATCGCCCCCCTAGTAACAACCCTGGGACTTGAACCCGTGACTTCACTTTGATACCAGGTTTAGGATCAAGTGTTTACCACTGCCCAAAAGCAATTACTATTAACCAAGGCGCAATTTTATTTTCTTATACCTTAGCAGTGCAAAGTTCCGCACTAAGTGATAGGTGGGCATGAGAGTCTACGCCATGTAAACACCACGGATTACCCAGCCACGTATTCCATATCGATTTCCTATAAGACCCAACCGAGTCAAAAATTGATTGTCGGCTCTCATAAAGCCAACAGTAATTTCAGTTCCCATGTTTTCCTTTTACAAATTAAAGACCCAAAAGTGGCGGGAACAAAAAAATTCAAAAAGAAAAAGAAAAAAACAAAGAAAAAGAAAAAGACAATGCAAGAAACATTATGTTTGAAACCACATTTGCTGTGCAACAACAGAAATCAAGGTTTCAATTTTTAATGAAACCATTTTGTTTATCTGTATTAGACTTATAAGCCTCGATAATACAATATCACTAATTTAATATCCAAAAACAAGGGTTAGCAAACTCTGAAAGCTTATACTATTTGGGCTTACTGTTGTATAAAGTCGAACAAAAAGAAAAGGGATTAAAACTTATTGTACAATATAGCGTAAATTACATTGACCTCCCTTGAAATATTTGACAATGATAGATTTTTCCCCTTAGGTTTAAAAAATGACACCAACCTCCCTCTTGGTTTTACTTGTGGGCAACCAATTCATCATTCCGTTAAGTCACTGTTATTAACTGTGACGGAAAAGCATGAGTTTAGCTTATGTCACGTTACTAATATAATAAAATACAAAATTTACCCTTAAAACAAAGCTAAACAATATAAAATGTTGAATCCTATAAAATGTCAAATATATTATTTTATAACTTCCAATAACATGGTGCCACCTCATAGCTCATCATCACCAACACTACACCTTAACCTAACCCACTTTTATCATCTCCATTAATCACCCTGCATCACCACTATTACAACCATGATTTCTGACAACACAAATCCGAAAACCCCATCAAACCAACACAAACCCAAAAAAATTTCCACAACCCATGGTTTCCTACTCATCAAACCTGTCAATACCGAACACCATCTCAATCTATCTGCGTGACTTCCTCAAAACATATATATGAACATCATGCCTCCCTACTCTACCATGACCCACCATCACATTGGTCGCAAAATCCCAAATTAATTGCAACCCCATCATCTTTTTGTGTATGTTCATGTGTAGGTATATATATACACATTTATAGGTAAATTTGTGTTTTTATTTATGTATACATATATGTATATCTATGTATAACCGGATCAAATAGATGTGTATATAGGCCAAATACAAAGGGTTGTGGTTTGTATTTTAGCGGTGGGTTTTGTGACAATGGGTGGCGGGGTGAGTTCTGGCTGTAGGGTTTTGAATGGTGGTGATTCGACCAGTGAAAGGAAGGGTAAGGGGCAGCTAGAGATGGGAAAACAGAGAGGTGCGTAGATAGATTTCGACTGGAGGTTGTTGATGGAAGAGAGTGGCTATCGGTAGTGGACAACTTTGGTCGTTAAGGGGTGGAGGGTGGGTGAAAGGTGGTGCTATGCTGGCTGCGTGCTCGCAGGCAAAGGGTTGTCTGGTTTGGTCTCCAAGGAGAGAGAGAGAAGAGAAGAAAAATATAGAAGAGAGGAGAGACATAATAAAAGGGCAAAATAATAAAAGACTTCTCTCCGTTAATTCTATTTGGGAGACAACACTGATAGGGGAAGTCAGTGTAATTTCAAAAAGTTAAGAGAAGCTATCTGTTATTGTCAGATACCTCAAAGGAAATTAGTATAATTTACCCTACCATCATATTGCTTCTTTCAACAAAAGAAAAGGGGGATCAAAATTTATTGCACAACATAACCTTTGTAATTATTATAAAATAAAAAATAAAAAAAAAAAGCACAGCTCAAACAACAATCGTACCATGTAAAATAGACCTTGAATTTGTTGATACACAAACTACAAAATTGATCTGACATGTGGATGATCTCGCAGACCAGAGAACCGAGACTTTGGTCTATCTTTAAAGTGCTAAAAGTTCGAAAAGCTCTATCTTGCTTGTGACAACTGTATGGCTTCTTGGTCATTTGTAGATTCTTCAGCCCATTCAAATCCGAGAGACATAAGTGAGAACTCTTGATTTCTAACTTCTTCAAGCTGCTCCCATTCGGCCCATCTCTCTGCCAATCCCTCTCCTTGCAGCATGCTTACCACTTCTGTCATCTTTGGTCGATCTTCTGGTGAACTTTGCGTGCAGAGTAGTGCAACCTGAACAATAGTCTCTACTTCTTTGGTATCATAATCCTTTAAGTATTCATCCACAATGTCCTCCAGCCTCTTTTCTCTCAGCAATTTCTTTATCTGAAGGAGTCATATCTAAGTAATTCTTCAACACCATTAATCAAGCAGATCAAAGCACCATAGCCAACCAAAGTAATTGCCACAAAGTTTCAGTTAAGTAGTGTGTTTACAGCTAAATGGGACAAGAGTAACTGTGCAGCCATAAGTATACTTAAGTGGGACAGGCAATAACTGTGCAACAATAATAATAAAATTTCGTTTAGATAATAATCATTGGGATATATATCGTGTAAGAATTATATTTTCACCTTTCGAAACGGAGGGGGTGAAAAATTTTCAATGGATAATAAGGAAATATCTTGCATGAAATGAAAGAAAGGTTTGAGTAAGGGTATATGTGATTAAGAAACGTAGTTTTAGGGGACTTGTGTAATTAGGCAAACAAGTTATAATGTTGGAATTCCCATGAGATCCCATAACAAAATACTCTTGAGTAGTGGAATACACTTGTCAAGATATAAACATATCTCAAAGCTTATAAATAGGAGGGCTCTCCAAGCCTTATAGCTACACAATTTCCGCAAGGCAATACAGAGAGAGGGTGTGGGAGGCAGTAGCTCTGCTGGAGAAGAAGAGAAGCCTCTGGAGTGTAGAAGAAGAGAAGCTGCCGGAGTTCCGGAAAAGTTGCCAAAGAAAGGAAAAGGAAGGAAGAGGGTTCGGGAAAGAAGTCTAGAACCAGTCTCCAACCAAAGCTGAAAATGGTAAGATTTCTTCCTTTGCTTCTAGTTAAATTTTAGAATATATAACAGTCGCATTGGCAGGAAATCTGGCCAGTGCCATGGTTTCTGATAAAAGCTCTAGGAAATTAAAGAAGAAACTAGAGAATTTTAATTCAGAGCAAGCCTATGTCACCATGCATGGTTCAAGGGAGTTTTGTAATGTAAACGGGGAGTTTCCAAAAGGGTCATAAGGTCCCAGAAATTTGGGTGAAGTTCACAAACTTCATCTTGTGAAAATTGAGTTCAAGAGTTCACTCACATAAATAATAGCAATTTTGTGGAATCAGATTGTGAAACATGGTAGGAATTGTTATAGACCAATTAAATTAGTTTCATGCAAGTTTATATAGCCTTGGGTGTAGGTGAGAACTGAAAAAAAAATGCACTAGCAAGTCAATCTGTGGATTTTGGTTTCACACAGTGACATGCAGACCCTATTTTCAGGGATGAAACAAACTCGAAACGAAAATATGAGACGACCAGGAGATGGGGCTTTTCAAAATCTTCAATTTCAACACAAATTTTGCACAAAAACCCTGAGAAACGGGTGAGAAAACACGATTCAAAGTTGGAAGAAATTTTCTACAAAAACCAGGACTTTCAGGGGCATTTTCAGCCCTCAAAACTTCATGAAAAATCTGAGACCATAGGGAGATTGGGCTCGAAGATAAAAGAAATTTGACGCTTGAAATGCTGAAATCCGTCAAGAAATGGGTGAGAAAAGCTTGAAAAACCGAAGGAGATCGAAAAAGTACACTGTCGAAAGGTGAGGGACGATGAACATTTCCCAGATTCAAAACCTGCATGCGGGCGCGTGGGGAGGAGTTTGTGATTGGGTTTTGTTCTAGTGTGTCCCTCACCTCCTCAAGGGTATTTACATATTTAAATGAGTTTTAGAATTTTTTTTACGAAGAGTGGTAATATTCTAAAATAAATGAAGGTACCGGTTAAATCGAACCAACACTACAAGTGTTAGAAAACTCAGGGATTATAACTAGACCTATGAGAGGGGTCTAGGAAGTTATTTAGACTCTTGTAACACTTTAGACACTATTTGAGCATATGTTGAAATGATGATTACGATTTTACAGATTTGGCACGAAAATTGATAACGCCACCAAACTAGCTTGAGAATGCACAGATAGGGATATCCATCCTGTTCCTACAATTTGATATTTTGAAAGTAATGATTATTTTCAGATATTGATAAATGAATTGTTGTTTTCAAGAAAAAGATATTTATTCCAATATCTTTATGCAAATGTTTTATAATTCTTTTGAGACAGCTTTTGGTAATTATTTTATTGATGGTAGAGTTGAAGTGATTGGCACGAAAGAGTGATGCCATTGTTATAAAAGTGATTGGGCTCAAAAGGAGTGATGCCATCACTTGTATTATGATTGGCACGAAAGGAGTGATGCCACTGTTGTGAAAGTAATTGAGCTTGAAAGAGGTGATACCATCCAGGGACAGGGCCAAGCATTGAACTTTGGGGTCAGATGACCCCATCAAAACCTTCACAAGCAGTAACAAAAAAGTTTAATATTATAAAAAATATATATAAACAGTTGGTTTTATCTCATAACTCCACTCGGCTGACCCCATTGTAAGTTGTAACACCACCCTTCCCAATACTTCAATCAGTGCTCTCTCTCTTATTATTCCTATTCTGATTTGCCAAATTTCTTTTATTCCTTTCCTAGTTTGACAAATGAAAAATTCGTAAATAAAATCTTACTAGAAGTGATATGTTGACAATATTTTTATAGTTAAATTTATCTTATATGTGATAAGTGTTTTCTAACTATATTATTATGTGGAAAACTTTTGTATAAATTTTTTATTGCATTACATTACCGCTTTTATCATAGTTTGTTTCTAATTTGTATACCTTGTTATAAATACAATCAAATTTTTTGGGTTTTATGATTTAAGTCAATATAAGTGGGACCCACAATTTTGTTCACTCGAAGTTCCTATTTGAACTACAAACAATTTGAATTAACAATTTAATTTTATGTATATTGAAAAAAAATTTGAGTGCGAATTTATTTCACAAGATTAAGTAATTTTATGATATATTCTATTCCACCAAAAATTTCTTAATTAGTTAAAAAGCTAACTTTTTTTTTCCTAAATTTATTGTAGCCTAACAGTTTATCGTTGGCAATATCTTTAAATACAAGACATATTTAATATTAGGTCACTAATGAAATCCATAAAGAATCAATTACAAAACCGAATGGGAAACCAATGAATGAATAATTATTTGGTGACACACATTGAAAATGGACATATTTGATAATATCACTAATGAGCTTGTTACGTGAAAATTTCAACACAAGAAAACTTGTTGAGGGCAATTGTAAAAACATATATTTGTTATTTTTGGTAAAAAAAAAAAAAAAAAAATAGCATCAATGCGTTATAATGCTATTACATTTATGATTTTGGCACTAGTATTTAAAATTTTATATGACCCCATCAACAAAAATTTCTGGAGCCACCACTGGTACCATCACTTGTGTTTTGATTGGCTCAAAAGGGGTGATGCCATTGTTGATTGTAGGTGACTAGGCACGAAAGGGTAATTCTATCACTAGAAGTTTATTGGCTCGAAAGGGGTGATGACACGTTATTACTGTTTTATCTTGTTTAAAGAGGTGTTGGGAATTTGATATCAAAATATTATTAATTATACTTTTTAGGCTGTATTACCAGAGCTTGGGGTAACGGGGATTTTTCCAAAAATATTGCTGTGTCATGTTTATAATTGTTTTACAAATTATAAACCTATTGTGTTGTTGGACAATATTTTTCTACTGAGCTTCATATATCACCCCATTTCATGGGCAACATTTCAGATGATCACTTGACGGGAAGCCTCTACAGACATAAGCAAGGCAACGTAGATTAGTTATATCCGATGTAATTTCCGCAAAACAATGTAATGCACCTTGATGGTATTCAATAAAATACTCTATTTACAATTAGAGATGTTTGATGCCTAGTTTATAGTTGCTTTGTTATATTCACTGCAACGTCACGTCTCCGCTTGTCTAAGGCATGTAAATCCGGGACATAAGGCTAGTCCACCAAGCTACATAGACTCTTCTAAACTTGTAAAAATCCCATGTATGGGATATCAATCCAATATAACTAGCTAAATATGCATCCAACAATTATATATAAATAATTGAGTTTACTATAGTCACCCATTAGAGTTCAATTTTATGCATGAGATGCTCTATTTTAGCTTGTAAACACTTTTTTACCATAAAAAAAGTTTTTAAAAAAAAGGCATTTTAAAAATTTGAAATCTAGCCAAGTTTCAATCCTTAAACATAAGAATTAGATGAATTGACAGTACCAGTACCTGAGTCCATATAACATAAACTCCACCAAACATTTCCTGATATTTATCCTTCTTGGTCATTCTTCCAATAGATTGAAAATAAGCTTCTTAGACAGTCACTTCTTTCTAATCCTCAAAATTTCCAAATAGTCATTCATTTGAGATATGCAAAAAAACAAAAAACAAAAAAAACCCAAAGTTTAAAAATTGTTTTTTTTTTTTTGCAATCTCAAGTTTTGCTACAGAGAGGCTCATTCTGATGGCCTTTTTCATTTTGGTCCTATTTCTTTTCTAGGAGAAAGAAAATTAATGGTATAGGATGTGAGATCACCAATAGAGTTGGTTGGAGTGAAAACAAGAATATTGAGAGTTCAAATAGGTGCAGAAATGAATAAATTTTTCCAAAAACATCTATTAGGCTGCCCTTATTGACCAAAAAGATAAATCTGAGCGCAATGCCTTACATATGACTTTCCCTAGTTCAATTCTAAGCAAATGAAACTCTAAGAATGAATAGAGTGGACTCTAGTATAAACATCTACTGCACTCAAAAAACATGTATGAAGAAAGAAAGCATGTAAACAAATGGAAGCAAATAAATATTAGTAATTCAAGTGCAACCCCGGTACTCAACTCATTGTATTTAAAATTCTAAAGCAACTCATTTACAATAACTTATTTTGAAGTTCTTATATATAAGTCAACCAAGAGTCTGATTTATTAGGCAGAACAATATGAGATACGTGCATGGTGTCACTTATACTTGCATGACAGCGCCCTGTATTTTGTTCCACCGCTTACAGTAGCTATATACAAGAACCCAGTTCAGTAAGTTATGAAGTCCATTTTGGTCTTTCCTGACATTTTGGTTTTACCTGGCCATCTGTCCTTTTTTATCACCAAATAAGATGTCCATGAGTTTATGATATAAAACACTAGGCTATTATACTTTGGCATTTGGATCATGCAGCGGGTCTAAAGCATCTATAATAGCATAGAACACAGAGGAGTCTGTAACTTGTAGCGGAATGGATGAATGAGAACTTACATGATCAAGCAGTAGAACATCCTCTTCTTCTTCAAGCCGAGAGAAATCTATTGCTCGCTGACCAGTTACAAGTTCTAGAAGAGTGATACCATATCCAAATACGTCTGTCTTTTCCGATGACTTTCCTGTAGACAAATATTCTGGGGCAATATGTCCCATAGTTCCACGCACTTGAGTTGTAACATGAGTCAACTTAGTATCTACTAGTTTTGCTAGCCCAAAATCTCCAAGAACGGCTTCAAATTCATCATCCAGAAGGATATTTGCAGCCTTCAAATCACGGTGTATGATCTTAGGACTGCAATGCTCATGTAGATACTCCAAGCCATGGGCTGCACCAAAAGCCACATATTTTCTTATTGGCCAGTCCAGGCCTTTTCCTCCGGGTTTTAAATCTGACACAGTTGAGAAAAAAATGACAAATAGTGATGAAGCATTACTGCCCAAATTCATGCTGATCTAATTAATTTGAGAACCATATAGAGAGCGATTCATCGACTGCTTCATGAAAATATATTCTCATTCACCATTTGGAGGACAATAGAAGCTAAACAAGTAAATCTAAATATCGACGAAAATTATTGTTGTCCATTAATATGTCTGTGTTTTACGCAACTTCAGTAAAACCATGGCTCGATGCAATGTGACAATTGTGATTAACCACCAGAAGTATCTTAAAGTCTATGATTCCATTTTAGTATCCTCTAGAAATCATTGGATGAATGAAACGATAAAAAAGGAAAAAGAAGAGGACGAAGAAAGAACCCATGGAACTGAACTGATAACTTCGATACAAAAGTTTTTTCTTTGCTTGCCACCTTAATATTGTAGGTATTCCATTTTACTCACAACTAATAAACTATGCTTTTGAACTAGTTCTAAACACATTTTATAGTATCTAGTTCCAAATGAGATTATCGTTTCACAGATATGTTCACTGGCAATTAAATTCCACTCCATTTCATTGAACATATATTGAAACAGTTTACTTTAAATTCCAATTGAAGTCAAAATTAATTTTACGTGAATATCAAACAAATGCAAAAGTTTTTGTTTGTTCACCGGTATATATTAATGATTTAATAAGGATGTTTTCGATGCAAACAAATAATGATGATATTTAAAGATGATAAATCCTTCTGTCATTTACCAATTTTCCAAACCAATCACATACTAATAGGCATTCCTGCCTGTTTTCAAGTCCAATCTAGATAGGTCTAGAGGCAACCAACAAATTGTTGGCTCCCCTTTGCACTTTCCAAAAACTTAGCGTAATTCAACCTTTTAGAAGTTTCCAGTGCAGTTTCCAATGCATCCATTTTGAATCAAATAGAGATAACATGGTGAAATCAACTTTTAGAACCTTAATCCCAAGAAAAGAGCATAAAAAAAAGTTGCAACAAGAAAGTCTATCTTCCTTTGTTCAAAGTATCAAATCACAGAATCAGGAGCATATATCCATCCATCAGTGGAAACCAAATACATTTAGTCAAGATTCACCCATATACTAACTGAGAAGTGGCAAAAAGGTGGCTTTACCAATAAATAGTAGTCAAGTGGACGTTTCTCATAGTTACCAAACTAAGAAGCGGAAGCAAAAAACCCTAGGGGAAACAGAAACAGAAAACACGACCAAAAAATATAGGGAAAACGGAAAGCTGGAAAACAATTAGGAATTGATTGGGGAACTTAATAGGAATCTCAGTGAGAAACTTTTGCAGACCTTAAATGAAACCTGAAATCTTAGTGGAAACCTATATGAAGAATTTAACATATAGTTGGAATTTAAAGGAAAAATTGTATAAAAACCAATACTTGAAGTTTACAAATAGTTTCCGCAGATGTTCCCATTTAAGTATCCCAAAAGTATTCTAAACTTTCACCAAGAGTTTCTAGAATGTTTCCCAAACGTTTCCAGAAAGTTTGCCAAGTGTTTCCAGAACATTTTTCCAAAATTTCAAAACGAGTTCGTACTAGAACCGGAAACGCGCTTGCCCCTTCCAAATGAGTTTCCCGTCAACTATGCTTTTTACAAAATGAAAAGAAAATGCACCCTAACTTCACCAATGATTTTGTGCCCAAAATATCTTCCAAAGTACCTTAAAAAGGTTTTGAGGCTTAAGATTATATTTTAGCAAAATTACTCTCCCACAAAGATAAACAATATGCCCCAATTTCACCTCTATGTTAGACTAACACAAATCAGACAAATTAACCTCTCATGACTTTGCTGCATCTAGAAGCTTTCATAAGAGTATAAGACTCTAACAATTGAACTTACAATGGTCCCTAATTGCAGAGATGCATGCTCAAAGTTATTCGCTTTTCAATTAGTCAATAGCTCTTCATCATTAATTAGATTATTGTGATCATATAGCACCAGTGGTATTATGATGAAGTGCTATTCAGGATCTGAATGATAAGTACTTCATTTAGTTTCATAGAGATTCCATAACAATAACAGATTATTTCTCATTGAGATATCTATTTTGACATGTTGAGGGAATGAAGGCCTTTGAATCGCAAATACATTTCCCTAAATCCATTAATAAGTTGTACATTACCCTTAAATTAGTTAAATTTATTTTTTTCTAACAATTTAAACACTCACAATATTGCCCATAAGGATCACCACTGAAAAATGTAGGAAGACATTTTAATCACATTTGGAGATGGACTGATTAGGTAACAATGAAATTTAATAGGGGAAAAGACCATAGATATCAAAATATGAAGTGCAATGGACTCTATTTGAGTTGTGTATGATCACTTCAAATGTGAATAAGTGTGGAATCAGTTTGTTAGATGTGTCAAATGAATCAATAATTGACCCAATAAATTTCAAAATTTTCTTTATGGTTGTTCAGGAAGGCATGAGAAATTTACAGAATTGCTTTACCATTGTAGAATTATGATCCCTCCTTTGAGTCCTTCCAGTAAAATTTAACTGAAATTCTGTAATTATAAAATTTTAGGGTATTTATGCATCCTTGAAGGATCAAAACACTGCCCCATCAATTATATGAATGGAAATATAGAAGGCAACAAGGAGATTAAACATAACATGTACTTATACACTAATATGTTGAAATCCAATGGCAGAAGGTTCTCAATATTCATCATTTTATTTGGTGTAGACAGAGTGAACAGCAAGCTGGGGCGAGCAAGTACAGGAAAATTGCTCCACAGGTCCAATTAGTTATAGCTGAAGAAAATGAAAACAAGCATCTATTCTTCTGAGTAGCCATAAATTGCCTCTTTAGCAGCTAATTTGATTTTTGAAGTCTTTTTTGTTAATACTTCCACTCAACGATAATTAATAATCCCAATTTAACCAATCTTCATCTTCTCATAATATGAAGTTCCAATATTCAAAAAAGTAAAAAATAAAAGTTCTAGAATTCAATTTCTTGCACTTTCTACAAGGACCAATCTCAATAAGCAGACCTTATTTGAATGCAAGGCTAATCTAGTTCAATAACAAAAAAAATATTAGGGAAAAACATGGCATTGAAATGTAGTGCTTGTAAGTTAAATACCTCTCAAGCGATATGCAACACTGCGATTTTGCATGAATGGATAAACAAGAATTCTCTCAGAGGAAGTTGTACAGAACCCAATCAAACGAAGTAGATTTTTGTGAACTGCGACGCTTATCAATTGAACTTCCCTTAGGAATGCAGCCTCTCCACCAGGACTGTGATAATCTGTGAGACGTTTCACAGCAACCTTTGTGTTGTCAGAAAGAACACCTTTGAAAACTTTTCCAAAACCCCCTTGTCCAATTATGTTACTTTCACTGAAATGGTCAGTAGCAAGTTCGATTTCTCGCCAGGAAAATCTTCTCAGTTGGCCAAAGGAAATTTTGCATTCATCTTCACCTGCCATGACAAAAACTTTGGGTGTCAACTTCAGAAGAAGAATCACAAGAACTGGCAAGACAGAAATATAATCTGCTAAAATCAGCATGCCTTTCTAACGAGTACATCCATGGAATCAGAACATCAAGAGGCCAAAGAGGATCATTAATCAAAGCAACCATTTTAGGTGGTAAAGTTGAATGAATCAAAATGGGCTCCAGCATAAATATTTTTCCATTTTGCATACAGCGAGTTGCCTGATTGAGCATACAATGCAGTACAACAAAGAATATTGTTCTTTGCTCATATCACAAAAAATGGAATTTATTTAACTTGGCTTTCTTCCTTTAGGTTCTGTAAGCAATTCTTTTTCCCTTTTTTTTTTCAAATGTGCTCAACTGTCAAAATTTATAGTTGTTGGACATTCTACTTGCCAAATACTGAAATGGAAGAGAGAGAGAAGAAGGGAGAGGGGGGGGGGTGGTTGCGTGGGGAAACTATGGAATAGGAGCTTGTAAGATCCACAATTGCTGCACAAAAAAGAAAGCCTTTGTATTACTACATATACAGGTATACGTATATATATGTATCTTAGGCTGCTTTCTAGGTAGAAATAGTTTGTTGAGTTCATAAGAGATTTGCAGACACTTAAAATCACGGTGACAACTGACATGGTAAAATGTCCATACACAAATCCACTTTGACAAAGCTCCAAGTGTTAGAATAGAGGTTGGAAGAGCCAATTACTACCATCAGCCTTGGGAAGCTGATGCTCAAACCTTCTTAACCAGTAATATCTAAGAGGGTTCATTTGTTATCTACCTAGAGCACAATAAGTGAATTGCTCGACTTTATGGAAGGATTCTGCTGAAAATTGAAATATTAGGTAGGTTAAAATTAAAAATATGATATGACAATACTCGATAAGCAAAGCCCAATTGCTACTTTATGAAAATTCAACAATAAATGGACAAATAAAACTTACCAGCAACATCTACAAATTGATCACGCCTGAGTTTACACAATTGACAGTATCTGTATGCAAAGACAGACCCAAGTGACAGAAGAATGAACACACCAAAGCTTACACCAGAAAAAACAATTTCAAGTCTTGATTTCCTGGACGAAAGTGCTGCAATATCTAAAATTTAGATTCTGTACACAGGTTTGCCTTAATAGAAATTGCAGAATGTAACAATGCAAAGAGGAACCTGGAACAGGTGAACTTGAAACACAAGCTTGATGCAAGCTAAAGCCACAAGAAAGACGAGTTCCTGTATAACTGAAGTTGTGATACATGAGATAGAAATTTTAGGTTTCCTAGTATTACCTTGAGCATTTGCTCAAGAAATTCATCAAATCTTCACATAATGAATTTCTTTAAAAAATAGCAATAAGCTAAGCACAATGAGTTTTTTTTTTTTTTTTTTTTTCTTCTCTCTTTCTTCGCTTGGCAAGAGAATGAATTGAAAAGAAATATGCACTCATCTTAATATAGAAAAGATGATTTTTGAATTTCTAATAATAAATTAAAAAATCCATGGCAATCATAGACCTCTAGGTAGCTCCTTTGCTTTTCCTTTTGACTAAGTTCTTAATGCAGGCAGTATCATTTTGGTAGAAGGAAAGTCTACACTGACCCAAGTTCCCTCTATTACTATTTTATAAACACTTTCTTATTTAGAATTGCTTTGGGCATGTAGTTGAAGCCCTCGCTATCAGCAATTCCCATGTTCAATAAGATAGAGTTTACAAACTAGTGAACTGCCTAACACCCTTTCTTCAACCATTTCATCCCTTTGAAAATCAAACACACATTGTCTACCTGATAATGGTTTCATAGATTCACAAACAATGCCATGCAAGAAAGTGAGATCCTTTTATTTTGAAAAAATGTTGGACACAAGACATCACTACAGTAAACCATTAACAACAGTAATTGCCTACTCCACAAGCATTATGTCAGGTCAGCATGCCCACAGTAGGTAGGCCAATGGCATTCATAAATGTCTGGCAAGTCAAAATTCTTGCTATGGAAGCAGTTACAGGAATAATACAAACTATTTAAGATAACAGAAATGAAAGCTAAGCTCCAAATTAAAATCAGGAAAAATGTGAAGGCCTCTTTTTAATTAAAGGATCATAATGGAAGCAAATCAGGTGAGCACTCCAAAAGCTAAAGAACACTTATTGCTGCTTTGTTGGTTTTGGACAATGTTTGACAAATGTCAGTGAAGAATCAAGCTCTTGTATAAAACAGATTTGACAAAGCATCTTCTATAAATGGAAGACTTGAAAGTTACAAAATATATTAAATATTTATTCTTAAACTTTGTAGTCTCAATACTATTATAAGGGAAAATTGCAAATCTAACTAACAATTGTCGACATTCATCAATGAAAGAAATGCAAATGCTGGAAACCTTTCCTTATAATTACCCTTTAAATTAGATCGAGCAGAGAGTGGGATATCATTTGTCATACCAAGAATCACAAAGATTAAGGAAAAGCAGAAGAAGAGATGCGGTATAGCTTTTATGTTCGATATAACATCATCAAAACCATTTATATGACACTAACCCAACAGGAAAATCAACAAAGTAGATAAACATCATTTGTTATACACAATAAAAACTCAGTGTAATAATACTTGGTCTTTCATTTTTTAAATTAAAGAACCAAGTAAACAAGAATAAATGTATGTCATGAGAGTAGTATGCAGCTACGAAAGAAATCAAACAACAAAGATTAAATTTTCTAAAGAAAAAAGAAGTGAATGTTATACAAGGTTCAATACATGAACGAGAGAAAAACTGTTTGATGAATTTACTTGAACGTTGGCAAGGAAAATAACTTTGTTGGGATTCTTCCAGTTAACCCATTGGATGAAAGATCCCTGTGAACAAAAGCAATTTGTAAGCAGGCATAAGCATAACCAAGAAGGGTATTGATCCCGGGGGATAGCTGATAAATACTAATAACTCTATCAACAACAAAAAAGGTGAATAGAGATTCCTTACAGTTCTGTTAAGCCTGTAATATTTGCAAGTGAATCAGGAACAGATCCATCTAGGTGGTTACTGCTTAGCACCCTAATGCATAGGTGAGATTATAGCTTCAGGACAACTGGTAAGTAATATAGAGCGTATGGAGAGTTATTTCTAATTTAGAACTGATGCAAACCACCTCTTGATAATTGCTTAGAAACTAGAAAGCAGGCTTACAGATGCTTTAGGCTGGAAAGTTGGCCCCAAGAAGTTGGTATAGAACCAATAAAATTATTATGTGAAAGGTTCAGGTACTGTAGGTGCACCATACTGCCAAGATAATCAGGTAACACACCTGATAGATTGTTATCCTGTAATTCCCTGCACGAATTGAGTGCTTCATAGCATAATTATAATTGAACATCAAGTCTCTTGATGAACAATTAACAGCAGACAGCTAACAGCCATGTATTACAAGTTATAAGTTAAATTTCTTCATCAGTTAAAATATAGAAAAAATGACAAATGAAAAAAGAAAACACAAATATGAAATCATTATTTAAGATGTGTTGTGCACCCTGGATTGGTATAACCCCAGAAGTGGATATTTTGATACTTCATGCCACCTTTGAATCATGTATTTATGTGATATTACTCAAAACAAGAAATGACCTGCTTAATGGGTGTGCTATGCGTCTGTTTCTGGGTTGTTACCCAACATGGCACAAGGAACAAGGAAAGTGTGGTCCATGGAGGAGGAGAGGAGAGACGAGGGAGAGGGAAAGAACCCCAAGTCCATAATATGTACGGAGAGAAAGAGAAAGAAAAAGAAAAAGCTAGAGGGATCAACATGAGAAGTTTAACCTGGAGTTTTGGAAAAGGGTCCTTTGGTCATATATGATGGGGTTGTTTATAGACAAGGCCATATGTATGACCTGAACACGTGAGAACCTCCTTGAGATAAAGAAACACGTCCGATGCATTCTTCTTCTCTAGGAGAGGCACACGTCCTGAACCTCTTTTCTATTCTCTATCTACTAAAGATAAGAACCTGCTAGATGGGGGTGGATGCCTATGGGTCCAAATTAACAAAGCCACCAGGGAGCCCTTTTGAGAAGCATGGACATGGACACGAGTGTCAGACACGATATGTGTCGGACATGCTGATACGGCAATTTAAAAAAAATGCAGGACACGATACGGCAGGGACACGGCAAAAAAAATATATTTTTATGTCATATAAATTTTTACAAAAGAAGTGAAAAAAATATACAAGATAACACCAATTAAAATAAAAAAATAACACATTACACTACTTAATTGGCAACAAATCATTCACAATTAGTTTATTACATCCATAAAAAAATAATAAAGTAACAAACACATTAACAAAAAAAAAATTGTTCCATCAATACATAACACTATGAAGTCATAAACTACCGAAAACATTAAAATGTCTTTAAACTTCATTTACTATCTATCATCATTTAATACAAAATCCATAAAGAACCCACAAAACAAATTAACCACTAATATTAGTAATATACTTGTCTTCTTATTCTTCGATCCAACAATTTGTTTTAAAGTTTATAGTTGAACTCCCGCCGTGTCCCTAAAGTGTCCAAAATAGGACACGAGTATCCAAGCCGTGTCCGTGGAGTGTCCGATATAAAAATAAATAAATAAAAAATCAGACACGTAAAATGGAGTGTCCGACACGGTTACGGCTCCTCCCACGGAGTGTCCGTGCTTCTTAGGAGCCCTTGATACTCCTGACTCCCTGTCCTGACTACTCATCGTCCTGTATTGCACAAGACTAGCTCAAGTCTAGGAAAAATAGTCTAGTGGTTAGGTAGTACTAAGTTATCGGTGATAATCTACTAATCTTTATTAAATGGTGACACGTGGTGTGTTAATATATCAACAACTTGAATTTGTGATGTAGTGTATAGATTTTTAAGGAAAAATACCACATGACTATCGAACACTCAGTACTACCTCACCACTAGACTCTTTTTCCAATTCCAGGTTGCAACAATTTCAATTAGGCCTAGAACAAAACGATACTTGGCTGTGCTACCTGAGCAGGTTGCGATGACTAGAAGATATTTTTGGTAATTTATTGACAAAGGCTTAGAGCAACAAGGTTACTGATCTAACATAGTAAACTTCACATGACGAGATCTTATGAAGCATGTGGACGGAGTAAATCATCATCTCTCTACTGATAATATCAAAATGCATTTCAAGGGATTGAAAAATATATCAAGGGTCACTCATAACTCATAAGGACACATGTTTCCCGACTGTAGTGTAATTGTCAAAAACACCTATCATTTTCAGGGAAAATGTTATGCAAATTCATCATGAGGAAGCTATGCTTTATGGCACAGATTGCTAGCCAATCAGTAAATGAAATTTCAAAGTATGTATTGAGCATGATGGAATGGAAGCATCCTTTACAAGCCAGAGGAGCATAAATGGAGGACTACATGATGTAAAGTCAATTAAGATGGTTCATTCAGGTGCAGCAAAGACCAACAAATGCACTGATTAGGAGAGTAATTTGATCGAAGTTCATGCAGCCATATCACATAAAAGGCCAGGTAAGGGTTATGAGAAGTGCAATGAAATGCAAGTTTATTTATTAAGGTCTAGACTTACAAGCTAACCAAAAACTTCAGTTTGGTAATTGATGGTGACAGAGTTCCTGAAAATCCTTTCGAATCCATGCTCCTGAAAATTAATACGTACACAAACTAATTGTACTACAAACCATACACAAACTATAGCCCAAGCTTTGTCAGTATATGGATACTGGGAATACAAATATGCAGTGGTGCACCATTTATAGAAAAGTATGCTTTTGTGTGATACAAATTAATTAAATGACAAAAATATCTTATAAGGAAAACACTTACAGGGATATAACATTTCCATTTTTACAAGTGACATGAGACCAACTAAAGCATGGGCTGACAAAATGATCATTCCAATCTGTAATTCTTCTATTGGTATCATTTAGAGCTCTTAGAAACTCAATCAAAGATTCACCTGAAACATAGCAGAAACAGGAATCCAGCCATCAGACATGGATGCAACCTTTGAGACAGCCATAGTGGCAGTAACAGCAGGCTGTTACAAAGTTGTCAGAGTATACAACAGAAACTCAATTGAATTGCTGCATCTTTTCCCATGGAATAATTTGATAATGAGAAAAATATATATACTATGGAACATGAAATAATTTCTGGGTTTCTATGTGTCTTATATGGGATTTAGTCACGTTCTGTGTTTCTTAAGATCATATAAATGGTTCTTTAGAAACATGAATTTAAATGGGGACATTCAGTTTTTCAATGATTATCTTGTCCTTATATTAGTGATGGCAATTACAATTACAAGAGAGAGAGAGAAAGAGAGAGAGAGAGAGAGAGAACGAGAACGATGGATTATGACATCTTCATGTCACTAAACAACTTTTATTCAATCACCATGTGTAAAAAAATGAAGTCCTCCAACTTCCATAGATGTCCAAACTCCCCCTCTTGTATTATATTGTGATTATAAGAGGATTAATACAACTCGACAAATTTGTGGTAGGGATAATTAGAAGTACAACTGTTGAGGACTACCATCAAAAACATTAGAATTATAATGCAGGGAGAACATAAGCTAAAACAGCCAAAAGAACACATCTTTGTAGAATTGTTCATTAAAGTTACAAAGTGGTACAGAAATGGAAGATTCAAACAGAGCAGTGCAATGGACTAAAAAGTATATGCATAATAAGTGCAAAAAGTACTACGCACAAAGGAAAACATCATTTGAGTTGTGTATTACTGTTATTTATCTACTAGCAAAGGATAAGACAAACCATACAATACTTTTGACAATCACAATATAAGGAAGCATCATCAGAACCCAGATGCTCTCGATCTAAGAATGCATTTGGGAAGTGCTCTTTTGTTTCACTAATTGTAAATGATGGAACCAATGGACAAGAGGTGAAAAGATTGAAGCAGCTGCAGAATGATGAAAGAAAGAGAAGGGACAAGTAGATTGCATATTCTAGTTACATTGATGACTTGATTACATACTAGCTCAAAGCAAGATCTTGTGTTACGTTCGGCTGGAATGGGAAGTAGTGTTTTTAACCGAATATGCAAACAAAAACCTTCTATTGTGTAAGGAAAGAGGGGGGGAAAAAAAAGGAAAGGGGAATTTTAAAGTGCATTTGGAGAAGTCAATCATCTCCAAATAGAACAAATGAAAACCAAACTACATAAATAGGTAAACAGCAAGTGATAAAATAATATAAATGAATTGCTGGAGCTCAGCTCCGTATACTGGAGAATTTACATAAACCATCAAAGATTATTACTACTCAGCCAATAAAACTCTCCATGACATTCAGTCATCAAAAGCAAGTAGGACTTTGAGATTATGGATCGGACTTCTGATATGGCCTTTGGAAGAATATTTGGCGTATTGATATTCCTTTCACTCTCAGTTTCATCATCTTTCTAGGTCTAAGGGTGCCTCAACTGTTTATAGAATGGGTAAATCATTTTATGGGTGGCTGGATGCCAATCCTTCCCCAGAATCTTTGTTAAGAGAGTAGTTACTCTTCTTCTCCCGTTTAACTAATTCATACACGTAACTCTCTTCCCCCCAAGATGAAAACCTTGACTTGTCTTCATGCATCCATTGGTTTTACTTGCAAAACCTTTTTTGTGGCCTATGTCATGGACTTTAGGTCCTGGTTTTGCCACCCTGCAAATTTGTTTTGCAAACCATTCTCAATTTCATGGGAAGAACAGCATGAATGAATTGCTTCAGAGGAGACCAAAAAAACTATAGTCCAACCGACATCTGCACCATGTGTATGTAGAGTGGAAGACAACTGAATGGATTTTTCTCCAACTTCCTTTTCACTTTAATGCTTGCAAACTTTTAGCTTTCTTGCGATGACGTTTGGACTGTTAGAAGTGAGTCAGATAGCCAAGAGAGTCTTCTACGAGCTATGGTAGATGCGCAGGAGGTGTTACCCCGCTAGAAGTGGTTGTGTGGGTTGGGTGGGATCTAGGGCAGCCTTAGGAGGGAGAGAGAGAGAAAGAGAGAGAGAGAGAGGGGATGGAAACCTGGAGGAGATGAACCAGAGAGAGGATTAATTTCTCAGGGACAAAGGAAGACGCTCACTATATGTAAGGGTGGGCATGGAGACCTGGAGGCAAACTCGTCACACACACTAAGGGCACATGGTCAAGCAGGTACAAGGGGCAAGTGCCACTTTTGGAAAGCCTGATCCCATTAGTGAAGCACCTCCAATATGTAGTGGAGCCAGAGGCCTCTAAGGCTTCAAAAGATTTGGGGCCTGCCCCTAAAATGTGGAGAGGAATGGAGCATGCCATTTGCTTTTTTTCTTGATCAACTTGAAGATCTTTCTCCATCTCAGACCAGTCAAGATACAGTCCTTTAAGGGACAATGGGACAAGTAGCCTGAAAAACTCTCAGCTCCAACTACCAAGCCACGTGACTCTAAAGTTCATGTGCATAGGTCAAAGAGTGGCATTCAGGTATCCTATGACCTTGGCTTCAACCCTGAAGGGTTCACCAGGCCCTGCTCCCAACCTAAGATGGCATGATAGTATCAAGTTGCCATCGGAAAGTAAGGACTATGAGGCATGGGAGGGTTGCACTTAGGTGGAGCACCACTCAACCAGGCCAAGGAGGGTATAAGCATGCCATCACGTGGAAAGAGGAATACGGCTAATTCGGTTAAGCCAAAAGGGCCAAGCATGTCCTTTGAATGCATCTAGAGATTGTCCTATATGTTAGGGACTGCGAAATTTCTCACAATCCGGCTATAGCGCATACGCATAATATCAAAATTCTGATCTGATTAGCAGAGACTAATCTTCGTTATTAGAATCATACCTTCGAAATATCTCTGGTTTGATCCTGAATAACAGCATGTATGAACTTCGAAATCCCTCTTCTTTGTTCTTGAACAGTAAGCAACAGTAACAAGAAATATTTAACTGCTTGAACTCACCCTTCGGACTTCTACTGTATCCCTCTAACACGCCTTACTCCAGAGCGAGTGGACTCGAAGTTCTTAGGGTTTCTTTCACAAAAACGTGTATCTCTCAATTATGAGTAACTGTAACCATAACTGCTTTTGGAATGCTTATATATAGAAGCTACAGCAAGGACTATAAGATTAGTATGACTAGAGCTTTCTACGCAAATAAGGATTTTTAATCCAACTAGGATTAATCCTTATTTTCGTAAATTATAATTTACATTACTAATAAATTATAATTGCACTCCCTATCATATTAGAAATTATATTTCGAGCTCTATATTATTAAATACTTATTTATCTCCCCACGTTAAGATTACAGATACCCGTCTATTAAATTAAATTATTGACAATTAAATTTAATAGACTTATTTAATTTTTTTAGATTTTCCACTTAACTTATTTGATATGTCGGATTCATAATTCACATGCAGGGTTTAACATAATCAAAACTCATAAGCTTCCTCAAGGGGGTATCATCAATCCTTATACCGGGACATAGATTCTATTAATAATTAATATAACCCACAAAGAATCTCACTATTCTGTGAATCAAAACAATAAATACTACATGCACGTGTCTATTTATTATATTAGGATTAAGAGCATAATAACTCATAATAATCATGAGGTATTAATTGTTTTATGTAGGTAGTATAAAAACAATTACCTTAATACGGTCATGTTCAATGCACACAACGTGTACTAGGGCAAAGAGTTGGAACTATACCGTTCTCCATAATCAAGATAGACCTATTAAAACTTTGTGCTACAGTCTTACTGATGGTATCGAGTTCCATCTAAGACTGTGAACTATAAGTTTATATTCCATAAGAACTGATGATCTGATCTTTCGTGTGTAAGTCGTACTCCCCGCACCAAATCATCTATTATATAGAATAAAAGACACATATGCATAATCGTTAAATAAATAACGCAAGGTAAACATTACTCACACAAATTCTCATTACAATGGAATAACTAATTTATTAATAAATACTAAAGTCATTACATAAAGCATATCTTTTAGTATAAATCCCTAACACTATATGCCTAGGATTAAGGCTAAAACACCACATATGTTAGCATCACGATAGCAAAGCTTGACCCAAGAGGGCAACAAGCAAGACACAAGAATGTCTGAGTAGTCAACATGTTAATGACAAGAGTCACCTCATGAGAGTTTGAGATTGAGGACTATGTGAGCTGATGGTAACATGGAGATATCATGGAGATGACATGAAGGTGATGTGGCATAGTGTCACAGGCCAACAGATTAGTCTAGACGCCAAGTAACTTTCCCTCGATCTACTTTGAGAATACACAACACAAACATGCTTGTGTAGTAAACCAAGATCCAAGCCTCATGCTGCTTATGCTTACATGCACATCATCCATTAGGCCCATTGGTCCATGATAAGCATCATCTGTGTTGAAGCCTTATGGCTTCAACCTAGCACTAACAATGGCAACACTGATTTGTGCCACCAAAGAAGTAAGTCGACGTGCATGACTGATAAATAATGATCTTAGTGCAAACAAGCCTAGCGATACACCCTAACAAGAAACATGCCATAAGACACCCGCTTAAGCTCAAGGACCAAGCATGCATAGTTTGTTATGACATGCAAGGCACAAGCCCATCGATAAGCAATTCACACCTGTAGGCAACAGATAAGTAAGGCACAACTTGCAAGTGCCCAAATAAGCCAACCATTAAGTTAGCCTTCTAGAACCACAAGCAAAGCAGGCAAGCTAACCGAGTAGCCCAACAAGGTCTAACTTCCCTCGCTCATAAGACACAGAGCTAAACAAAGAGAACACAATGCCACACATCAAGGCCACTAATATAAGTAGCAAGACCTAACTAATGCTCAACTGAAAGGCACAAAGCACAGTGTCACGCCATGCCCACTAAGCCAAACAACATAGTAAACAAGGCTGAACCCAAGGCACATGACGTGCTAGCCCACACACTGATAGCCCGCTCAGTCCCAAACATGTACACTATGCATGGTATAATTGATGCATAGGGGATGCACATCTCAGAACCTTTGCTGCCAAAGTGTTACCCAATGTCAGCCCCTCCAAGACTGACATCTCAATAGTTACAAAAATGCCAAAGGCCTCAAGCTCACACTTGCTCCTAGAAATCGCCTTCTTAGACTGCTTAGCCCATCACAAGTGTTAACCTTGACATTCTCCACCACTAAAATCATCAACATCCTCGTTGAAGGTCTACAACTGCAAAGAATGTTGCAGTGCATAAGCCCCACATATAGTAAGCTGCCACCTCCCCAAGCCACCTCCCCAAGCGGATCACCACCTTTGTGCTAACGGTTAGGAATCATAATTCATCTGCACGGCCGAACTTACCTTTAAAATGCTACTCCTAGCAAAGGTCTTACTCATTCTTCCATATTAAATTTGGCCAAGCATTGATAAACTTTATGCCATGCAATGTTGCTTACTCAAGCAATAACTCAGGCACACTAAGACTAGCAAATAGCCACCCCATGCAAACTCCAACTCCTCTGAGCAAAATTATACACATCCTCCTCCCTACGAGAACCTGAAGAAGCCGCCACTGCAATGTTAAAACCTAGAACCACGCTGTCTTGTATATAACATTGAACCAAAAGCTAATCCAACAACTCAAACCATGTTGCATAGTCCATTGGCAACATGGAAGGGAAAGGCATAACTCCGTGCGCAAAGGCATCATGGGTGCAGACCTGTGACACCCTCCCCCAGTGACGGTGTCTATGCCCTTGGCAACATATGTAACTCCAAGCGAAACTCCCAATTCAAGCAGTCTTCAACACTAAAAAAGCATCTGCCTAGATGGAGGCAAGGAAACATCTCGCAAGATGCAGCTCTCAAGCCTACCATTCTCCAACGGCCCTCATCTCCATTCCAAGATAACTCAGAACTTTACTCCACTCTAGACACTCCACCACTCAACAATATACCCAAAACTTAATTGATTCAAAAGACACACAAACAATCACTCTCATGTCACTTGAATACCAAGATGCTCTCTACCACTAGATCCAAACTAACGAACGTTCCCACCAAATGCAAACTCAAGCATTGCCAAAGCAAACACCCCCAATGATGCTCAAACTCTTATAATGCCAATACAAGGCAAGGCTCAGGGCTCCCATACACCCAAGTAGCTCGAAAAGCAAGCTGCTCTAGTACCTCAGTCCTCTGACCTTCATCTCAAGAGAGTAAAATAGTGATGAAAGGTTCATCACACCACACAACACCACACCTCACCACCCAAAATGCCTCCTCACTCAAAAGGACAGAAGCTCAATAGGGTGCACTCAATCTAGCACGATCTCCCAATTTTAACAAAATAAAATCCTATTACATGGTCGCCTTTGACAATCACGTCAAGATGCGAAAAGGATAGGTGGAAATAATTTGATACACCTACCAAAATGTCAATAGCCATTGCAAAGAAAAGTACAAGCATTGTTATGTACAAGTAACAAATGTACAACCCATGATGGAACCAAATACCACACTTACATGCTTATGATAATCAAAACAAGCAGCCATACAAAGAGGTACCCTAAGATAGAAGTGACACAAGCTCCATCAAAATGAACCAAAAAACCGTTCACTCATATGAGCAAGGATGCCAATGATGCGTCCACTCATGATCAAAAGAACATGCTTGCAAATGCCCACCGCACAAAATAAGTCTCCCGCAACAAGCTCACACAGTGGTAACAAACAACTTAGCCAACCATGCAACACCACTAAGCATAAACATGCCCATAGGAAGCAACCCCAAACATAAAGTTGCAACTCCTACCACAAAATGACCACAATGCATAACATGTTCACACCAAGCCCACAAAATGGAAGGCAAACTCCGATCTTGGCATGGCAATAACATGAACTATAATGTTGTTACCCACACACAAACCTTGAGAACGAGGCGATGCACCACAAGGTATCCTACGTCAGAAGGCAAGAAGCATCGTTACCTTGTGGGAACACAACATAACGGTAGACTATAGACAAATCATCCTTTTGGAATCAAACCAATCCAAAGGCTATTGCAGTGGCTGTAACTCAGTGATCGCAGGGGGGTTCTGATACTACCACCAATCCACAGAAACGATTATGTTACAATCCATGTAGACAAGATGTAGCTTGTTCCACTAACCCACACATTAAAGAACGGAATAAACTATAAGGAGAGGAAGCCAGTAAGGATGAGAGAAGCAACATCAACAAGCAAGCACGCCAGAAAAGGTTAGTGCTTTGATGCAACTGTCAAATACTTGCAGATTAGTCTAGATGCCAAGTAATTGCTTTGCAATATGCCTTGACAATACACAACAGAAATTAAGGTGAACGAGCTCCCAGCTGAGTCCCACCTACCCGAACACTAAGTTAACTGAAGTGCACTCAACTAGGATCCACACGCTATGCTATTTATGTGCACACGCACACCATTCGTTAGGCCCAACACTCCATGATAAGCATTTCCCTCACGTGTTCATGTCTTACGGCTTCAACCCAAGCCCTAAGGATAATAGTGCCAATGTGTGCCACCAAAGAAGGAAGTCTGTGCGTATGTTCAACAGATAACGCATTTAGCATAAGCCACGTGCCACAAGAGACTTGTGCAATCTTAATAACCAAGCTTGCATAGTCTGTTACGACATGAAAGGTGCAAGCTCACCAACAAGCTATTCGCCCTGTAGGTAAATAATAAGTAAGGCACGACTTACAAGTGTCCTAATAAGCCAACCATTAAGCTAGCCATTTGAAACCACAAACAAAGCAAGCAAGGTAACCAAGTAGCCCAACAAGGTCCAACCTTCCCTCACCCACAAGACCCAACGCCTAAGCAAGGAGGACACAACACCACACATTAAGGCCACCAATACGTGTAGCAACGTCCAACTAATGCACTATCGAAAGCCACAAAGCCCAGTGCCACACTCACTTATACCCACCAAGCTAGAAGACGCAATAAACAAGGCCGAACCCAAGGTACATGACGTGCTAGCCGGCACACTAATAGCCCGCTCAGTCCTAAACAGGTACCCGCACGACATAGCTAATGTATAACAGATGCACATCTCATAACCTTTAAGCTAAAGCTTAGCCAACATCAGCCCCTTCAGCCCACGACGCTGCTTACAAGGCATTAGCTAACGTGGGGACTGTAGCAACCGATGAGGAAGTCTATAATCGGGTCCTAAGTCATTGCCACCGTTGGGAGACTCACTTAGTGCCTGCCTCAAGCTAACACCAGGAGGTGGTAGAGTCACACCATGATTCCCCCTAATAATATTATTTTAAGCCATCACCTACTTGGCAAGAGAAAACATTATCTCCACTTGAGGAATCATAATTGCCCTAGAAAATTCCACACGACTCTGAATTCTAATCCATATGTTGCCATAGACTCCTAATGACTTTTAGGTAATTATCATAATCTCTGAAAAATATTCACGCACCTCCAAGGCTAAGATCTCGATATTTACAAAAATGCCACTAAAGGTCTCAAGCTCACTCTTGCTAGATGTGGCCTTCTCAGCCCTCTTGGCCCGTCACACGTGCCAACATGTGACACATAAGAACAACGTGAGGTGGCCCCATGTACCCACAACATGGTTGTTTGATAGGGAAGGTTAGAATCATTTATGAAAATTTTACAAACATTGAGAGTTTTGGTTAAAGCTAGCTACATGGAATTTTTTTGCCCTTTCATGTCTCCAATGCTTGAGTATGTAATTCAAAGAGAAAGCAGGGTAATGGTGAAGCTAATCTTGGCTAAGAGAGATGCATCTTGGGCAAGAACTTAAGGAAAACTCTTCAGGATGGTGTTGTAGGTAGTTTACAGTATAATAGGTTTCCTTTTTCCTTTCTCAGTAACTAAGATTGGTAGAATACCTCAGTGTCCTTGTATCTTGTTCCTATTTTATTCTAGAAAATTCTTCATTTCCCATGAAAACAAAATCAAATAAAACCAACTTCAGGAAAATGCAATCCTGATAACTATGTTTGGATGAGCCATTTATTATGGTTATGATCTTTTCAATCTATAAAAAGTCTCGCGGACAGTTAATAAATCAAGGAGACCAAACTCAGCGTCCAAATGATCAGCTCACCTAATCCAAATGTTAGTTCTAGGAAAGACATGCGAAACAGGAAATAAGCATTAGTGACATTATATAACAAACGATAATCCACATCCTATGAATGTTTACTTTAAACAACAGGAAATTCTCTCCTTAAATCAGATCTGATTCGTTTAAGTCAATTCCTATGCTTGCACAGCCAACATTTCTGATTTGTAAGTGGAGACACTTCCTAACCATTTTGTTGAAATTCTTGTGTTGCCAGCAGTTTTTTGAGAGAATCGTAGAAATAAAATGTAAGAGGAAAGTTTTCAAAGCACATGATTGAGGCATGGTTTAAGGTGCATTTTGAACCAAGCTAGCCTAACAGGGCACAATTTGCTTCAAGCATTGGGAGCAGGTTTTTACAAGGCATATGCTCCCACATGACAAGGTATTGCAGTTTGTGCCAGTTGCAATCTTGTGATTTAGAAAACTATCAAGACCCATAAGTTAAGCACATAAAGATGGACGTGTGTGTTTGTCTACATACAGCTTATATAACTACACACAGACGGATAAATATATGGAAACATATACAAGAATTAAATATAGGAAATTCTTATATAGGCGGGAATAAGAAGGAAAGAAAGGGGGGAGAGAGTGTTCAGAAGGGCTCAAGTTTTTCTGGTGAAATATTGTAGGGTTATAGACTCAAAATCCTTCTAAATACTCCAATGTTTTAGGGAGTTGTTTAATGATCTTTTGGGGTAATAAAGAGACATATCTAGGCTCTTCTCATTTTAATTGATAACCTCTTACTCATGAAATAGACATCGTTCCAATTAAAAAGCTTAGGCTCCTGCAGCAGAGACGTTCCTTTCAAGTAATGACCAATGGTGCAAGTATGTAGTAGTGTGGAACCTCTTGCTCAAGAGAGGGCATAAACTAGAGTTTCATGGCTGGATGCAATATATTTTCTAAACAAAGATTAAGAACAGAAGCACTGATTTCAATGCAATACATTACAGATAATCTACAGATCAATGGATGGAAATCCAAAAAATAGCCACATGAAAATAACATATATGCTGTAGGTGACGAAAAGTATGAAAAATTAGCTTGAGCAAAGCAGTGACAAAAAGCTAATACAAATGAAAGTAGATGTAGTAGTTAGATTTGGTCAAAAAATAGAACTGAATGTACCTTCAACATCAGGCCCCGTGGACGAATAACAGATTTTCAGCAAGATCAGTAGTATGAGCCACCAAACCAGTAGCTTTAAATGAGAATGCCAGTAGCCAAAGGCTCCAAAACTGCGATTGGCTCTAACTTCCATGGAAGACTCCCTGAGTGATTGTTTGCCTTCTTTTGGTAACTCTTAAGTTATAAAAAATAATAATAATAAAAAGAGAAAAAAAGAAGAAGATCAAAGCAACAAACTTAATAGTAGTTCTAAAAAAATAGATATATAAAAATATTATTGGCAAAATTACAAAAGCAAAAGCATAGAGGATCATTAAATGCTTGCAGCACGATGCATGTTGGAGACAATTAGCTAGATGTTTTACAACTGAAGCACACAAAAAACGACACAAAGCAACGAGGCTTTATATAAGCTTATTTGCATATTGAGCAGCAGTAATCATGATTTTCCAATTACATCAAATATCATTTAATTTCAAAGCTCAAAATCCTCATGAATGGGGAAAATTTAGGTTTTCTAAGTGAAAACCTACAGTTAAGTGCTTTAAGAGTGACCTGTCTCAAGTAATCCCAGTTATTGATGTTCTAACTTATCCAGAGAAAAAGTTTTTTAACAACTTAGAACTGGTCATTTCCATGCGATACATGTCAGGAGAATCTACATAGAAATAAAAGCAAGAGCTTTCAAAGAGAGCTTTTTCTTTTCTTTTCTTTTCTTTTCTTTTTTTGTCTCCTCTTTGTTTTTCCTTTTTTTTTAAAGAAAAACAACAATGGGTCATGAGTTCCAATGATCAAGGTGGACAAACCAACTGGTACCGCTTCATCAATAAGGTTGATAAGACTCAAGAGAACCTATTTCATGTTTAAAAGGAGTTGGTCCTTGTAAGAAACGTTAAATCAAGTCCTTGAGTCCTAGCAGTGCAGTACACGATCCTTAATAAGGCACTGTTCAAGCACAAGGTGAGTCACACTGTTTGTTGGGTTTTCTACTGAACCTTTGTACCAATGTACCCAATCAATGACATAATTTCGATGATTATGTGGAAATATGATTGTATTAATGAATATAAGGGACGCGTATGATCCAAGAATTTAAAGACTTCATAGATATATGGTGCAATAGATGTATTTGGAGTTGCAGGCTTAGCTTACAACTTAAAGCCTATGGTTCTTACAGTGCCGTGGCATTAACTAACTAAAGAAGTCCTTAACCAAGTTGGCCATAATGTATTGGCTAATCCAGCAGCCGGAAGAACCCAAACAAATGACAAGCATGGAAGAAATATACTTCTGGGGTAATTCACACAAACAGGGCAAATTGCCCACTGCTTGGATATGTTAAGAACTGGGGATCAAATCAACAAAATCCTATTACGTGTTCGTCTTTGGAACAACAGGAAAACTGACAATCCCTTGGGCTCTGTTCATGTCACAGAGAAAGTCTCCAATCTCACACCACTGCCCACCCCCACCTCCACCCCAAAAAAGAATCGCCGTTTATAGAGTTGAATATTACAAAGTGAAGCATTAGGAAGGTTTATCATGTAGCTTAGATAAGGTTCAAGAGACAAACATCAACAAATTTGTAGTAAAAGGTTTTCGCTAAAAAAATTTAAACTATTGCACTCATCCTTATGTTCACACATAACTTGGGAAAGACTGAACAACGATGAGGACTACTCAGAACTCCTAAGAAAACAAAATTCTGGGTTGATACAAGAGTATCTACTGGAATGAAAGAACATAATTAACAACAACTAGACGAGACCCTACAGTACATATCCCGTTTGATCAAAACCATTTAATTGAAAGAAATCCATCAAAAGAACACTCAGATAGTCACACACCCAAATCATTGATTGCAAACAAAACCGTATCTACTCGTTTCATCCATCAAGTGAAGGCCAGATGCGTAAACCCAAAAGAACATCAAACAAGAATGGACATGTTTGTACATATATACAAGTATATACATTTATGTGCATTAGAGGCAGAAACTAACCTGGTGGTGTAACCATGGCTGTGGAAGCCCACCATGAATCAAGAAGTAGAAGGAGGTGTTGATAATTATCATCATCACTGATTATCTGAACTTTGCCGATTTGGTTAGTGTTGGGGACCCACAAAGCATTCAAGAAAAAGGCAGAGGCTGGGGAATTGAAATTGCAAAAGATATTCTGTTAAGGCGAATGGCAGAGTGTAGTTGAGGGAATACTTTGTGGCGAGTTGGTGGTGAATGAGAATCCCACTAATACAAAATGAAAAATGCTCTCTTTTGCTGCTTTTAAAACTTAAAAATTAAAATTCAGATGCTGATGAGAGAGAGGCAATCGGAGACGAAAAACATCTTTTGTCATGAATATATTCCCCTTATAGGATAATTATCATGTCACACTCAGGGAACCATAGTGGGTGTTACAGTTGACTCGCACTTCGACACTTGTACAAAATAAAACTGGCTAATTGGTTACTTGCAGGTTGTTTTGGGGTGAATTTCACCGTGGTTTTCTGTGGTCACCTGATTCACCGGCAAATGTTCAGTGGTAATGCTAAGGTAGTACTACCGCTGAAATTTAAACATTACGTTATGAGACCCACCGCCATATGATAGGTAAAATTTTTTTAACAAAAGTAGTATTTAGTATAGATACGATCTACCTATTGTATTTTTTTCCTCTATAGTTGTTACTTTTGAGTATTTTTATATTTTCTCACGTAATATATTCACGTACTATTTCCTCTCCTCAACATTTTGAAAGTGCCAAAAACATCTTTCGGTTTCAGTTTTGGTTTTATTTTTTGTGTTTTAAAAAACAAGAATTTTAAAACATCTCATTTTTCTTGTTTTCGAAAAAAAAAATAAAACCATTGAAAACACCACCATTTTTATAGTTTTTATTTTTAAATAAAAACAATTTTAAAAAACCAAAAAATATATTTTTAGTAGTTCTTACAACTGAGGTGTTTTCTAAATTTTTTTCTAAAAGTAAGTTTCTAAACCGGCTTGCCAAATTTGATTTCAACTGAAATAATTTTCAGAATCAATTGTCAAAAGTAGTTTTCTCGAATTTCAAAAAACAAAAATAAAAAACAGAAATCAAAATCAAAACGGTAAATTAACTTGGAAAAAATAAAAATGATAGAGGGATTTCTAGGCCAAATTAAAAAAAAATTTGGGTTCAATTTGAAGTTCACGAGAGTGATAGAAAGATGCTTGGGAACTGATAATGCAAGGTTTTGGCTAATTTCCCTGACAAAGGGAAAAAAATAGCTTATTTCTCAACTTGGGTGCTGATTCAACTTTATTCAGCAACCCAGATTAAGCGCAATTTGAAATAGCGTTATTTCTAAAACCGTATTTTCAAAAAGCGTTTTTAGGTTGTCCGCTCCTGCTCTCGTAATAGATGAAGTGTTGTAGTACACAGGTCCCTTGCCCTATACGTATCCTGCAATGCCTCTGCCAAGCCATACGTAAAATGACACGATCTACGAGATGATGTATGGACGTGATGTGACGATGTATTTATGATTATCTGATGTTAATAATTCACGGTGAAATAAAATAAATTTTAAGGCTGTGTACTAACCGTAATCTCTACGGTGGAGCCCACCTCCAAGTATCCTGTAGTAGGGTGGTGAGTTAGATTACCCACAAGTGGGTGTGTAATACTGCCAAACCACACCATATGTGGATCATCATATAGCATGACTGCAACCTTAAGAACCCCGACTATCAGATGCTCACGCCTATGATCCCATAACTCTATGTACTCTCCGTGTCTGTCAGTCCATTCAGTTCAGCCTCTCTCTCGCATGTCGATAGCATGAACCTGACAGAGGTCAAACACTCCTCAGTTACATCCTATTTGAACCCAAACTGCCGACAGCCATGATCTGGTAGATGCAACTTAACGGCCTCGAAACATAGTAAAGGGGACCGAGTCAACCAGACATTGCTCGCTACCCGGCAATAAGCAGGGAGTGTAGGAATGACATCATCGTACGGCCGCTAGATGAACTGCATGTGTTTACATTAACATTACTAATTTTTTCATCAATGATAGTACAATTAAGTAATATGAAACGCTAATGGAAGATATTGTATACATACCTCGTCAAGCCTCAATCGGTCTAGCTGGTCTTGGTAAATGTGGACCACATGGGTGGAAGTAATGTCTGTGCTATATCTACATCTCCACCTGATATAAATGTTAAACATAATACGAAAATTATTAGTAACGCATATATACTTGTAGGTAAGAATCATAAGTTAGTCGTTTATACCTAGCTCCCCATGGTTCGGCAGGGAACTGCACCTCTCCTAAAAGTAATGGCTGTTAGCGATCAATAGTGTCATCCATACGACACGGGGCCATGTGTGGAAAGCGCTCGCATGCCCATATCTATATAAAATGGGTGACACTCGCATAATAAATAACTCATAGTGAAAAATATAACTTGTAAAAAATATGCATTAATATAAAGTACTGTCAAGTATACCAAAGTAAATACCTGTAATAACACTAGTGCCCCCGCAATCTGTCTCGCGCTGGACCTCGCCGCTTGGCACATGGCCCTGTAAAGCATGGCCAAGGCTGCACTGCCCCAACTATATCTTCCCGCTTGGGCAAAGTGGTCCAAAAAAGTAAGATATGACACTCAGATGTGGGTCTGAGAGTAATCTGTAACCAGTATCCCTCCAAGCAGGCGCATAATGTAGGCATGTGCGTGCCGCTGGACTATGACCTCATCAGCATCTTGTGGAAGTGCCTGAAATGTCTCACGGGGCCATGAAATCCTAAAGTGACTCTTATCCAAATGTTGTGCGACTGAGGCAACCCCTAATAACTGTGCACAAAGCTGCTGGCACTCTGAAACTGTAGTAGGCATGTGTCGCCATATGATGGGGTCCCCATCAATAGGTAGACCCAATAGGACGGCAACGTCCTGTAACATGATGGCGGCCTTCCCGATAGGTAGATGGAATGTGTGTGTCTACTCCCGCTAACGCTCAACCAAGGCAGTGATCAGGGGGTGGTCCAAATGGATAGGACCAAGTTGGTATATACCATAAAATCTTGCCTGGGCAACATAATGTAGGACACGGGGTTGTAACTCTACCTCGTACAGATGTGCACCGCCAAGTTTACACTAGAGAGCCTCTGTACCTTGTGTGAAAAATGTAGTGTATATCAAAAATCACATACATAAACAAAAAAATAAATGCATGTAAATAGAAAAAGTATACCAACTGCATACCCTATGCTCCCATATGTTAGTGGATCGATGATGGCCTTGTAACCTCAGCACCGAGTCATTGGCGGGCTCTGGCAAAGCTATATCCATAGTCCCTACATTGTGACACGTATTAGTACATGTATACAATAATATGACTGTCCATAATAAAGAAAAAGCAATAATATAAAACATTTGTAAATGTATAAATATTCAAGTGTAGTCCATCTATAAATAATAGTCAGTGGGAGGACCATTCGTTCATGAAAATTTTAAACTTGATGAGACAATGGCAAACAGAGGACCCTACAGTTTGGTAAATTGCCAACACTCTCGCGTGTGGTTGTTGCCTCTATTCAGCGACCAATATTGGAGCAAAAAGTACTCGAGCCCTAAAGACTATTATGCTTGTTTACGACAAGAGTGGGTGGTTAGGGTTGAGAAACAAAGGCGACTAATCACAAATCTACAGAACTTGGGGGCCAATATCCCTCAACGCAGGTCTCAAACAATGTAAAGGTGGAACATGGAGGAGTACGAAGAAGCAGTAGCAAGGATAAAAAGGGAGAGCAACAGAATGCTTATATGGCGATGCTGATACTTCATGCTCAAACTTGCCACTGAGATGGCAGAGGCAAGCGGGAGACAACTCACAATTGAAGAATGCACCAAGGCTCTAAACAACAAAAAGTACCTATCAGACTACGAGATGTCAGATGAGGATTGAGAGTTTATTTGGCCTTTGCAACCTTATTGACCATGCCCTTGTTCTCATTTTTTATATTTAGGTAGTAAGTAATTTGTCTATCTACTACGACCATAGTAGTTGCATATGTAAGCTATTTCCATTTGTAACGATGAATTTAGTAATGAGAACTTGCTAGTCATAGTATTATCACTCATTGTATCAAACTACAATACGAAGTATACAAATGCACTTGAAAACATAAGCAATTCCTTACATGGTTACAAAGAAACGGACAATTACGAAGGATAACTACAAACATCCACATTTAAACATTCTCTTCATCAGACATCTTGATGTCTGATTGATATTTCTCTTCATTACTAGCTTGCATATACATTTTCCATTCACCTATAAATCCATCTTCCTTCTTATTTGTGGATTGAATAAATGATCATTGTTGATGATGCTGTGTCATTCTATTAACTTCTTTACGGAAACAGTGCAATGCCATTTGTAACAACTGATGAGTATTAATCGGCATATTCATGGCTCTACGACGAGGAATTGGAATATTCACAACTCGACACACTTCTATCAACACTTTGACCTCCTTAATACGATATTGGTACTCATTGTGTATTATATTGACAATGTTACTTGAGTACCATTTATTAGGGTTCAAAGGATACTCCCACTCATCATACCCAACCCAATGTTGACCTGTTGCCTAAAAAATATCATTTACTGTGTAATTCATGTTTGAGTTGTTTAATTGTGATCCACTCTTTATATAGGGACGGGTGATATAATTGTTACATGTGAAGCATTATGTTATTCACATGTGAAATACTTCGCCTTGGATGCCAATTGGTGGTACCATTCACATGTCAAGGCTGTGAAGGGTATGACTGCTGTACAAGGGGGTGCAAGATTTGACCCAAGGCTATGAAGGCTGACAAAAGGCTGTGAATTCTATAGGATGTGACTAAAGGCTGCGAACAATGTCATTACTCTCTGCAGGGCATGTGAGGGATGTGAGTAAAGGTTGTGTAGTATGTGCATGCTGATGAATAAAGGTTGTGAAGTGTGTGACTACCTTACGTAAAATGCAGGCTTTTGACCAAAGGGTGTAAAGGTTGACAAAATTTTGTCAACTCTGTAGGCCATGTGAATGATATGACTAAAAGTTGTGAAGTATGTGAAAGCTAATGAATAAAAGCTGTGAAGGGTGTGAGTACCCTATGCAGGGTCTAGGCTTTTCACATAAACCTATGAAGGCTGATGAAAGTTTATGAAAGATGTGACTACTCTCTGCAGGCCATGTGCAGCACGTGACTACTCCATCAACGCCAATGATGATGCGCTTACTCTTTGCAAAGATGTAATGACTGCTGACAAAAGACTATGAAGGATGTTACTAATACGCTGTTGTTCAATTCAGATAATGCAGTGCATAAATAAGATTAAGTTCAAATACAAGTACAACCAAGTAATATCTTCAATACATATAGAAATAAACCATCACACATGGCTAACTACCCTCCATTACACAACATAGGCAGTCCAGTTTGGACATTTGCACCTATCATGCCCTTATTTCTTACAAATATTGCAATGATTGGTTTGTCGTTTCCTAGATACATTCATCTCATTCTGGATTTGTTTTGTATTTGGGTGCCCGGATGTGACTTCTTGTTAACGGCTCGGATCGGGTATGACCTTAGGACCATCATATGCTACCTAATAATGCTTATGCACCATAGGTTCAAAACTTGTTTCGTACACGTGAGCGTAAACGTCCATGCTATACTAGGGAACATTTAAGTGCCATGGTTGTCTCCCCAATTTCACACATGTTGCGAGCATGTGCGAGCAAGAATAATGATAGATCATCCATGTTTCGCAATCACATGACGAAGGATTTAGAGACACCACATGTTTGTTATTCCCTTTTGTGCCTGCTGAATTTGTAACAACCTCAACGGAACCCAAACCCCTGTAATTGAATTATAATACCATGGTCATTGTATTACGGATTTAAAAGTATAGAATTCTAACAATAGGCGACACAACTATATACACTTTTCAAAATTTATGATATTACCAACTGAAGATAGTTATGCAATGACCCGCTGATCAAGCTTGATACTCTTCTATCTTCTCTTGCACTTTGCTTGCGTACCTCAACCCCTTACCTAAATTACGCTCATTTTTCCTTCGTTTGTTATTGAAAGTATTAACCAGAAGGTAGAAAGTAACTTGAACACATGCAGTTATGGGCAAGTCTTGTGCACCTCTTAATACATTGTTATAACACTCTAAATCATTGGTGGTTGTAACTCCCCAACGATAACCTCCATCATGTGCTAATGTCCACTTCATAGGGTCCTCCCTGTACAACTCATTGTATGCCGGCTCACATAATTTTCTAGTTACTTCTATTACCTCGTTGAACTTGCTCAGTTGATGGGCATTTTCAACTTTCCATATAAGATCCTTAACTTTAGCGTTATTGAACTTTGTTTGGTAATTACTTCGAAAGTGCCTAAGGCAATATCTATGGAATTTAGGTGGTTACCCTCGTCGTGGTGTTTCCCATTCACGTTTGATGGCGCTCAATATGGCGGCATGTCAATCAGAAATCAAAGTGATCCCCTCCTGCCTTGGCACAATAACATGCTGACATTATAGATAAACCAGGCCCAATCACGATAGTTTTCTGATTCAACTAGGGTGAAAGCTAAGGGGAAAATGTTTTTTCTCATAGTTCTAGCTATAGCAATCAACATAACTCCTGTGTATTTTTTGTAAAGATGGGTACCGTCGATACCTATCACCGAAGGGGCAGTGCTTGAAGCCTTCAATGCATGGTCGAAATGCCCAAAATATTCTGCCCAGAGCAACTTCTCCCATTTGTCTAATGTCTCGTGTTTCTAAAATCACAACCATGCCCGGGTTCCTACACTCCAAGGTTCTTATGTACCTTGGAAGCTTTTCATATGACTCATCCTAATCACCAAATACCATTGCAATGGCCTTTGTTCTTCCAAGCCATGCTTTCTTATAGGACACTGTGAAACCAACATTATTTGTTACATTCTTCACTCCGGATGATATCTACCAACCAGGGTCTTCCTGTACACCACAAGATCCTAACAAATACTTAAACTTTATAAAGGAAGGGCATGAATACATAAATTTTTGATTAAATTGAAAACTCATAACAACTTACCGCAACTTGTGACATAATCATGTGTGCAATGAATGTCGAATTCAGATTGCAGTAATCCAAACTCTCCATCCCATGTAAATAGGTATGTGGCCCGAGGTATTGCATGATCTCAAAGAAAGTATGTTTCTTCTTCAAACATGCACGCAGTTTCTACGGGCAATGGTGAGTGCACCTGGTACTCCATACTTTTTTGTTTATTTCTACAACATAATAATGTTTGTTTTTCTTTACATGATACCAGTTACATGCACTAATCACTACATTTTTATCTCTGAAAACCATCTCTTTTGCAAACTCTGGATTTGCATCTGACCATGTTGGCCAGCGATCATATAAATTTCGACCAATTATGCTATCGTCTACCACATCCAAGTTTGTAAAAAATGGCACGGGAGTGTCATTTAAGTCAGCAATGTTCACTTGTTCGTGTCCATCGTCATCGGAGTCAATGTTTCCTTCATTTCTTATCAAAACATTGTAAGCACCCCATTTTTGCCTGCTCGGCACTCTCCGGCTCGACCGGGTCCCGTTCTCAAACACCTTAGCACATATAAGCTCAAGACGAGCCATTCGATCTCTAATCCAACTAACTGGTCGCTTCTCGAGCCACAAGGACCCGTTGGAGCCATAAGCACCATCATTCCATGCATCTTTTCAAACTAGATGGTCCTAGAAACCAACGCTATCCAAGTAGCTTCCCGGGATCGGACGATCTCGGGGACCAACATCTCATCAAATTCCAAACGGTTCACTTCTGGTGCTCGCTAGTTCGCCAATGTAGAATGTTCATCATTTGGTAGTTCTCCGAGACCAGGCATTCTTAGAAACCAACACCACCCTTCTAGGTAGCTTTCTAGGATCAGGCGTTCTCAGAAACCAACACCACCCCTACAGGTAGCTCTCTAAGATCGGGCGTTCTTAGACACCAACACAACACATGTAGTTTTCCAAGACCGGGCAGTCTTGGGAACCAACACCTAGGTTAACACCGGCGCTTGCTAGCCCGACTCGGTGAAAAATGACCAAACTTGCCTCTTGGGCCTCTAGGCACGTTTTGGGAAAGTTCAAAATCCCTCAAAACGGTAAGTCCATCGTTCCAAGATGTTGTTAAACCATTGGGCATCTCCTACACGTCATTTGGTCCAAACCCGGTTCTATTCCGACTTGCTTCGGTAAAAATGACCGTTTTACCCTTGAACATCTCAGTACTACACAAACCCTACCGAACAGTAAAAGACTCTCCCAAAACCATTCCTAAAAAACCCTACACACTTAACACGACACATCAAACAATTCCTAACCATTTCTAGCCAATCCTGGCCAAAATGACCCTTTTGCCCCTGACAATCCAAACATGCCCCAAAACAGCATCGGTCTTGGGATTTCGAGCAAAGGGTTTCACCATACACCCTTGTTTAACCCGAGGAGGACCTTATGATCTTAAACACTCATGGCTCGATAAAAGTTCCCTGGAGCGTCTCGTAGACGCTCCGCCTAAATTGTCTTTTCTCCCGATTCTTTAATTATAACGCACTGTCAACTGACTTGAGAAATGCGTAAATCAGGGAATTCTCAAAAGCTCGTTCATAGATCTTTCCATCAATACGGCTCGATCGGATAGATCGCTTCCTGAAGCCCTTCATTGTATAGTGCGAAAACTACAACTTTCGACAACCCCTAGAGCGTCTCGTAGACGCTCCACCAAGGTTGACTTTTTCTCGGATTCCCCGATCAAAATGCACCATCAAATGACTTGAGAAATGCATAAATTTGAGAATTCCCAAAAATATTCCTAGGATACCTTCCATCGGTACGGTCTGATCGAAGAGATCACTTCTCGAAGGCCGAGATCACACGACACGAAAACAACCACTTTCAAACATCCTCGGAGCGTGTCACAGACGCTCCACAAAAGTGTCCTTTTATGCACACTTCCCGAGACGATATCCCATGCTTCCAACACAATTCAACCTTTCCAAAACCATGAAAGTTCACGAGAAACCCTAAGAGAGCACCGTGGGTGCAACTAATTCCCTTGGAACCTTCCCGTTTGACTCAATTATCGAGACAAAGTTTGGATGAACCTTCCCGGTGATGGAGCATATGCTACATGCACTTAAATTTTGATCAGATCGACCAACTTTTGATCAACAGTCGAGATTTAACCAGTACATAGGGCGCCACGTGTCATTCTGGTAATGGAATAGTACCTGCACATGTCCTACATGTGTTAGGCCAAATTTTGGCCAGCGCATGTAGCATATGCGCCAGGCCTGTTCCAGATTGCCTATAAATACCAGACCCCCTCTTTGCATATTCCAGCTCCAAAATTGATGTGAAGCTCTGCTGAAACTGCTCCAGAATCTCGAATCCTTACATATATTCCACCCCTCTAACACTTAGGCTAGATTCTACCTCCCTCAAGCTTATACACTTCACCTACAAGGCCTTATACACACTTATACACTCCATTCCAGCCCCTCAAGCCTTCTTGAAGTCATTCAAGCTCCAATCAAGTCATCCATTGAAGACTCCAAGTGTGTTGAAGGCAAAAGGTGGTATCCCTTTTACATTTGTGTCTGCCCCCACTCTTCTCTTCTCCCTCCTAGCCTACTTAGGCTATTCTCTATTTTAATCCCCATCTACACCCCCCCCCCCCCACCCCCAATTCTTGCATGCTTGAGCCAAGAGGCCTCTTAGATCATACCTAGAGGAAAGCAAGTGAGAGCCACCATGTAGAGGGACCTCTCACTAGCCTACTTTGAGATGGTATGGCCTAGGAGCCCCTTGTTTATGTGGTATAGCCTAAAAGCCTTGTATGTGATCATGACCCTTTGCATATTACTATTTTGATCATGTTTTGTATGCTTGGCTTCATTTTATGCTTAATGTCATGTTCTACAATGCTTACATTGCTCTTATTTTCATGCCATTTTCAAACTCCATATATTTCTTTCGAAAATGGTTCCGAGAGCTGTTCCCTTGAAGCCTAGGACAAGACCTTAGAAATCATTCCTTAAAGAGTTCCCTACTAATCCCCTAACTCTCACTTTGGCCTCATGACATTTTAACGTGCATAAGAATTGCTTTCTAATTCTCTAATTTTTAAGATTTTCATTCTTTTAAGTGTAGTAGTTGGAATGGCCCTATGGAACCCTCTCTTCAGTGGTCTCCCTTTTGTTTGGCCATATGGACTCTCTGTTGATGGAATGGTTCCCTTGAAAAATGTTTTTCAAACTTCTTCTCCAAAGATGATTTTCAAAAATGTATTCTCTCCATCTTTGTATTAAAAATGGTGCCCTAAAAAGTTGTCATCACCATGTTAATTTTTGGACCCTTTGCGCTCTTGTCAAGATTATGGTTATAATAGCCATGAGAAAACCTTCCTTAGAATGGTCTCCAAACACCAATCATATAAACCATACTCTTGGCTAGAGTCAAAATTTTCATGAAAATGATCTTCAAAAGGGTTGTCCACCAAAGTCCATCGCATAACATGTTTTTTTTTTTTCAAAGCTCCTTCCAAAAGTGCATTAAACCAACTTTCAAAACCATTTTTCAATCCAATCCTAGGTTGACTTGACCCTAGTTGTCCAACCCTAGGTTAACTTGACCATAGTTGTCCAATCCTAGGTTAACCTAACCTTTGGTCATCCTAACCTTAGATTAACCCTACCCTAGGTTAACTTGACCCTAGTTGTCCAACCCTAGGTTAACCTAACCCCAGGTCATCCTAACCTTAGGTTAACCCTACCTTAGGTTAACTTGACCCTAGTTGTCCAACCCTAGGTTAACTTGACCCTAGTTGTCCAGCCCTAAGTTAACCTAACCCTAGGTCATCATAACCTTAGGTTAACCCTACCCTAGTTAGCTAACCCTAGATCACCTTAACCTTAGGTTAACCTAACCTTAGTTAGCTAACCATAGGTCATCTTAACCATAGGATAAACCAACCCAAGTTAGTTAACCTTAGGTCACCCCTAACCCTAGGCCAATCTAACCTAGGTTAGTACACTTCAAGGTTCCAACTCTTGAACCCTTTTCTAAATGATCACTCAATTTTAAATTATTCTCATAACCTATTTTTCCCAAAACTTCCTACTCTCTTAATTTAAAAAAAAATCAACTCTATCAATTCTTCAAATGTTCCTACACTCCATCTTCAAGGCATTTTCAAAAATGTTTTCAAAAGGTCACAAACCTAAGGTGTCCCTAGCCCTCTCATGGTTAGGAATTCCAAGGACAAGTGATAAATCGAGAACAATCTGTAGGGTTGTCCATATTAGGATTCCAAACCATTAGCCATTTCCAAAAATCACATTAAAAAACTAATTCATCAAAACATTCTAAAATCATGCCTCCAAGGTTTTCAAAACAAGACTTTAAAAACACTTTCAAGTTCTCTTGAGTCATGCCAAAGCATTTTTCCAAAATTCTCTTAAGTTGATCCAAAAACATTTTCAAAACACTCCACCATCCAATTTCAAGTCAAAACTTCCAAGACCACAAAGAGTCTTCAACTTCCAAGACCCCAAAGTGTCTTAAACTTTTCCTAAGACCCCAAAGTGTCTTAAACTTTTTCAAAGACCCCAAAGTGTCTTTTAACCTTCCAAAGGCCCTAACGCGCCTATTTTCCATCGGGCTCTTGCCCGAACTATGAATGACCTGATTCTCGTCAAATGAGATACGTAGGCAATCTAAAATGGTGCGGTCATAACTTTTATTTCAACTCCAATCCCTTTTTCAAAAATTCTAATCAGTTCAAAGTTTCTATTCCAAACTCCTTCAAAACCCCCATTATTTTCAAACTTCTTCCAAAAACTTGCATCATGCATCATCCATCCGAAAAGTGATGACTAAACCCCATTTTCAAAATTTTAAAGTGGATATTAAGTGGACAATGGTAACCGGTTATTCTAGTGAGTGAACCAAGGGTGATTATACATGTAGGTACCGAAAGGGCGGGGTAGGGTGATGATCTTAGGATATCTTCCCTACACGTAACCAACCCCCGAGCCATAGATTTCTGTTTTCAAATGACCAAAATGGAGTTATTTTCCAAAAGGGCTTAGATCTTTCTAAAGGTTGCCAAACAACCTATTTTCTTAAAAACCTTCTGTTAAGGGAGTTTTCAAAACCTTTTTTCAAAAACCCTAAGTTTAATCTTCGGATTAACACTTAGTTTTAGGTGCCCAAACTCACCTTAATCAAGTTAGGTAGTGATTCCTATTTTTTTGAAAAGCCCTTAGTCAAACTAATTTTCAAAACCTAGTTGCACTTATCATTCTAGGAGGATGAGTTCTAGTGATAGAATTCCGTGTTTTTGGTCTCCGAGCCAAAAGGACCTTGGACGCCCAAAAACCGGGGCGTGTCAAATATCAACATCTTCTTCTAACTCAACAGACTAAACATCGCCATCTTCATTTACCCATCTCTCTATTTCGTGTAAACCACTGAGCTGTTCCATAGGATCCATACTTGCACTGGGACCTCCCACCTCTATGCACCCTTATTGGCCTGAAGCATATTCTGGGTGAGATGTAGCTGGAATGTGAAAATCTTAAAATTGTTAAAAATTACTCTGGCCCTCTGAGTAATCTTCATTTGGGCTGAATAGGTTAGACATTCGTTACCCCGACGCATCTGGACCCTGTACGCTTTGACTATTCTACCCAAGTGTAAGCATTCCAGTAAGTGTCCCCAATGTCGATACATCACCCCCCGCGTCAAGAGTTCATCGTAGGACTGGACATCTCCCCAATTCATATCTGTATGACTGACACTGGTGGTCATTGTGCTCCTTTTATTCACAATGTATATTTCAACACAATGTAGGTCACTATATCTCGAAGGGAGATTCAAGACAGTTTGTAATATCATGTCTTCATTGACTGATAACTTCTTATATACCAGGACTTCTCTAATTCGTTGATAAAGGTATCTACATATGAACTTTATATTCACATGTTCTCCATACCCAGCCATTATAGGCATGATCATTTCCCATAACCTAGCAAGTGAGGTTTCCAATTCTACATCATAACAGCCGCTAGCCTCTATATCATTGGCTATGCCTTCTCGGGGATCTTTTACTATCTTTCCCACCTCCCAATAAAATATTACCATTGTCGTCATTTTTTAGCTATGCCTACCATCAAACACATATAATTTTAACCCACCTCATTACGTAGACTTGACTTTACTAAAAAAAGTAAAATTAAAGGAAAAATAATCAATTGCATATCTACAAATTTTATGCCAAACAACACAGCTACAAAGTACGATACATAGACATACTAGGTATAACTCGTGCCAACGACGCTCCTCAATAATCTAAATTTGTATACATTTAATAGTGAGATTACCAAAACTAAAACTTAGGCTGTGCACTCTCCAACGAAAATTTAACCTTGATTATTTGAGTTCATATAGATGATATCATAGATAACACTTGCAAGACATAGAAGTAGATGCCACGGGACTAAAAAACAAAGAGAAAAGTAACTAAACCAACTTAATTACAAAGCATTATAACCTTAAATCATTTTATAATAGACCAAATTGATGCAAAAACAAATAATGATATTATGTTTAACGACTAATTGGAAGGACTACTAATACCTAGATTAAAGTTCCAACATTACATTTTTCCTTCAGAATTGCAAAGGTGCGCATGGAAAGGATTAAAATATTACCACAATTTTATAAAAAAAAAAATCTTAACATCATATTAAAAACACTACATAAATAACATATAGTAGATTTACTTCACACAACAATCTCTCTTTTATTCAACTTCAATAAACACAACCCAAACGTATTCAAAAACCAATCCAAGACTTGGTTTTATGTACGTTATAATTTTTTATATACGTATTGTCTATTGCATATACATATGTGAATCATTATTTGTTGTAATTAATTTGAGTCTATTTTTCTAAATTTTTTAAGTTAATAAATCAAATTTCATACAAAATAGTGGATCTAGCTTGAATGGACTCAAATCAACCTGGCTCAAAATCAAAACTTGGAACCTACTCGGGTCGAGTTGATTCCATGGGATGGTTGCTCCGATTTTAAGTCCAAAAGTTGAGAATGGACCAAGGTTGGTTTGGTTCTAATTGCCAAAGGTTCAGTTCACTTATCGAATTTGTATTTCCTATACCTAAATCATACCAAAAACTGATATGAACCCTAACTTATCTAAGAACTAAACTGAGATTTGAACTTATATACAATATGTAAGTCTACATATTGTATATATGCTTTAAATCATTATTATTTGGACTTAATTATTATTTATTTGTATTTGTATGTTATTTTTTTTATTCTTTGGAAAAGTTGAGGATGCAAAATTAATTTTGTTTTTTTAATTTTTTTTAATAAATAAAATAAGTTTCATAAAATACCCGATCATCAACTCTACGTGAACCCTTAAGTTCTTTTCAGCAGCCTTTACAAATTTTCAGGAGTAGCAAAAATTGAAAAAAACAGAACTAATTTTTTATGCACTAGTTATGACTATTTAATGCGCTAGTTATGGGTACTTACATATTTTTTTAAGTTCTGACCCCATTAGAAAGTATGTGTTACAAGAATAAATTAGTTCACGGTGTAAAAACTGAGGGTTAGGATACTGCTATGGGTTAACACCTTTACAAATTCAGCCATCAAACTTCTCCATCTTGCTAGTCATACGACATGGTGTAATACTTTAAAGATATAGTGATATTCTATTTAGTATAACCATATGCATCTGTAAAGAATTAACTCTTAATTTTGCTCAGTCATTTGGTTTTTTTTTTTTTTTTTTTTTTTTCTTTTATAGCCTGTTTTGGAACTTAAGAAATGGAAAGATAGAGAAAGGAAAAAGAAGAGCGAGAAAAACTGTAAGAAAAAAAAAGCACTAATACAATAAAATTGTCAAAAAAAGAAGTGCTGATATAAATATATATACAAACAAACATATATACAAAAATGTACAAATATAAATATACACATATAGAGAGAGACTTACTCAATCACAAGTTTATTCAGTCTTCGATTACCCATTGATTGTAGGCTTTAAGGAGTAAAGGCTGTGAAAGGGAGAGTGTGAGAGAGACGACCAACACAGCTAGCAAAGAGAAGATCGAGCATGTGAGAGACTAAACTCAGCATGTGAGAGCGAGAGAATTGGTGTGTGAGAGAGAGAGAGAGAGAGAGAGAGAGAGAGAGAGAGAGAACTCAGCGTGAGAGATAGAGTTGAGCTTTTAATAGGCGGGGTGAAAAAATTAGGGCATATAAACACCATTCAAGATGGCTTTTTTTCCCAGGAATAAACACCATTTCAAATGGCACTTTTTGCTTGGAAAAAAAAGCTATTTGTAATGACATTTTTAGTTGTATTTTTCTACTTGTATTTCTTGTTACTTCAAATACAACCTAAAGTCCCTGTATTTCTTTTCTGTTAAATACAACCTAAAAATGCCTTTTGAAAAGGCATTTTTAATAATAACGCCACTTCAAATGGTGCTCAACCTGGGTTGCAACTTAAATAAGTACCCAGGTTGGGAAATAAGCTTTTTTTTTTTCTTTTGTCAGGGAAATTAGCCCAAGGTTTCCGGTAAAGAAAGCTAGATCCGTGGTGACAGTGATAGGATATAGATATTTGTATATATATTGGGTGACATGATTAAATAAATAAAGAAAAGCGGCACTTTTGTGATGCTACCAGCCTACCACTTGGTTATGGTATTGGTTCTGAATACGTATGACAAGAGGGGAACTATCCTATGTGGCATGTGTAAGCACCCCATTTTTGACCGCTCGGCAGTCTACACTCTATCCAGACTTGTTTTCAAGTCACTGTGGGCGTATTCCAACCGAAACCAATTCTCTAAGTCCAAATCCCATGTATCCATCGCTTCGCGGGCCCGTCAGGCCCAAATAGAGGCAAAATGACCAAAATGCCCTTAGGGGCATCGTCCTTTCCTTTCCGACTCCAATCCCTCTCTCGGGACAGTTTATTCCTCGAGACGGTTCTAATTCAGGCACGTCTTTTCGAAGACGGTAAGACCCCTTTCTAATCTCTCTCTCGGGACAGTTTATTCCTCGAGAATGTTCCAACTCAGGCACGTCTTTTCGAAAACGGTAAGACCCCTTTCCAATCCCTCTCTCGGGACAGTTTATTCCTCGAGACGATTCCAAATCAGGCACGTCTTTTCGAAGACAGTAAGACCCCTTTCCAACCCCTCTCTCGAGACAGTTTATTCCTTGAGACGATAAAGGGAATTGCCAACAAACCCCTGTTTCACGACGACCGCTGTCAGAGTGGCAGAAACACTCAAAACCTAGGTCAACACTAGTATCTATTAGCCTACTTCGGTGAAAAATGACCAAACTGCCCTTTGGACCTTTTTCGAGACTTTTCGGTCAAGATGACGATTTTGCCCCTAGGCATCCAAATGCCCTGGGAACCACGCTGGCTCTGGGTATCAAACCGGTAACCCTATGAGATTACTTCTTATAGTATTCTCAACCTTCCTTTACCTTTCCGAATCATTCCGAGTGAGTTTCGGCCAACCCGATACAAAATGACCGTTTTGCCCCTGGTGGGCCGGTCTCCTTTTTCGACCACACCGGCTCTAGGTATCAAACCGGTAACCTTCTGAGACTACTTTTTGTAGTGTTCTCATTCTGAGTCAGTTTCAGCAAACCTGGTATAAAATGACCATTTTGCCCCTAGTGGGCCGGTCTCCTTTTCCGACACGCTAGCTCTGGGAATCAAACCGGCAACCTTTGGGAACATTCTAAATAATGTTTCTAGATCCCAAGTCTTCTTCTGGGATAGTCCGAGTCCGTCCCGGTAACTTCCCAATCCAATTGATTGTTTTGCCCTTAAAGGCCCGGTTAACCTTTCTGACACATTCTATCCTCACTTTTCAACTCAAATACCTCCAGGACACTATTCTAAGTGTTCCTGCCCTTTTTCGGCCTTCCGGGTCATCCCCGGTCCTCCAAAATCCTTCCCGGACTTTCCGAAGTCACTTCTAGTGAAGCCAGGCTAAAAATTGCATGGTAGTCACTAGTACAGGTGCCCAAATCTAGTCAAAGATATGTTGCTTGCCAACCTTAAATATTTCCTAAATGGCTGGCGCCATTACAAGCCAAAAATTGGCCTGGCGCCACTCCTAGTGGCGCTAGTGTAAAATTTGGCTTGGCGCCACTGCAACAGGCGCTAGTGTTGTCTAACCTCTATACAGAGCCTCTTCCAATATGAAAAGGGTTCGTCAACTTAGTCTAAAAATCCTATAATTCGATATACAGAGCTCGAACACTCCCTAAACCCTAGCCTCCTTAGGTTTCCAAACCCTAGCCACCATACACAAACCCTAGCCTCATATACACTCCTATACATCCCCATACACTCATACACTAACCTTCAATCCTCCTTCGAAGACTTGAAGAGTTGCAATCTGAAGTTTGAAGCTTGAAGGCGGCTCTTGAAGATTAAAGACGAAGATCAAGACAAAGACCGAAGAAAGCAAGGCGCGCAAAATAAACAGGATACAAGGTAGGTTCTCCATTTAAATTTCCACACTTCCCCCCTCTCTCCTCTCTCTCCTAACCCACTTGGGTTTTCTCTATTTTAATCTCCCATCTCTTTCCCCCCCTTTCTTTGCATGCTTGAACAAGGGGATTCCCGATCCATGTGTAGGATTGGGCTATTGGAGAGTCACAGTGTCGGGGGCTTTCTTCTAGTCTAACCAAAGGCCACGTGGGTTCGGCCCCCTTGATTATGCGGTGAAGCCTTAACCTTGTATGTTCACGACCCCAAAATTGCATTGTGCATATCATGATCTTGCATCTTCCAAAAGTCGTTTTCAAAGTTGTTTTCAAAATCGTTTTCAAACTTGTTTTCAAAATTGCATCAAAATCTCATTTTTCAAAACATGTTTTCAAAATCACAATCCTAGGGTGATTCTAGCCTTTCCATGGCTAGGGTTGCTTTAGGAAAGTGTTACATTCAAAGTGACCAATATGGTCCATATTTTCAAATCTTGTTGTTTTCAAAACCGCTTTCCTAAAGTGGTTCTAGCCTTTTTATGGTTAGAATCGCTTTAGGAAAGTGAGATCTTTTACGTTTTCCAAAAAAAAAGCTCTCTTTTCAAAAATCTCTTCTTAAAAATCTCTTTTTCAACATACTTTCCTAAAACTCTCCTCTTCAAAGTTGTCTTCAAAAACTCCTTCTAAAATCTATTTTTCAAAGCTTCCTTTTTCAACTCTATTCCAAAAATTATTTCTCCTCAAAATTCACTTTTTAAAAACACTCCCTAAATTCACTTTCCTAAAAACTCTCTCCAACAATCTGCTTCCCAAAAATCTTTCTAAAAAACTCTCTTTCCAAAATCTCCCTTTTAGAAACTCCCCTCTAGGATTTTTCTTCCAAAAACTTGTTTCCAAAAACACACTTTTCAAAAACTCTTTCTCTTTAAAAATCTCTTTCCAAAAACTCTCTCTTTGAATTTACTTTCCAAAAACTCTTCCCTCTAGAAAATCCTCTATAGGATTCCTTTCTAGAAAACCTTCGTTTCCAAAAACGTACTTTCCAAAAATCCTCTCTCTTTAGAGCCCAAGTCAAGCCCTAGAACTCACAATTAGGAAATCCTAATTTTCTTTCCAAAAATATGATTTTCGAACTTTGCCTTAAACCTAGGTTTCCAAAACCTCTTGTTTTCTACATCCAAACTATATATGTTTCCAAAACCTATTTTCTACGTCGAAACTATAGTTTTCTAAATCTAGGGTTTCTAGAATCTCCCATTTCAAATCCTTGCCAAATCCTACCTTCCCTTTAGGAAACCAAATCAAATTTTCCCATTTAGGAAACCAAATCCAATCTTCCGTTTTTGGAAACGAAATCAAACACTTCTTTTTTAAAAAACAAAATCCAATCCCTTCCTAATCCAAATCTTTCCTTATTCAAATCCTTCCTAACCCTCCACTTTCTTAAATCTTAAGTTTCTAAAACTTGAACTTAAAAATCTTTCCTAAAGTCCTAAAATTCAACCCTTTCCTAATTCTACCCTCTCTTTAAATCTTAACTTTCAAACCTAAGTTTTCAAACCTTTCCTAAATTCAAACCTTTCCTAATTTCAAGATTTTCTAAAATTCAAACTCTAAAACTTTCTAAATTCTAAACTTTTCAAATTTCAAATCTTTCCAAATTTTAAAAATTTCTAAACTCAAAACTTTCCAATTTTCAAAACTTCCTAATTTCAAAACCTTTCCTAAAACAACACTTTCCTAAGTTGAAGCTTTCCTAATTCAAAACTTTCCAAATTCGAACCTTTCCTAATTCTAATTTTTTTCCAATCTTTCAAGTCTAATATTCAAGTCAATTCTTTTTCAAAATCTTTCCAAGTCAAATCCAGTCTTTCTTGATTTCAAGTCCTTTCTAAATCCTCTCTTTCCTAAGTCTAGGTTTCTTTAAACCAAGTCTTTCAAAATCAAATCTTTTCAAATCTTCCAATCAAAGTCCAATCTTCTCAATTTCAATTTCCAATCTCCTCTTCTAATTTCAAATCAAATCCAATTTTCAATTCAATCTCTTTCTTCCAATCCAACCTTCTATTTTCAAACGGACTCCGGTCCGAACTATGACTGACCTGATTTCTCCAAAAGGATACGTAGGCAACCCTCATGGGTGCGGTCTCCACATTTTTCAAGTTTCTAATTCCACAACATTTTTCGAATCTCAAATTTCACAACTTCTTTCAAATTTCAAATTCCATAATATTTTTCAAATGTCCAGTTCTACAAAACCTTTCCAAATCTCCAATTCTACAATCTTCTTCAAGTTTCCAATTCCATAACTCTTTTTAAATTTCTTTTCAATTCCAATTTCAAATCTATCTTTCCAAATCTCTTTTCAAATCAAATCAATTTCTTTCCAAATCAATTCTTCAATTCTCTTATTTTGCACTTGCATCTCATGCATCATTTCTTTTCAAACATTGTTTTTCTAAAGTGAATAGGGCTGAACATATGTTAATTAAAGACTCTCATAGGTAAATCTAGGATAGATTGATATGTAGGTACCGAAAGGGCAGGGTAGGGTGATGGCTTAATGCGTCTTCCCTACATGTAACCAACCTCCGAACCTAGGATCACTGATTTCAAAGACCAAAAGGAGTTATTTTTCTAAAAAGGGCTAAATGTTTTCCAAAGGTTGCCAAACAACCTGTTTTTCTTAAAAACCCTCTCTTGAGGATGTTTTTCAAAATCGTTTTCCAAAAACCCTAAGTGTAGTCTTCGAATTATTCTTAGTTTTTAGGTGACCTAACTCACCTTAATCAAGTTAGGTGGCGACTCCGAATCTTTTTCAAAAGCCCTTTATTTAAATCTATTTTTCAATTCAAACTTAGTCGCACTCATTCTTTTAGGAGGGTGAGTTCTAACGAGAGAGTACAGTATTTTTCCTGTTTGTGTGAGTATTCCTCGAGTGCGAAAAATCTGAGCACGACAGCATGTGTTGTGCATGTTGATGACTTGTTTGTACTACTTCTTTGGCCATTGCATCCACTACGATAAATTTTTTTTAGTATTTTTGGAGCGAAAGTATTCTTACTCCTGTTATTACAAGAAGTGGATTCTCCACTAACTAGGTGAAGTATATTGATAAAGCATCAAACTCCCTTTCCCCAAACTTGAATTTATAAATTCCAATAGGGTACCGGCCAAAGAGTCTCCCAATGCTTAAGTTAGCAAAGGGATTAAGGAGAAGGTCATTACTTGACTAGAAAGTAAGGTTATGTATGCCTACCTCTCACCAATGGAGTAAAATGTCGTTATATAGCTCAACAGAGAGGATCTATTGGTGATATCGCTGGTTCAATTGTGGATATATTGTGGGCATGCTTGTTGGCCTTGCCTTATGGGGTGATGACGAATTTGTAGAGTTTAGGGCCGAGAAAGATACGTTTGGATTTGCAGGTGTGTATTACACCTATCAACAAGGCTGGTGATTATCACAGTTCAGCTCGGCCCTAACTTAGCATGAATTCCCTTGAGCATTGGTCGTCTTGTTCTGGTATAGCTATTCGGTAGAATTATACTCATCATATATGACCTCATCTCGCAGGAGAATTTTGTTAGCTGAAAAAGGCAACCCAAGATTGGGGGTGAATTAGATTTTTTTAATATAATCACAAACAATGTAATTAAAAATTAATTAAACAATGTAACAGTGGCTAATCAAACTACAAACTAAGTAAGCAAATGATAAGATGCAATGCAAGCAAGTGATATGAGCAAAGAGGAAAAATAGAGCATAATGAAGAACACCAGATTTACTGAGGTTCGATTATAACTTGTGATCTGCGTTCTCATCGCCAAGATCCCCTTGAAAGCCGTCCACTATGCAAAACTCCTTTACACAGCAGGTGCTAATTGTCCGAGTGCCCAGCTCACTTTTTACTACAACTCTTCCCAAGCACTCAAAGTCCTAAGTGATTTTATCCAAACTTCACTCAAACTCACATGTTTATAACCCTCCCAAATGAAAAAAATGAAGGTTATACAAAGGATAACTCTCTCCAAGAGTGTATAAGCAAGTGTAGCTCAATAAATAACCCCCAGTACTTCAGTAAAAAGAATATAGCAGTTGTAAGCATCCCATTTTTACCCGCTCGGTAGTCTCCAATCTATCTAGACTTGTATTCAAGTCGATATGGACATATTCTAAGTCAGCTCAATTTTCTAAGTCTAATCCCGTAAATCAACTACTTCACGGGCCCTTTAGGCCCCAATAGAGACAAAATGACTAAAATGCCCTCGAGGGCATTGATCTGTCCAATTCCAATAGGCACGTCTTTTTGAAGACGGTAAGTTCCCTTTTCAAATTCTAAGTCCAATTCCAATTCCAATCCCTCTCTCATGAAAGTTGATTCCTTGAGGTGGTAAGTCTATCCTGTTCGGCATGTTTTCGAGTCAATTCTTTGGAACAATAAGTCCCTTCAAACTCGTCAATCGGGATGAGACCCCAAGTCCCCGATATGGTAGAACGGTCCACCTTTGGCGCCTGCTAGCCCGCTAATGCATAAATGTCCGTTTCGCACGCTTTTTAAGAAAGTTGATTCCTCAGGCGTTAAGTCCATTTAGCAGCTTCCCGAGATCAGGCAATCTCGGAAATGATCGTGAACGGTTAGAGTAGTGGAAGTACTCGTAAATGTCGCAACCGTCAGAGTAGCGAAAGTACTCGCAAATAGGTTGATATAGGGAATTGCCAACAAACCCCTATATCACGGGACTGCCGTCAAAGTGGCGGAAACACTCAAAACCTAGGTCAACACCAGTGCCTGCTAGTCCACTGCGGTGAAAAATGACCAAATTGCCCCTAGGGCCATTTTCGACACGTTTCTCGAGATAGAACCTAAGTCTTCAGAACGATAAGTTCACCCTTCTAAGATCGTCCCAGAGATGATCCGGCATGATTAGGTGCTCTCCAGTCAGTTTTAGGCTAATTTTGAGACTTTTCTGTCAAAATGAACATTTTGCCCCTAGGCATTCGAACGCCCCGGGAACCACATCGGCTTTGCGTATCAAACCGGTAACCTCTCGAGAATGTTTTTTATAGTATTCCCGACCTTCCATTACCTTTCCAAATCATTCCGAGTCAGTTATGGCAAACGCGGTGCAAAATGATCGTTTTGCCCCTAGTGGGTCGGTCGCCTTTTCCGACCACGCCGGCTCTGGGTATCAAACCGGTAACCTCTTGGGACATTCTAAATAATGTTTCCAAACCTCGAGTCTTCTTCCAGGACATTTCGAGTCCATCCTGATAGTTTTCTGATCCAGTTGACCGTTTTGGCCCTAATGGCCTCGTTGACCCTTCCAACACATCCTGTCATCATTTTTCAAATCTATTACCTCCGTGACACTGTTTTAAGGGTTCTTGTCCCTTTCCGGCCTTCCTGGTCATTCCCGACCCCTTCAAATCAATCCCGGACCTTCTAGAGTCATTCCTAGTGAAACTAGGCTAAAAATTGCATGGTAGTCACTAGCACAGGCGCCCAAATCTTCTGAAGATATGTTGCTTACCGACTTAAAAACTTTTGCCAGGTCATTCTTCTCTCTATAAATATAAAGCCTCCTCCAGCGTGAAAGAGGTCTGTAAACTCAGTCTAAAAATCCTACTCTTCGATATACAGAGCTTGTACCCTCCCCAAACCCTAGTTTTCTTTAGGTTTTCCAAACCCTAGCCCCCATACACAAACCCTAGCTCTTATATACTCCCATACTCATATACTCATACACTAGCCTCCAAAACCTCCATTGAAGACTTGAAGTGCTGTAACCCGAAACTCTCGAAGATCAAGACAAGCTTCTCGAAGATCAAAACGAAGACTGAAGTGAATACTGAAGCAAAGCAAGCAAAACAAAGCTCGCAAAACAAAGCAAAATAAAAAAGACACAAGATAGGGTCTCTATTTAAGTTTACGCATCTTCGCCCTCTCTCTTCTTCCTCTGAACCCACTTAGATTTTCTTCTATTTTAATCCTATATCTTCTTCCCTCTCTTTCTTGCATGCTTGACACAAGGGACTTCCCAGTCCATGTGTAGGATTAGGCTATTGGAGGCCACCATGTCGGAGGCTTTCTTTTAGTCTAACCGGAGACCATGTGGGTTCGGCCCCATTGATTATGTGGTAAAGCCTTAACTTTGTATGTTCACGACCCCAACTTGCATTGTGCATATCATGATCTTGCATTCCTCCAAAGTTTGTTTTAAACTTGTTTCAAAAGCTTGCATCAAAACTGTTTTCAAAACTTGCATTAAATCTTCTTTTTCAAAACTTGTTTTCAAAATCACAATCCTAAGGTGATTCTAGCCTTTTCATGGTTAGGGTTGCTTTAGGAAAGTGTTACATTTAAAGTGACCAATATGGTTCATATTTTCAAAATCCTTATTGTTTTCAAAACCGCTATCTTAAAGTGGTTCTAACCTTCTTATGGTTAGAATCGCTTTAGGACAGTGAGATATTTTATATACTTTCTAAAACTCTTTTTGTAAATCTCTCTTTCTAAAAATCTCTTTTCCAATACACCTTTTGAGAACTCTCTCCAATCTTCTTTCCAAAATTTCTTTCTAAAAACTCCCTCCAAAAATCTATTTTTCAAAACTCCTTTTCAAACTCCTTTCCAAAAAAGCTCTCTTTAAAATTCCTTTTCTAAAAACACTCCTTAAATTTGCTTCCTAAAAACACTTTCCAACAATCTTTTTCCAAAAAACTCTTTCCTAAAAGCTTCTTCCTAAATCTTCTTTCTAAAACTCCTCTCAAGTTCACTTTCCAAAAAACTCCTTTTTAAAATCTCCTTTCAAAACTTCTCTTTCCAAAAACTCTCTCAAAGTTTTACTTTCCAAAATCCCTTCCTAAAAACTTTTTTCAAATCCCTTTCTAAAAAACTCCTCTCTAGGATTTCCTTCCAAAAATCTCATTTTCTAAAAACTCACTTTCCAAGAATCTCTTCCTGTAGAGTCTAAGTCAAGCCCTAGAACCAACAATTAGGAAACCCTAATTTTCCTTCCCAAAAAATGTGATTTCCAAAACCTCTTATTTTCTACATCAAAACTATAAGTTTCCAAAAACCTCTTTTTTACGTCAAAACTACAATCTTCCAAATATAGGGTTTCTAAAACTTTCCTTTCCCATTCCATGTCAAATCCTATCTTCCCTTTAGGAAACCAAATCCAATCTCCTCATTTGGGAAACTAGATCCTATCCTCCGTTTTTGGAAACAAAATCACAACACCTCTTTTAGAAACAAAATCCAATCCCTTGTTTTAGGAAATAGAAATCTTAATCCTTCCTAGTCTAAACCTTTCCTAATCCACTCTTTACTAATCTCATACTTTCCTAAACCTTAAGTTTCCAAAACTTAAACATTTAAATCTTTTCTTAAACTTTAAGCTTCCAAATTTTTCCTAAACCAATCCTTTCCTAATTCCATACCTTTCTAAATTTCAAAACTTTCTAAATCCAAAACTTTCTTAAGTTAAAACTTTCTAAATCCAAAACTTTCTTAAGTTCAAATATTTCCTAATCCATACCTTTCCAAATCCTAAATTTTCTAAATTCTAAACTTTCCAACTTTCAAATCTTTCTTATTTCAAAACTTTCCAATTTTAATTCTTTCCTAATTCAAAATCTTTCCTAAACCAAAACTTTTCTAAAATGGAACTTTCTAATATTGAAACTTCCCTAAATTTGAAACTTTCCTAAATCCAATCTTTTTCTAATCTTCCAAGTCCAACATTCAAGTCAAATCTTTCTTAAACCTCAAGTTTTTCCTAAATCCTTTCTTTTCTAAATCTAGGTTTCTTGAACCTCAATTTTTCCAAAACAAGTCCAAGTTCTCTTCCAAGGGTCAAATCCTTTTTCAAGTTCAATTCTAGGTCTAAGTTCAATTCTGATTTCCTGATCATCCAATCCTTTTTTTTAAATCAACATCTCTTTTTCAAATCAAAACCTTCTATTTTCTATCGGACTCTTGTCCGAACTACGACTGACCTGATTCCTCAAAAAGGATATGTAGACAACCCTCATGGGTGCGGTCACAACCCTTTTTCAAACTTCCATTTCCATAACTTTTTTCCAACTTCCAATTTCATAATCTATTCCAAGTTTTCAATTCAAAAAAATCTATTTTCAAATTTCTATTTTCAATTTTTAAAACTTTCCAATTTCAATCCTATCTTTTCAAATCTCTTTTTTAAAATCAATTTCTTTTCAAATATATTTCCAACTCTCTTTTTCTTGCACTTGCATATCATGCATCATGTCAATTTTTTTTCAAAAATTCTTTTCTAAAGTGGATCGGATTGGACATTTGTTAGTTGAAGACTCTCATAGGTAAATCTAGAATGAATAGACACGTAGGTACTGCAAGGACGGGATAGAGTGATGGCTTAGTGCGTCTTCCCTACACGTAACCAATCTCCGAACCTAGGATCACTGTTTTCGAAAGACCAAAACAAAGTTATTTTCAAAAAAGGGCTTAATATAGGTTGCTAAATAACCTATTTTTTTAAAATCACTCTCTTGAGGAAGTGTTTTCAAAATCGTTTCTCAAAAACTCTGAGTGTAATCTTCGGATTGTGCTTAGTTTTTAGGTGACCTAACTCACCTTAATCAAGTTAGGTGGCAACTCCAAATTGTTTTCCAAAAACCCTTCATGCGAATCAATTTTCAATTCAAACCTAGTCGCATTTATTCTTCTAGGAGGATGAGCTTTAATGAGAGCGTACAGTATTTTTCCCGCTTGTGTGTGTATTCCTCGAGTGTGAAAAATTTGGGCGTGACAACAGTTAGAGTTAAAAAATTTTTAGCTTTTAGTTGATATTCAGCACTTAAATCTTCATCTTCTCCTCTATAAATGCTGTGGGGATTTTGTATATATAGCCTTGCATCGATTCTAGCCGTTGGTGGTAGTTGAGGAAGCATTAAATGCGAAATTAGACCTTTAGAATGTTAAAAAATATAACCGTTATAGTGGCCTGGGTTGACTCTTTGGTTGGATTTGTTGACTCCTTTCTGTTTTGAACATAGCTTTTTAAGAAATCTGTCTCCATGTGTCGACTCTTGATGAATGAAGTGTCAACTCTTTTTAGTTCTAGCATGCATCTCTAAGGCACTGTTCCAATGTGACAGCTCCTATAGGCCCATGTGTCGACACCTTTAAGGATATTTCCAAGGTTATGCAATCTGGACGAACGTGTCAACTCTTATAGCTGAACGTGTCGACTTCTTTAAGAACATTGTCACGCCCCGATTTTTGGACACCAAGCCTTATTGGCTCGAGAAAAAGCACGATATTCTTTTGTTAGAACTCATCCTCCTAGAAGGACGAGTGCGACTATGTTTGAACTTGAAATTGATTTGATTAGGGGCTTTTTAAAAAAAGTTTTAGAGTCGCTACCTAATATAGGTAAAGATGTGTTAGGTCACCTAAAACTAAGCATAATTTGAAGATTAAACTTAGAATTTTAGAAAAAGGTTTTGGGAAACTTTCTCAAGAAAGAGTTTTTAAGAAAATAGGTTGTTTGGAAACCTTTGAAAAGTTTTAAGCCCCTTTTGAAAATAACTTCATTTTGGTCTTTTGAAAATAGAAATCTATGGTCCGGGAGTTGATTACGTGTAAGGAAGATATCCTAAGATCATCACCCTACCCCACCCTTTTGATACCTACATGTCTAATCACCCTTAATTCACTTACTTGAATAACCAGTTACTATTATCGACTTAATATCTACTTTAGAATTTTGAAAATGGGATTTGGTCATTACTTTTTAGATGAAGGATACATGATGCAAGTTTAAAAAAAAAAATTTGAAAACATGAAAGTTTTGAATGGATGCGAAATAGAAATCTTAAATTGATAGAAAATTTTGAAAAGGGAACTTGAGTTGAAGTAAGAGTTATGACCGTACCATTTTAGGTTGCCTACGTATCTCATTTGGTGAGAATTAGGTCATTCGTAGTTTAGGCAAGAGCCCGATAGAAAAAAGGCACATTGAGGCCATTGGGAAGTTTTGAAGACACATTGGGGTTTACTTTTTAAAAATAGGCACATTAAGACCTTTGGAAACTTTGAAGTCGCATTGAGGTCTTTGGAAAGTTTTGAAGACACTTTGTGGTCTTTGAAAAAAGAGAACTTGAGAGTTTAGAAAAATGCCTTTGAAATAGGACTTGGGATGTTTGAAGTGTTTTGAAATATTTTTGAACATAACTTAAGAGAGTTTTGAAAGTTTCAAAAACTTGATTATGGACTTAAAAATTAGATTTGGACTCACAAAAGCTCTTATGGACTTGTCTTGAAATGATTTTTGAAAATAGTGTGCATGTAACTTATGAAAGGCATGTTGAATATTTCGTCACCTTTGAGAGGTTAGTTAATGAGTAGCAAAACTCCTTTAAGGCTATGACTTTTGAAAACATTTTTTAAAAAGGGGCTAGAGACTTCCCTTAGGTTTTTATAGCTTTAGGGTTATAGAACCTTACTTGATATATCACCTTCCTTGAACAACCTCACATATGTAAGGCATAAGGTTACTTCAATCATATGACTTTTGAAAATCATTTTTGAAAGTAGCTTTTGAAAACACTTAGGGTTTTGGAACCCTATTATGGACAACCTTGAAGGTTGTACTTAATGTGTCACTTTCCTTAGAATTCCTTAATGTGGAAATATTTTGAAAATAATCTTTGGAAAAATGTTAAGGGTCTAGCCATTGAGACAAATTGAAGAGAACCTCTTGGAAGCATTTTGAAGATTGAGTATGGAAGTATTTGAAAATATTTTGGGTTTGATTTTTGAAATCTCAAGAGAGTAGGATATTTTTGGAAAGTATGTTATGTAGATATTTTTTGAGTTAAAAGATTATTTGAAAGGGGATCCTTGAATTGGAACCTTGAAGCTTACTAACCTAGGTTGGGTTGACCTAGGTTTAATTAACTTGAGTTAGATTAGACTAGGGTTGGATTAACTTAGGGTTGACTAACTTGGGTTAGGTTAACCTAGGATTTGGTTGACTTAAGGTTAACTAACTTGGGTTAGGTTAACCTAAGGTTGGACAACTAAGGTCAAGTTAACCTAGGATTGGAAGATAGTTTTAAACTAGGGTTTTGGAAAGGGGATTTTATGCATGAAATTTGAAAGTGGAGTTTGAAAACCATTTGATAAAAACCACTCAAGTGAGTGTTGGAGTCCTATGGTTGATATTTGGAAATCACTCAAGAGAGGGTTACTTTGGAACCATTTCACCCACAAACTGAAGAGAGCAAAACTTGATAGTTTTGAAGACTTAAAAACTAAAGAGAATGATCATTTGAAATTTGGTTTTGGAAAGGAGGTTTTGAAAAGTCACTTCTAAGAGGTCGAAGACCACTCTAAAGAATAAGGGTTCATATGGTTGATTTGAAGGAAATCACTCCAAAGAGGATTCCATAGGACCATTCCAAATCACAATATTCAAGAGCGCAAAAATTTTAAAAAAATCAAGATGCAAATGGTAGTTTAGAGAGATCATTTTTATGCAAATTAAAGAGAGTGAAATTTCGAGAATCCTTTTTGAAGGGGATTGTTTTGAGAAGCATTTTGAAGTGAATAGAACCAACTCTAATGAGCTATTGTTCATATGGTCAAGATAATGGAAGGACCAATCAAGAGAGGGCTCAAAGGGACCATTTCAACCATAAAGTTCAAGAGAGTAAAATCCTTGAAAATCAACATAGAAGAAGAGGGTTTGAAAACCATTTTAGTGCATCTTTGAAAAGCAATGAAATGTAGAGTTGTAAAATAAAATCAAGGGACTTAAAGAGAGTTTTCCAAGGTATGAAAATTGAGGGTTTGACCTAGACTTCAAGGAACCAACTCTAGAATCATTTTTTAGGGAATCATTTGATTGTGAGCTTTATGAATGATATAGAAGAGGAGATAGTGAAAGTTTTGAAAAAATGGTTATGAACATGACAACCAAGCCAAGCATGCAAAATATGAACAAGATAACTATATGCAAAGGGTCATGGAATCATACAAGGCTAGAGGCTTCACCAAATAGCAAGGTGATCTAAGGTCATACCATCTTAAAGTAGATTTGTGTGAAGTTCCCTACACGATGACTCTCACAAACTTTCCTCTAGGCATGAACTAAGAGCTTCTTTGTTTCAAACATGTAAGAAAGGAGGGTATAAGATGGGGTTTAAAATAGAGAATAGCCTAAGTAGGCTAGGAGAGAGAAGAGAGGAGTGGGGATTGTAAAAAGTACAAAGAGAATACTTCCTTTTACCTTCAAATACTTTCAAACCTCCATAGATGCTTTGACTTGAGCTTGAATAGCCTTGAAAAGGCTTGAAGAGGCTAGAATGAGGCCTTCTATGGCATTGAAGACTATTGATCGCTCCTGAATAGTGCAATTTATATCCACCAGTGTGCAGTCGCGATGCAATAATAATAACTCGATAAGTCTGAGGTCGATCCATAGGAAACACAAGAAATAAACTTAATCTGGCAAGGTCTACAATCAGAACAAAATAATATCGAGCTCAGAATCAATTAAAAAGTGTAGGAAAGCTTCCAGAAAGAAAATAAAAATCAATTATTGGAAATGATTAATCTAAATTATCAGACAATAAAATTAAACTAATTTTTAGGGATGTATTCAAATATTATAAGAAGGTCTTGGTAGGGTTTGATTCAGTAATAGGCCTACAGGTAGGTTCCAAAGATAGTTTTGATTAACGAACTTCAAGATTAGATCACCCTTTTAGAGTCAATATTCAGTTATTTACTAGTGTTCATACCAGGGTCCCATTCATACTTGTCCCTGTTTATAAACCTGTCTGCAAAGTATGTTTGAAGCTTAATCAAGAATAGTAGATTCTTAGAGTATTCTTAATAGGAATATATATGCAATTATAATTAATATCCTTATCAAAAATTCTAGATATACGTATCCCTGCTTACAAATCAGTGTATACATATATGCTAGATATGATCAAGAAAATTGTTTTCGAAGATATTCATGGGCAAGAAAATGAATCTTGATTCAAGGTCTTGAAACCTTAGAAAATAAATAATTATCTTGAATCTCTACTTGTAACCTAGGTACTTTCTCAACCCATACCAAGAACGGATTTAGCTACTGAAAAACATGATAAATATTGCAATAATGGAAATAATAATTACAGAAATAAAACGCTGCATTAAATAAATATAATTTGAAATTCACAATAGGTATAAGAAAGAAAACTAAAGATTAAAGATGCTCCATTGAAAGATAAAAAGATTCGTAGCCTCCAAAAGGATTGGATGATTCCTACTTCCAAACCCTAGAAAAACCCTAGAATTCTTCTCCCCCGTCAGAACATAGAACTCCTAAACCTATTCTACTATCTACTCCTCTATCTCTAACTAAAAATGTGAATAAATCTGTATATCCCGTCGTCAGTTGTATGGACGACTTCTACCGAGTGCTCAGATGGGCTAGGTCACTTCACAAAAGTTGTAGGTCTCAAAAAGTTGTATGAAATCAATATATTATGGGCCTGAACAGCCGTTTTGGTTTGTGAGATATGGGCTTTCAAAGTTCCATCTCTACGTTCTTCAGCAGCTTGTACCACAGTTTCAGCAGTTTGTACCTTAACAACAACCTCTTGAAACCTATGATCAAATTGCATTTGAAATCATTCGATTTAAGCTCAAAACCTACATAAAGCATTATAAACTCAATTAATATCAAAACATAACTAAAAAGACATATAATCATAAACTAATGCTAACAAAGTACTAATTAAGGCCTTATAATTGCACTTTTGAAGCACAATCTCACCCCCCAACTAGATTTTTGCTAGTCCCTAGCAAAATATTAAAACCAAAAACATAATCTTCACTTTCGTAGAAGTCACGAATGCATTTAGCCTACGCACAAAGCCTTTAAACCCCTAGGTTACCCCTAGTGGATGAGTGATGTCTCGTGAGGGTTTGCAGTGATGATACCCACAAACATCTATTCATTTCAAACAATCAGTGGTAGAAAGAATAATTAAGGCATATAGGAACTTACTCAAGGTAATTCTCAACTCAACATCCATCATGGGTCATGCAAGGTTAAGACATGAAAGTTACAAGAAAGATGCACATTATAATGCATTAACCATGCAATATAACTCAAGTGTATCAATATCACGCACTAACATCTTTTATGCTTTGATTCAAATGCTCACAAGGTATACACTCATAAAAATATGAATACATGGGTCTCTCAATGGAAAGCTCGTCATAAGAGTAATTGTATAAATCATGCAATAAGAGCAATCCAATAACAAAAACCGCCAGAACGTAAGTGTATAGGACTTGACATAGCTTCATGAAAGAATATCCACCGTCAAAGTAATAATCAAGAAATTGACAAAGATACTTATACCCAAAAGAATTTTCAACCCATGTATACTTTGAATCAACTACAACCGTTTGTATGAAGAAGAAAAATGTATGGAGAGAGAAAGAATAAACAACTCAAAACATTGATGCTCAAGGCATCCAATAATCACTAAAACTATGCTTTCAACTCCCAATTCATGTGATAATGCTTCTCATTTTTTTCATTTATTTTTTCCCTTTTTCTTTTTTTCTTTTTTTCTTTTTTTTTTCACAATTTTTCATATCTCCTTTCTTCTTTTTTCTGTTCCTTTTTTTTTCTTTTTTCATCGCATCACAAACATATCATTCCCTTGTTTTCAAGCTTTTCACTAGCACCACAATCACATCTCTTTGATAGGAAATATTTCAACAATGACTTGGCTCTATCAAGAATGATATAAAAGGTTCAAGAAAAAGAAAATTTAGAAATTATGTGTCCGAGAATAATATAATGACCTCAAAACGTATTCGAAGTATATAAAGTTTGAAATTTAAGAGAGTATAAGTGTCAATAATCTTACTCATTACCTAACTTATGAATCAAAATCAAGTATAATGAAACTATTGAAATAATAGAACATGAAAGAAGTGTCCTCGAGTAAATGTAAATCCACTCCGAAAAGAAGATAAATTGGCTCTAAAGTTCATAAGGTACAATCTCCACTATTTAAGGATGAAAAATGCATAAAATTATCAACATAAGAAGTCATATAACAAGATAGTAATGATGTAATCTCTCCCATGTAATGCTTTCATGGCAAAAACTTGCAATTCATCATCATAAGAAGTTAACTCGACAATTAAGCTCAAGTTTAGTCTAATGAATGCTTCCAATCATTCTCAATTCAAAGATTGTATTGACATGAACATAAATATTGTGATATCCCGAACCTCTATTTATTTCTATTAATGAGAATTTCTTGTATATATAATGTTTGATGTTAATTATTTCTTCTTTTGGGCCCAAACTGACCAATGAGAGCCTTGGTGTAACTTAAGCCTTTGGGTGAGACACATGGGATTATTCCCATGTATAACATCTTTTATACACATAAGTGCACACACAGCTCACTTATGCTCAGCCGATTGAGAAGGAAGAGAGGGAGAAGAAGAGAAGAGAAAGAGGAGGAAGAAGCTTAAGGAAGAACTTGAAGCAATAGAAGACTTAACCAAACTTGAAGAAATGTAAGGTTCCATCTTCCTCTCCAATGGTATATGTGTATGTATCTATCTTTGTGTGGTGTGTTGTTGAATTGTTGTGGGTGACTCTTTTGAGTCCCAAATTAGCTAAGTTTAGAGTGTTGATAGCCCCATTGAAAGAGTTGAGGGATTGGGATGTGAAATCCCCAACTTATGTAAGTTAAGGCTTGGGTTCCTAAAACCCTAGATCCTTTCAATTTTCTTGTTTAAAGTGGTTGATTCTGTGTTATTGTGGTCTTCTTGGGTCAATCTTTGGACCCTAGAAGCATTGGAAGGGTTTGTGAGAGTTTTGATGGAGTTTGGTTTTGATTTGAGTGAGGTTTGGAGATTTTCGGGTAAAATCTAGGTATTTAGCTTTGGAGTGGACTCCTCATTTTGTGGAGGTGACTCCTTGTCCCAGTAAACTCCCAGAATTTTTCATTTAGCTTTGGAGTGGACTCCTTGACTTTTGGAGGCGACTCATTGTCCCAGTGAACTCTCAGATTTATTCATTTAGCTTGGGAGGCGACTCTTTAGTCTCCGGAGGCAACACTTTTGCCCAGATAACTCCCAGACTTGTTTCTTAAGCTCTGGAGGTGACTCATTAGTCTCCAGAGGTGACACTTTTGCCCAAATAACTCCCAGATTTGTTTCTTCAGCTCAAGAGGCGACTCCTTTGTTTTTGGAGCCGACACCTTCGTCCAGCCCCCGGTTTCACTTTCCAGCTCAGACATTGTTTCGTAAAACGGGCATAACTTTCTCTAGAAAACTCGGATTGATGCACCGTTTAAAGAATTGGATAGTAGACTCATAGATCTTTGTATCCATATAAATTTTGTACTCTAATTCCCTGTGGTTTGAGAGATATTGAATTTGAAGTTGACCCAAAATTCTGCCAGTAACATTCTTCTTCCAAACTTTTAACCCATTTTCTATGGGGCATAACTTCTTCATCTGAAATGTGTTTTTAGCCTATGAACTATGAATTAAAGCGCTTTAAGCCTATTTTCAAATGGAACTAAGCTAGAGTGCGAAATCTTCCTTGAGAGGTGGTTGGGACGCGATAAAGGAGTCGATGTTCCGGCTTTCATGTTCAAACCTTAACCTTATGTTCTCGTTTTACATGGTTGCTTTGCTTTGGAGTCTTGTATTGATATTTCCATACTTCTATGAGCATTTTGTGTAGGAACACCTTGTCTACCACCCATCCTATCGGAGAGAGGTGAGTAACATTATGCCATGAGTAAATTCTACTACTTTCCAACTGTTTTAAGTTTAAACCATACCATACAATGTTTTACGTATGTTTTCAATGCATCAATGTTATATTCAATTTGAGATGTCATACTTTTAAAGGCATGCAAGTTATATTGTGTTATGAATTGAAACTCATGGACTAAAATGTTTATAAGAAAGAGATGCAAGACCTTTTCCAATGTATGGTGCCAACTCGAGATCTTTCGTAGCAAGACCTTAAACTAGCAACGACGGTCCTACGATAGGGGATGTGAAATAAACTATCGCCATGTTCGGGAGACGTCCCACGGCCTAAAGAGCCCTATTTGTGACCTTTAAGGTTACTGATGTGGAGCATAGCTCTGATGTCGAGTTGTAGTACACTTATGTTTTAGAACGAGAATAATGATATGTTCAAATGTTTATGACAAGTTATGTTAAGTTTTATCACGAGCAAAGATATGTCGCATCTCTCTTTTATGATACCATGTTTTAGGCGATAGAGTGCTACAACATGATGTTTATGCTATCTATGATTTCAAACCTATGCTTACACGTTTTAGGTTCATGCTTTAAATACATAAATATTTATCTATTGTTTTATACATTAGACATCACTGCTAGTCCATGGTATTTTCATGCTTATGCATCATTGTTATTTGCTAAGCATTAGCTTACGTTTTCTCAAATGATTTTCAGGTAGCCAATCCGGGAGGCCTTAGAGCGAGGCCATATGTGGATTTGAGCTACGGCCCACGGGCCTATGTTTTGTATAATGTTTGAGGGCTGAACCTAATGTTTTGTAATGATATATATATATATTGCTATAACTTTTGTGGACCTTAATTAGGTCCTTATGTAAATTATGTTTTGGATTAGACACAGCTCTACCATGTATGACACGGATTATGTTTTCAAGTTATCAAAAGTTCTATTTTCCGCAATTATGCATCATTTTAAATGATTATGCACAGATGATCAACTAGTTTAATGTAATGCGGCCTAGGGTAGCCTTGCTACTGGCCGGTCATGTACCCTAAATTCGTATGGGCCGGGTTATGGGTCGTGACAAATATGGTTCTAAAAAGAAACATTTTCAACACTCTTAACATGAATAATACTAAGCAATAAAAACATAAATGAAAGTGTTAAAGATACCGACCATGATCGATGAACCATATGCTGCTCAACTCTTACCAACTCAGTTCTGGTCTCCAAAGGTGAATCAATGTGAGCACACCTGTAACTGGTCAGCAAGGCATAACAAAGTTTTTTTTCATTTTGTTTTTTTTCTCTTTTGTTTTGCTTTTCTTTTTTTTTCAAAAGAAATAGAGTACCCAAAGAAAATAGAAATAAAGCAAAACAAGGAAAAGAAAAGAAACAAAATATCCTTGAAAAAAAATAAAATACTACTAACTATACAACTACTAAATCAAGTTTTCCCCAAGAACTCTAAGACAAACAGGTAAGACCATGCTCCGGAGCCTTCGAAGTTGAGGCCATCGAAGTGTGACTCTTCAGTGAATCCACCTCTGCCTTCAACTCAGAAATTTGCCTTTGCAAGGATTCAACAGTTGCGAATGGAGTGGACATGGTAGGTTGTGGCTGTCGTGGAACCAAGGTGGGTAGGTCACTCTGCTGAAGTGCTCAGGTACTCAAAGCATCCAACCCGGATAACGGATGACCCGAATGTGCAATGGTGTCTGAAAGCAATGTAGGCACTCTAACCTGCTCCAAAATTTGGGTAATGAACAACCCATAGAGCAACCTGCCAGATGAATAGCATACTTCCCTCATAACAGTCAGGATCATAGTAGGCAGATCAATCGTATACCCTTTACCGATAATGTATAGCCAAAAACACCTATAGTGATCTACTATAACACCCGAATCCACTTCAGGTAGAATATTTGAGAAAAGAATCAAATTCAATAGCCGATACTCCCTTTTTAAAAACGACACGAGTATGATGGAATGATGACCCGCTGATGGTATTTTCTGCAATTCTGCGCAAAACACATCAATAAGAGGTGAACTTCCTTCAAATAGCTTAAAATCTAGCCTCGGAACCCGTGACAAAGTTAGAAGTTCACAGATATCATTCGTTGCAATAGTGATCACGTGTCCCCTTACTTTGGATTGAATGGAGAGCTCGGGTGTCTCAGATACACTCGAATAGACATAAAATTCTCGTACCATGTCAACGTTCACCGGGCCTTCTCTCCTTAACATCAGAAGCCAACCCCTTTGTATGAATGTAGATTTCAAAAACCTATCATCAAAATCTGAAAGTTGCACTCGACGTTCAATCAACACTTGCCGCCCCTGAAACGAGTTCAGGTACATATCTCTCTCTTGAGAGTTAGCGAATTGTTTGATTCCCTGTTGTGATTTGTTTTTACTCCTTTTGAGTGACATGGTTATTGAGATTGCTTTATTTGTCTTGTTCTTAAGAAAACGTATAATAATGAATAAACAAAATACAATAAATAAAAGGAATGACATAACATAAATTAAGATAAACAGTACTCCATTAACATAAAGAAACAAACACAAATAGTTCTAACTAAAATAGAGTTTTAGACTGCCACAACGTGACGCACAATCTAAACTCATAAACATAAACATAACATCCAAACATGTAAAAGTAAGAGTTTTAGATCAGTTATACAATAATCCAGAATGCACATGATCTAAACTCTAGCAAACACCATCCACTACATATCAGTCGATGGATCCCACACCGAACGGGATATCTCTCTTTGTAGCTCCTCAATAGCCTGGCTATGCCGCTTCTGCTCCTTGTCAATCCGATCAAATCGACCATAAACCTTCGTCTGAAAAGTCCCAAAGGCATTGGCTTGAGCCTCCAAAAGCTGTGTGTGGTGCTGCTGCGTCAGTGCCTGCAACTCCAACATTTCTACTGCCTTATCCAATGAAGACTGCCCAGTACGGCCACTTCTCTCAACCGATGGTCCTCCTTCCCTATCTTCATCATCATCCTCGGCCCTCTTCTTCTTGTGACTCCTATACTGTGCTTCTGAATTGTGAATAGAAGTTATATTGATGGCACTCATGGAAGATTTTCTTAAAAAAAATGAAGGTGGGTAGACTCCAGACTCAAGGATCAAGGAGGTAGGCATACACACAAATGGAATACTGTCCCCTCGGGTGATATTGGTGGCATCATGATAGAGTTGGAGGAACATATACCTCGGCAAGTCTATGATCTTTTGGGTACCAATGACCCATATTAACTGGGCTCGGGCTAGGCTGACCTAGGCATAACGGGCTTAGGGTAACAAACTATGGCATGAGAAAAAAAATAGTGGAAGGTACCTCAGTTTTAAAATTTTTTTCTCGCATTGGGTCTTCCCCTTAATCCAGGACTGATCATCTTCTAAAATCTCCCGTGCCATCTCAGTGAGGCTTGGAGTCCCAACCCCATGGCAAAACTCGGCGTTAGGCTCACGCCTAAGCCCATAATGACGACAAAAGGTGGCCGGGGTAATTACTATGTCTCTCCCACTCACCCAAGTCACTAGCCTCTCTTGACTGTAAGCACCCCATTTTTGACCGCTCGGCAGTCTACATTCCGTCCAGACTTGTGTTCAAGTCATTGTGGGCATATTCCAATTGAAACCAACTTTCTAAGTCCAAATCTCGTCTGTCCATTGCTTCGCGGGCCCACCAGGCCCAAATAGAGGCAAAATGACCAAAATGCCCTTAGGGGCATTGTCCTTTCCAATCCCTCTCTCGAGATAGTATATTCCTCGAGACGGTTCCAATCAGGCACGTCTTTTCGAAGACGGTAAGTCTCCTTTCCAATCCCTCTTTTCGAGACAGTTTATTCCTCGAGACGGTTCCAATCAGGCGCGTCTTTTCGAAGGCGGTAAGTCCCCTTTCCAATCCCTTTCTTGAGACAGTTTACTCCTCGAGATGGTTCCAATCAGGCGTGTCTTTTTGAAGACGGTAAGTCCCCTTTCCAATCCCTCTCTTGAGACAGTTTATTCCTCGAGACGGTTCCAATCAGGCACGTCTTTTGGAAGACGGTAAGTCCCCTTTCCAATCCCTCTCTTGAGACAGTTTATTCCTCGAGACGGTTCCAATCAGGCACGTCTTTTGGAAGACGGTAAGTCCCCTTTCCAATCCCTTTCTCGAGACAGTTTATTCCTCGAGACGGTTCCAATCAGGCACGTCTTATCGAAGACGGTAAGTCCCCTTCCCAATCCCTCTCTCGAGACAGTTTGTTCCTCGAGACAGTTCCAATCAGGCGCGTCTTTTCGAAGACAGTAAGTTCCCTTTTCAATCGCTCTTTCGAGACAGTTTATTCCTCGAGATGGTTCCAATTAGGCGCGTCTTTTTGAAGACAGTAAGTCCACTTTCCAATCCCTCTCTCGAGACAATTTATTCCTCGAGACGGTAAGTCCCTTTTCGAATCCCTCTCTCGAGACAGTTTATTCCTCGAGACGGTTCCAATCAGGGCCCCTTTAGTAACTTCGCGAGAATGCTTCTTATAGTATTCTCAACCTCACTCTATCTTTTCGGATCATTCCGAATCAGTTCTGGCGAACCAGGTATAAAATGACCGTTTTGCCCCTGGTGGGCCGGTCTCCTTTTACGACCATACCGGCTCTGGGTATCAAACCGGTAATCCTCTGAGATTGCTCCTTATAGTATTCTCAACCTTTTCGTATCTTTCCGGATTATTCTGAGTCAGTTCCGGCAAACCCGGTACAAAATGACCGTTTTGCCCCTGGTGGGCCGGTCACCTTTTCTGACCACACCGGCTCTAGGAATCAAACCAACAACCTTTGGGAATATTTTGAATAATGTTTTCAAATTCCAAGTCTTCTTTTGGGACAGTCCGAGTCTGTCTTGGCAGTTTCTCGACCCGATTGACCATTTTGCCCCTAACGGCCTGGTCAACCCTTTCGACACATCTTGTCCTCATTTTTCAAGTCCAATACCTCCGGGACACTATTCTAAGTGTTCCTGCTCTTTTCCGGCCTTCCAGGTCATCCCCGGTCTTCCAAAATCCTTCCCGAACTTTTCGGAGTCACTCCTAGTGAAGCTAGGCTAAAGATTGCATGGTAGTCACTAGTACAAGCGCCCAAATCTAGTCAAAGATACGTTGCTTGCCGACCTTAAATATTTCCTAAATGGTTGGCGCCACTAGTAGTGGCGCGAAGCCAAAAATTGGCCTGCGCCACTCCTAGTGGCGCCAGTGTAAAGTTTGGCCTGGCACCACTGCAACAGGCGCTAGGTTTGTCCAACCTCTATAAATACAGAGCCTCTTCCAACGTGAAGAGGGTCCGTAAACTCAATCTAAAAATCCTATATTTCGATATATAGCGTTCGAGCACCTCCTAAACCCTAGCTTCCCTAGGTTTTCCAAACCCTAGCCACCATACACTAAATCCTAGCCTCCTATACACTCATACACACCCCCATACACTCATACACTAACCTTCAACCCTCCTTCAAAGACTTGAAGAGTTGCAATATGAAGTTTGAAGATTGAAGGTGGCTCTTGAAGATTGAAGATGAAGATCAAGACGAAGATCGAAGAAAACAAGGCGTACAAAATAAACAAGATACAAGGTAGGTTCTCCATTTAAATTTCCGCACTTCCCCCTCTCTCTTCTCTTTCCTAACCTACTTGGGTTTTCTCTATTTTAATCCCCCATCTCTTTCCTCCCCTTTCTTTGCATGCTTGAAACAAGGGGACTCCCGGTCCATGTGTAGGATTAGACTATCAGAGGGTCACCGTGTCGGGGGCTTTCTTTTAGGCTAACCGGAGACCACGTGGGTTCGACCCCCTTGATTATGTGGTGAAGCCTTAACCTTGTATGTTCACGACCCTAAAATTACATTGTGCATATCATGATCTTGCATCTTTCAAAAGTGGTTTTCAAAGTCATTTTCAAAATCGTTTTCAAAATTGCATCAAAATCCTCTTTTTCAAAAACATGTTTTCAAAATCACAATCCTAGGGTGATTCTATCCTTTCCATGGCTAGGGTTGCTTTAGGAAAGTGTTACATTAAAAGCGACCAATATGGTCTATATTTTCAAATCTTGTTGTTTTCAAAACTGCTTTCTTAAAGTGGTTCTAGCCTTCTTATGGTTAGAATCGCTTTAGGAAAGTGAGATGTTTTTATATTTTCCAAAAAGCTCCCTTTTCAAAAATCCCTTCCTAAAAATCTCTTTTTCAACATACTTCCCGAAAATTCTTCTTTCCAAAATTGTTTTCAAAAACTCTTTCCAAAAATCTATTTTTTAAAACCTCAATTTTCAACTCCTTTCCAAAACGCACTCTTCAAAGTCCACTTTCCAAAAACATTCACTAGGTCTCTTTCTTGGAAAAACTCTCCCCAAAAATCTTTCCAAAAACTCTCTTTCCAAAATCTTTCCTCTAAAAACTCCTCTCTAGGATTTCCTTCCAAAACCTTCGTTTCCAAAAACGCACTTTCCAAAAACTCTTTCCTTAGAGCCCAAATCAAGCCCTAGAATTCACAATTAGGAAATTCTAATTTTCTTTCCAGAAACATGATTTTCAAACTTTGCCCCAAATTTAGGTTTCCAAAACCTTTTGTTTTCTACATCAAAATTATACATATTTTCAAAACCTATTTTCTACATCAAAACTATAGTTTTTCAAATTTAGGGTTTCTAAAACTTCCCTTTCCAAATCTTAATCCAAATTCAATCTTCCCGTTTAGGAATCTAGATCTAATCCTCCGCTTTTGGAAACGAAATCAAACACTTCTTTTTAAAAACAAATCCAATCCCTTCCTAATCCAAATATTTCCTAATTCAAATCCTTACTAACCCTCAACTTTCCTAAACCTTAAGTTTCCAAAACTTGAATATAAAAATCTTTCCTAAAGTTCTAAAATTCAACCCTTTCCTAATTTTACCCTCTTTTCAAATCTTAATTTTTCAAACCTAAGTTTTCAAACCTTTCATAAATTCAAACATTTCCTAATTTCAAGATTTTCCAAAATTCAAACTCTAAAACTTTCTAAATCTTAAACTTTCCAAATTTCAAATCCTTCCAAATTTCAAAACTTTCTAAACTCAAAACTTTCTTATTTTCAAAGCTTCCTTGTTTTCTAAACTTTCCAACTTTCAAAACTTTCTTAATTTCAAAACCTTCCTAATTTAAAATCTTTCTAAAATTCTAAACTTTCCAAATTCAAAACTTTCTTAACTTGAAACTTTTCAAGTTCTAAACCTTTCTTAATCTAAACTTTTCCTAATTGAAAACATTTCTAAATTCAACACTTTCTTATTTCAAAACCTTTCCTAAAACAACACTTTCCTAAGTTGAAACTTTCCTAATTCAAAACTTTCCTTAGTTGAAACTTTCTTAATTCAAAACTTTCCTAATTTCGAAACTTTCTTAACTTGAAAACTTCCCCAATTGAAAACTTCCCTAATTCAAAACTTTTCAAATTCGAAACTTTTCAAATTCGAACCTTTCCTAATTCCAATTTTTCTCCAATCTTCCAAGTCTAATATTCAAGTCAATTCTTTTTCAAAATCTTTCCAAGTCAAATCCAATTCTTCTTTTTGAAGTTCTTAAGTCTAGGTTTCCTAAAACCAAGTCTTTCAAAACCAATCTTTTCAAATCTTCCAATCAAAGTTCAATCTCTCAATCTTCCAATTCAATTTCCAATTCAATCTCTTTTCCAAATCAACTCTTCTATTTCTAATCGGACTCTTGTCCGAACTACGACTAACCTGATTCCTCCAAAAGGATACGTAGGCAACCCTTATGGGTGCGGTCACAACTTCTTTTAAATTTCAAATTCCATAATATTTTTCAAATGTCCAATTCTACAAAACCTTTCCAAATCTCCAATTCTACAATCTTCTTCAAGTTTCTAATTTCATGTTTTATTTCCAATTTTCAAATCCAAAAATCTATTTTCAAATCTCACTTTCCAATTTCTAAAACTTTCCAATTCCAGTTCTATCTTTTCAAATCTCTTCTAAAATTGAATCAAATTCTTCTTTTCAAATCTCTTTCTAAATCAACTCTCTTTTATTGCTCTTGCATATCATGCATCATGTTAGTCTATTTTCGAACATTGTTTTTTCAAAGTGAATAGGATTGAACATTAGTTAGTTAAAGACTTTCATAGGTGAATCTTGGGTAGATTGATATGTAGGTACCGAAAGGGCGGGGTAGGGTGATGGCTTAGTGCGTCTTCCCTACACGTAACCAACCTCCGAACCTAGGATCACTGATTTCGAAAGACCAAAAGGAGTTATTTTTCAAAAAGGGCTAAATGTTTTCCAAAGGTTGCCAAACAACTTGTTTTTCTTAAAAACCCTCTCTTAAGGAGATATTTTCAGAATCCTTTTCCAAAAAACCCTAAGTGTAGTCTTCGGATTATGCTTAGTTATTAGGTGACCTAACTCACCCTAATCAAGTTAGATGGTGACTCCAAATTTTTTTTTCAAAAGCCCTTTATTCAAAAAAATTTTCAATTCAAACCTAGTTGCACTCATTCTTCTAGGAGGGTGAGTTCTAACGAAAGAGTACAGCGTTTTTCCCACTTGTGTGAGTATTCCTCGAGTGCAAAAAATTTGGTCCAACATTGATCCTCATTTTTGTCTGCCTCTCGGATATTTGTCATAAGTTCCGCACAAAGGGTTAAAATGTATTCCCCCCTGTAGGCGGCTAGGTCCTTACAACCCCGTCTCTCAAATTCAACTTCTAAAGCAAACCCACCCCCGAAATTCCATAGTTCTATGTTTCGCTCTATGGTCGCAGCTTTACTCGCCCAAGTTTTCCTAAAGTCTAAAAAGGCTTGACGACCGATTACAATTTCTGGGTCATAGTCTGAAGAATAATCAGGTTTAAAGGGTTCTATGGCCAGAGACTTTTTAGAGGATTTTTTACTTCCCTTCAGTGCCATCAAAACAACTTCTTAAAACAAATCGCAACATATACCATCGCACAATCACAATTATAGCATAATCCCACTCCTAACTAGCATAAATATCAACGAAAGCAGTTCGAAAAGGAATAAGAGAGATTGCGTAGTTACCTTGGAAGATGAAAAGGCGAGAAGTTGAAGGGTCACGACTCTTCAAACTGGTAAGACTTCGTCGCCTCGTCCGGACACTCTCTCTCTCTCTCTAAAATAGGAATTTTGTGGGTGTGCAAATAAGACAAAATGGAGAAATATAGATTTTTATAAAAACGCAGTGGCGTCTGGACGGCCCCAGGAGGGCGTCCGGACGGGGGTCCAAAACGGCACCATTCGACTTAAAATAGGGCGTCCGGACGGTCCCTCAGGGGCGTTTGGACGGGGTCAGGCGTCCGGACGGCCAGTGCATTTGTCATAATCGACTTAAAATTTTTTCTAAGGCACAAAAGGCGTCTGGACGGCCAGTAGCCTTGCAACTCAAACTCAAAATTTTTTCTAAGTGTTGAGAGGCGTCCGGACGGCCAGTGGCTTTGTACAAACCTATTAGAAAATTTTTCTAAGGCACAAAAGGCGTCCGGACGGCCTCAGGGGCGTCCGGACGACCAGTGCTTATGTTCCTCCGATTACGAAAAAAATTCTAAGTGTGAAAAGGCATCCGAACTGGACCTAAGGGACGTCTGGATGACCAATGTTTCATTTTTTTTTTTAAAGTATAGTGTGCAATTCATCACAAGAATGATATGAACCCCCCCCCCCCCCCCCCCCCCCCCCCCCCCAAACTTAGTTTGCACATTGTCCTCAATGGATGCAAGAGGAAAGAGAAGGACACAAACCTACTGATGAAAGACACACTAGTCATTAGAAACAAAACGAAATAAAACAACACTACTGTACACAATTGCCCCTATGGATATTACTCTAATGGAGGAGGATCTTCGAGACGTAATGTCTCTATTTCTACCACAAAATTCTCAACATAATGTTTTAGACGATGACCATTGACTGTGAATTGATTGTCATTTGTGGGGTTTCTAATTTCAATGGCCCCATTCTCATGGACGTTCTTCACTATATAAGGTCACGACCACTTACTACGCAACTTTTCGGGAAACAAATGTAATCAAGTGTTGTATAAAAGGACTTTTTGACCAATGTCAAAAGATTTTCGAGAAATGTGTTGGTCATGAAGAACTTTCATCTTCGCCTTAGAAATTCGTGCATTTTCATACGTGTCATTACGTATTTCATCCAACTCTGAGAGTTGAAGTTTTCGATGATGTCCAGCATCATCGGGGTTTTCATTCATTTGCCTAATGGCCCAGTAAGCTTTGTGTTGAACCTCAACAGGTAAATGGCAAGCTTTGCCATAAACGAGCCAATAGGGTGACATGCCTAACTGTGTTTGGTATGCAGTCCGGTACGCCCAGAGTGCATTCACCAACCGTAAGGACCAATCTTTGCGGTTGGGGTTCACTGTTTTTTCTAAAATATGTTTTATTTCCCTATTGGCGAGTTCAACTTGGCTACTGGTTTGTGGGTGGTAGGGCGTTCCGACTTTGTGGGGCACTCTATATCTGCGCATCAGGACCCCAATGGGTCTATTATAGAAGTGAGTTCCCCCATCACTTATAATTGCACGCGGCATCCCAAATCTTGAAAAGATGTTTTCTTTTAGAAATTTAATTACCACTAAGTGATCATTTGAACGGGATGCTACTGCCTCTACCCACTTAGATATATAATCAATACCCACTAAAATGTATAATGCCCGAAAGAACTAGGAAACGGCCCCATAAAGTCAATGCCCCAACAATCAAATATTTCTATGACAGTTATGGGATTTAAGGGTATCATATTTCTTCTAGTGAGAGTACCTAGTCTTTGACATCTATCATAAGCAGTACAAAAAGTATGGACATCTTTAAACATAGTGGGCCAATAAAATCCATATTAGAGGACTTTGGCAATTGTTTTCTTGGTGGAGAAATGCCCACCACAAGCATATGAGTGGCAAAAACTAATTATGGATTGGAATTCATTATCTGGTACACAACGTCGAATCACCTTATTAGAGCAATACTTATAAAGGTATGGGTCATCTCACATGAAAACTCTAACATTTCGAAAAAATTTCTTTTTATCATTAGATAACCATTGAGATGGAATCTTACTTGAAGCCATATAATTAGCTATATCCGCAAACCAAGGGGTACTAGTATGATGTCGCACCCAGATTTTTAGCACTCGAGGAATACTCACACAAGCGAGAAAAATGCTGTACTCTCTCGTTAGAACTCACCCTCCTAAAAGAATGAGTGCGACTAGGTTTGAATTGAAAATTGATTTGAATAAAGGGCTTTTGAAAAAGATTTGGATTCGCCACCTAACTTGATTAAGGTGAGTTAGGTCACCTAAAAACTAAGAACAATCCAAAGACTACACTTAGGGTTTTCGAAAAAAGTTTTGAAAGTATCACCTCAAGAGAGGGTTTTTAAGAAAAACAGGTTGTTTGGCAACCTTTGGAAAACATTTAGCTCTTTTTTTTTTTGAAAAATAACTCCTTTTGGTCTTTGAAATCAGTGATCTAGGTTCGGAGGTTGGTTACGTGTAGGGAAGACGCACTAAGCCATCACCCTACCCCGCCCTTTCGGTACCTACATGTCAATCTACCCTAGATTCAGCTATGAGAGTCTTTAACTAACTAATGATCAATCCTATCCACCTTGAAAAAGAATGTTTGAAAAGAAACTAACATGATGCATGATGTGCAAGTGCAATAGAAGAGAATTGAAAAATAGATTTGGAAAGAGATTGATTTGATTTGAAAATAGATTTGAAGAGATGGAATTGAAATTGGAAAGTTTGAAAATTTGGAAATAGAAATTTTGAAATTGGAATTTTGAAATTGGAATTTTGAAAGTAGATTTGAATTTGAGATTTGAAAAATGTGGAGACCACACCCATGAGGGTGGAAGTGAAAGTTTGAAAAGTATTGTGACCACACCTATGAAGGTTGCCTACGTATCCCTTTGGGGGAATCAGGTCAGTCGTAGTTCGGACTGGAGTCCGATTGAAAATAGAAGAGTTGATTTGAAAAAGAGATTGAATTGGAAATTGAATTTGATTTGAAATTAGAAGAGGAGATTGGAAATTGAAATTGAGGAGATTGGACTTGCTTTGGAAAGATTGATTTGGACTTGTTTTGGAAAGAGAAGGTTTAAGAGACCTAAACTTAAGAAAGATGAGACTTAGGAAAGACTTAAGAGTTTAAGAAAGATTGGACTTAGGAAAGGTTCGAATTAGGAAAGGTCCGATTTAGAAAAGTTTCGAATTAGGAAAGTTTCATTTTTTAAAAGTTTGGAATTTAAGAAATGTTTTGAATTAGGAAAAGTTTAGTTTAAGAAAGGCTTAGAATTTAGAAAGTTTCAAGTTAAGAAAGTTTTGAATTTTGGAATTTTTTGAAAAAGGGAAGTTTTGAAAGTGGAAAAGTTTAGAAAACAAGGAAGTTTTGAAAATAAGAAAGTTTTGAGTTTAGAAAATTTTAGATTTGGAAAGATTTGAAGTTTAGGAAAGTTTAGAATTTAGAAAGTTTTTAGATTTAGAAGGTCTTAACTTAAGAAAGTTTTGAATTTAGAAAGCTTAGAATTTTAGAAAGATTTGACATTTAGAAAGTTTAAGATTTTGAAAGTCTTAGAGTGTTTTTAGAAAATCTTGAGATTAGGAAAGGTTTGAAAAATTAGATTTAGAAAATTGAGATTTGGAAAGGGGTAGAATTAGGAAAGAGTGGAGTTAGGAAGGATGTGAAAATTGAGTTTTAAAATTTAGGAAAGATTTTTTATGTTTAAGTTTTGGAAACTTAAGGTTTGGGAAAGTGGAAGTTTAGGAAGGAGTTGAATTAAGAAAAAGTTGGATTAGGAAATGATTGGATTTTGTTTTGAAAAGAGAAGGTTTGATTTTGTTTCCAAAAACGGAGGATTGGATTTGGTCTCCTAAACGGAAAGATTTGATTTGGTTTCCTAAAGGGAAGATAGGAATTGGCAAGGATTTGGAAAGGGAGATTCTAGAAACCCTAGATTTGGAAAATTATAGTTTTGATGTAGGAAAGAGGTTTTGGAAATGTGTATAGTTTGGGTGTGAAAACAAGAAGTTTTGGAAACCTAGGTTTGGGGCAAAGTTTGAAAATTATGTTTTTGGAAAGAAAATTAGGGTTTCCTAATTGTGGGTTCTAGGGTTTGATTTGGGCTCTAAGGAAAGAGGATTTTGGAAAGTACGTTTTTGGAAATGAAGGTTTTCTAGAAGGGAATCCTAGGAAGGAGTTTTTGTAAAGTGTGTTTTTAGAAACGTAGATTTTAGAAGGAAAATCCTAGAGGGGAATTTCTAGAAGGAAAACTTTGGAAAGAGAGTTTTTGAAAAGATTTTTGGAGAGAGTTTTTCTAGGAAGGTTTTTGGTTGAAGATTGTTAAAGAGAGCTTTTGGAAAGATTTTTGGGGAATGTTTTTAGAAAATGAATTTTGGGGAGAGGATTTTGAAAAGGAGTTGAAAAAGGGAGTTATGAAAAATAGATTTTGGAAGGGAGTTTTTGAAAATAATTTTGGAGAGGAGAGTTTTAGAAAAGTATGTTGAAAAAGAGATTTGTAGGAAGAAAGACTTTTTGAAAAGAGAGTTTTTAGAAGGTGTAAAAACATCTTACTTTCCTAAAGCAATTCTAACCATAAGAGGGCTAGAACCACTTCAGGAAAGCGGTTTTGAAAATAACAAGATTTGAAAATGTGGACTGTATTGGTCACTTTGAATGTAACACTTTCCTAAAGCAATTCTAGCCATGAAAAAACTAGAATCACCCTAGGATTGTGATTTTGAAAACATGTTTTGAAAAAGAGATTTTGATGCAATTTTGAAAACAAGTTTGAAAACGAGTTTGAAAACGAATTTTGGAAGATGCAAGATCATGATATGCACAATGAAATTTTGGAGTCGTGAACATACAAGGTTAAGGCTTCACCACATAATCAAGGGGGCCGGACCCACGTGGTCTCTGGTTAGACTAGAAGAAAGCCCCCGACACGGTGACTCTCCAATAGCCCAATCCTACACATGAACCGGGAATCCCCTTGTTTCAAGCATGCAAAGAAAGGGGGGAAAGAGATGGGGGATTAAAATAGAGAAAACCCAAGTGGGTTAGGAGAGAGAAGAGAGAGGGGGGAAGTGCGGAAATTTAAATAGGGAGCCTACCGTATGTCTTTTTTATTTTGTGAGCCTTGCTTGTCTTCAGTCTTCAGTCTTTGATTTTCGCCTTCGGTCTTCAAGAGTTGTCTTCAAACTTTAGGTTGCAGCTCTTCAAGTCTTCAAAGGAGGGTTGAAGACTAGTGTATGAGTGTATGGGGGTGTGTATGAGTGTATAGGAGGTTAGGGTTTAGTGTATGGTGGCTAGGGTTTGGAAAAACCTAAGGAGGCTAAGGTTTAGGGAGTGCACGAGCTCTGTATATTGAATTATATGATTTTTTGGTTGAGTTTGCGGACCCTTTTTACATTTAATAAGGCTCTGTATTTATAGAGGTTGGACAATACTGGCGCCTGTTGCAGTGGCACCAGGCCAAAGTTTACACTGGCGCCACTAGAAGTGGCGCCAGACCATTTTTTGGCTTGGCGTCACTACTAGTGGCGCCAGCCATTTAGGAAATGTTTAAGGTCAGCAAGCAACCTATCTTTGACTAAATTTGGGCACCTGTACTAGTGACTACCATGCAATTTTTAGCCTGGTTTCACTAGGAGTGGCTCCGGAAAGTCCGGGAATGATTTGAAGGAGCCGGGAATGACCCGAAAGGCCGGAAAAGAGCAGGAACACTTAAAATAGTGTCTTGGAGGTATTTGACTTGAAAAGTGAGTTTAAGATGTGTCGGAAAGGTTGACCCGGCCTTTTGGGGCAAAATGGTCAATCGGACCGGGAAACTGCCGAGACAAACTCGGACTGTCCCGGAAGAAGACTTGGGATCTGAAAACATTATTCAGAATGTTCTCAGAGGTTGCCGGTTTGATTTCCAGAGCCGGTGTGGTCGGAAAAGGAGACCGGCCCACCAGGGGCAAAACGGTCATTTCGCACCGGGTTGGCCTAAACTGACTCGGAATGATTCGAAAAGGTAAAAGGAGGTTGAGAACACTATAAAAAGTAGTCTCAGGAGGTTACCGGTTTGATATCCAGAGCCGGTGTGGTTCTTGGGGCGTTCGGATGCCGAGGGGCAAAATGGTCATCTTGACTGGAAAGTCTCGGAAAAAGTCCAAAGGGCAGTTTGGTCATTTCTCACCAAAGTGGGCTAACAGACACTGGTATTGACCTGGGTTTTGAGTGTTTCCGCCACTCTAACGGCGGTCGTCGTGACATAGGGGTTTGTTGCCAATTCCCTATATCAACCTACTTGTGAGTATTTCCGCTACTCTAACGGTTTTGTGAGTAGTTTCGCTACTCGGACCGTCTCAAGGAATAAACTGTCTCAAGAGAGGGATTGGAAAGCGGACTTATCGTCTCCGAAGAGACGTGCCTGGGTTGGAACCGTCTCGAGGAATAAACTGTCTCGAGAGAGGAATTGGAAAGGGGTCTTACCATCTCCGAGGAGACATGCCTGGGATTGGAACCGTCTCGAGGAATAAATTGTCTCGAGAGAGGGATTGGAAAGTGGTCTTACTGTTTTCGAAAAGACGTGCCTGAATTGGAACCGTCTCAAGGAATAAACTATCTCGAGAGAGGGATTGGAAAGGGGTCTTACCATCTCCGAGGAGACGTGCCTGGGATTGGAACCGTCTCGAGGAATAAACTATCTCGAGAGAGGGATTGGAAAGGGGACTTACTGTCTTCGAAAAGACGTGCCTGAATTAGAACCGTCTCGAGGAATAAACTGTCTCGAGAGAGGGATTGGAAAGGGATCTTACCGTCTTCGAAAAGACGTGCCTGAATTGGAACCGTCTCGAGGAATAAACTGTCTCGAGAGAGGGATTGGAAAGGGGTTTTACCGTCTCCTAGGAGACGAGCCTGGATTGGAACCGTCTCGAGGAATAAACTGTCTCGAGAGTGGGATTGGAAAGGGGTCTTACCGTCTCCGAGGAGACGTGCCTGGATTGGAATCGTCTCGAGGAATGAACTGTCTCGAGAGTGGGATTGGAATTAGAATAAGAAAGGACAATGCCCATAAGGGCATTTTGGATATTTTGCCTCTATTTGGGCCTGGTGAGCCCGCGAGGCGATACACAGGCGGGATTTGGACCTAGAGAATTGGTTTCGATAGGAATATGCCCACAATGATTTGAACACAAGTCTGGACGGAGTGTAGACTGCCGAGCGGTCAAAAATGGCGTGCTTACAGCTACCCCTCTTTTTCTGTCTTTGCTTGTCAAAGACAGAAAACGACAAAAGTAAGAGTCTCATGTTGATCGCGAGGCAGTCGGAGGGACGGACATTGGAAAATCTTTCGGCAACGAGGGTCAAAAACGGATAATGGGCCAGAAAGGCCTTCAAAAATGAGTTTTGGCGGGAAAAAGGGCAAAACTGCCCACAATTTGCAACTGGCGCCACTAGCAGTGGCGCCTTTGGCAGAAAATTCCTGGCACCTCTACTAGTGGCGCCGGGCTTAGAGTTAAAACCAGAAAATTTCTGGTTCGAACGGCCGCGGCATTTTGGAGAGTTTTTGCAAATCCGAGAGACTTTGCGTGAAAATCAACTTGAACCATGAAGGAGCACTTCTTGGAGACCACGGGTGATTGTCGAAAGGAGACCACGTCGTCGGAAAAGTCGCCGAAAGAGAGAATTTCGCCGGAGAACTTTCAAAAAGTGAGTTTTCAAATTTTGTTGATTTTTATGTGTAGAACTTCATTTGCATCATGTGAATAGTGGAAATTGATGTTTTAATATGTTTTGAACACTTTGGTGATGTTGTTTTTGTATTTGATGCTTGTTTGATTGGATTTGAGTGATTATATGCGAATATGTGAAGGGAGTGTTCTGCAGGAATAGGAATTTTGTTCCTATAAGCATGGGTATTGAGTTTTCTGGCTATGCTTTTGTGCAATATGCCTTAGAAAAATGTGTTTAACAACCATATGAAGTTTCGTGATTTTTTGAAAACTCGGTGAATTTTTGATTTTTTGAAAAGTAGGAAAACTCAAGAAATTGATGAAATTTTTAAAGTTTGAAATTTGGAAAAAGATTGGAGTAGTTTTGGAAAACATTTGAAATGATTTTGAGGAAATTTAAGACATTTTTTGAAAACCATGGATTTATTGGAAAAAATAAAACATGTGTTTTGAAAATTTTAAAAAATTGAAAAGTGTGCAAGGGTGCTGAAGTTATGTGATTGCGACAATGTGAAGTGCACGTTTTGTGTTTCGTGTTGATGTCATGGGTGTTGTAGGGGCCATTTTTGAATGGGACTCTGTCGAAAATTTTCGAAATTAGGGGAAGAGTTAGAAAAAGTTTTTTAGAAATAAAATCTTTTTGAAGAAAAAAGATAGAAAACCCTTGATACTTGATTTGAAAATTAGAAAACCCAGATGTGTAGAAATCTTTTTTTTGATTTGTTATTTGAAATCCTTTATTTGTTTCATTTGTGTTAGTTATTTGTTTTATTTTACTATTATTTAAACTGCATGGATGGTATATTAACATCATTTACCTTGGCTTACCTTTTCAGGATGGCAGACGCGGGTGATGACGGTTCTGAGAGGAGACGCCGCTCGGGGAAGGCGGCCCGGACAGATTCTTGTCGGCAGCTCCAGCCGCTCTAGGGGTAGTCAGCACTCTGTCAATCGAGCACATTCTAGCCAGGGTGGGAGGGGGGGAGTAGGCCTCCAGTCGACCCCTTCCCTCCAGTTGAGCCAACCCTCGAGGATGAGATGGACATCGAGGTTTTCCACTTTTGACTTTTCGGATGGCCGACGCTATTTTGAGCTGACTATGGGTTTGGTATGACGGGCATCCTTCAGATGAGCGAGACATTTTTGCTGGTCCTTTGGTTGCATGGCTTCTCTCTTGTTAGTGTAGCTTGCTTTCTGACAGTGGTTCCCACCTGACCTGTCTTTCTTCTATTTTGGGGAATGTGAGCTTACCCCTACTCCCCATGTGTATGGCTTCCTCCTAGGTCTTCGGGATGGTTCAACTGACATTATGGGACCTACTTTTCCTGATGGCTGCATCACGATTGTCACTCTTCAGCTTGGGCTCCATTTTGCAACCTTTTTCTTCTGATCTACGGCCTAGTTTCCTTATGTCCCAATGAAATTCTTGTTTCTCTCATTTTGAGTTTGCGACGGATAGGGGATTGGCATACTTCTCAAGATTGGTCAATCTCTCACATGATGGCCCCAACTTTGCTCTTCTTAAGATTCTGAGTGTTTCTCCTCGAGGGAATGACGTGGTTGACTGCCAATTACTTGTACTGCTTGCCAGGATTCATGAGGGGCACCCATATGCTCCTATGGTTGTGGGACAAACCTTCGTGAGCCTTACTAGATTTTGGCAGGGGGCGATGCTCATTGTTGGGGATGTGCTTCATTATTCTAGCTTTGGGTGATCGGACACTTATTCACTACCCCTCTTTCAAAGTCGTTTGATTGGGGAGGTCGAGGGTGGGTCATTGCCCCATTCTCTGTTTCTTATTGGTCCCATAAATCTGAGCTTTCTGAGGTGTGAGCTGGTACTGGAGATATCTGAGGGGTAGCTTTAGCTCCTTTTTATGTTTTGCTTTGTTTCCTGTTTCCAATTTGAGAGAAAGAGAAAGACATAGAGTGAGTTTTGTACAAAAATAGTTTAAGAATGCCCTGGTAAGGGGTGAATGCGTGTCATACTTTTTTATTTTTTATTTTTTATGAATTGAACGTGTGCACAGGTTTACACAGAATTGGAATTGAATGCATGTTATACTTTTGCATACATAAATAGAATTAAATGCAATGTTCCCCATTTTTTTTGGTGATAAATGCATAGATTTATGTAAGAATTGATTTAAATGCATAACCTACTTCCTTACAAATAAACAAGTTCATACAGGAACACAGTTGAATGCATGCATAGATACAAACTACACATGAATCTAAATGGATGTACAGGTTATACATGTCATGGATGCATCAGTACTACATGTATATAAGCTATTTACAAAGAAAACCCCAGGATTGCCCCTTGGGCCCATACTCTCAGGATTCTGTTCCTTTCCAAGATTCTGCCCCATTTAGTTTTGTCCCATTCTCATCGGGGTGTGATAGCATTCGCTCCATTCTCTAGGGATCTTGACCTTTTGGTTTGCTATCTTATCCCTACTTTCTGGGATTTTTCTAATCTCACTTGGTTTTCTCTCTCTGATTTCCAAAGTGCCACCATGGCTAGAGCGACAACTCGCATGCCCTTTGCAGAGCAATAAACGGCTAAACCCTCAATCCGAGAAGACTTCTTTTAGGACCGTAATGTAGGCTAGGTTTAGGGGTTGTAAGAAACAAAGGGATATTTAGGCTCGAAGATCCTCTTTTAATGGGTTGTTTAAACCAAAACCATCTGAGCACACCTTGGAGCATGAGATTGCCCCTTGCATTCTCTTTCAATTCTCCTTTCTCATCCTAGTCGTTTTGGTATTGTTCAGGCTTATTTGGACTAAGCAATTTTCTTTGATCAGAGAGGACTTTAATTTGGACCGTAACATAGGCTAGGTTAAGGGGTTTATGAATGAACGGGATATGTAGGCTCAAATTTGATGTTGCTTCCAGTAGGGTTTAGATTCGCACCATCCTTGGTTGGTCTTCTAGTGGGGTTTCATCCCTTAATATCCTCCTCTAGCTTCAAAAACATATCTAGCTCATTTAGTTCAAGCAATCTTTCTCAATCAGAGTGGACTTTAGTAGGGTTGTAATGCAGGCCATGGGTTAGGGTTTAACAAGAAAGGGTAAAGGTTCAAACCTATTACTTCTACTAGGTTTCTTTGTAACCTAGGATCACCTTTAGATTTCCTTTTTGCTTTTGACCATTTACTTCTCACGGTGAAAACGACTCTTTTCTTTCACCCTTTCCATGTGCTTTTTGAGGGAAACATGACTCCCTTCTCATTTGATCTTCTTATTATACTTTTGAAGATGACTCAATCATGGTTTTCTTCTAGCCTTTCTTTAGATAGATTTTTTTTTTGGCCTATTGCCCCTTGGCAACTCCCTTTCTTTACCTTGTCCTTTCTTTTCTTTTATGGAATGACTAATTCTTCGATCCTTTTTCTTTAGACCTTTTCCTTGGCGGTTCAATCTACCCAATGTGGGCGGTGATCCCTAGGTTGGGTTTTTTTGAGAAAAGGATAGATGGCTCAACAGGTTTGGCAAGGGGTTTCTTTTGACTGTATGGGAAATGAAATGAGGGCCTCTCTTCATTTTGAACAAGATTGCTTGATCCATAGAGCCTTCACGTTACTTCAGCTTGATGGCCGATGATATTATCTGCTAGATCTTCTGCTGCCTGTCTGCCCCAGTGTGGGGGGATGGTTTCGGATCGGGGTTGACAAAAAGAAAACTTTCGCTTCTTGCGAGGCACTAGTGGGTTAAGCAAAGAGAATATTTTTGTGTATAGTAATAGAATTGAGGGCCTCTAATCATTTCAAATTGAAATGCTTAGTCCATAAAGCCTTTGTATAAAATTTAGACATTACTCTTAGGGATGATGTGTTTCTGTCAATGAAACCCTACATGTTCTATCAAATCAACTATTCTGTGCTCACCCCAATGTGGGGGATGGTTATAGGTTTGGGGATATTTGAAAAGAAATTATGTACGACTCTAGTGGGCTAAGCAAAGGGTAGTGTTCATTTGGGATAAGTAGAACAATGGCTTCTCATCATTTTAGGGACTCGGCTGCCCATCGCTTAGCCATGATATCACGCAAGTGTCGCCTTTTCAATAAACTCTGCACTTCTCTATTGAGATTGTCTTCCTCCTATCTCTCATTCTCTCTTTGTCTCTCGAAGGTTTTAACCCCTTTTAAATAGGTGGCCTCTGCTATCCCATCCTTCAAGTCGAGTCATCACTAAATGGGAAAGAATTCTTAAACGCAACAATCCTCCACAAGAGTATGAGACAAAGGGAATAAACCGGAAACTTCATCTTTTTTATTTCAAATCATGAATGCACGGCATTTGTGTTTATTTAAATAAGATATGCTAGAAAATAGACAGACAAAAAGGAAAAAAATGAATTTTATAAAAACCTCCCTTTTCTTGTGGGCCTTTTGGTGAGAATCCTTAATAGGGTTTTGGGACTACATCAACCTCTTGGTGTTTCATTCAACAGGCGTATCAATGGAGGGCGAGTTCACGATATTTGTCATGCATTTGAAAGTTAGAGGATGTGTTGTTGCGATGCACGGGTCTGACAAGACTTCGCATCTAGTGAAGTCCTCTTTTGCTTGAAGTCCTCCTCTGCTTAGATTGTGATTGTTGCGACATGTCATGGAGGTAATGTCATGTAGGTGGACGGTCAGTTCTTCTTGCTCTTTGATGTAGGTTTGGTATTTTCTAACAACTAGGTTTATCCTTCCATGAGTTTGAATCTGATGAGGTGCTAGAAGGATTCCATGAATTTAGTCTTGTTCTCTGACCTACAAAAAGAAAAAGAAAAAGAAAATGCAATCAGTATGTGAAGTTGGAAGTTTTATGCGATGTATGTCCTATGGAGGTCCCTTCTTTGAGGGAATCTAGGCATGATGACAAGTCCATTTTGGAGGCAGGGTTTGCCCCTATTATGCAATACAATACCTCTTCGATGTGGGCCGGTTGATGTTTCCTTATTTGGGCAATCCCGCCTCCATGGACTGAGAGAGATTTGGGTCTCTCTCGAGATATGGTTCTATGCATGCCATGAATTCTTAGGGTTTAAGAACCCATAGGAGTTTTGGTAGGTTCGATTAACATGATATTGGATTGCTCCTTTCCCTCTACGGTTGATTGGATGCATAAGAATGAAATGGCTTGAGTTTTTTGGAACTCTCGTCTCTGAATGGATATAGATGTATGAATATAATAAAAGTGAACATGTGAGCTGTATGATAATGATAAATGAATGGTTTAGAAAAACCCCCTCTTGTTTGGCTTCTGCCTTCGATTCTCTTCGTATTTGGAGATGAGGAGGGGGATGACAGAAGACAAGAAACAAAAGAGAAATTAGTGCCTTGATTTGAAAATTTTTATGCAATGCATGTCCTAGGAGTGCCCCTAGTTGAGAGGGAGACTAAGCATGATGTATTGGCTCACTTTTGGAGATAGGGGTTTGCCCCTGCATGTAAATACTTTACCGTTAAGTGGGAACCTTCATCCATTCATACAATCATTTATCCATTCATTCGCAAAAAATAAAGAAGTACATTAAATTTTGGATTTGAGATACAAAAGAATTGAAATACATTTTAATAGGGGGAGGGGGAATATTTTCCTTTGGATTTCTACCTATCTACTTTTACAAAGGGAAAACCTAAACTACTCTTGAGTCTTCAGATCCGCCTTCGTTGGATTTGATGTCGAGGAGGTCGCTGAGAGACCTTGTTGATTGATTGCCCCTTGTCTTCATGGCAAACCTATCTCCGTGAGCATAGAGGGATTGGGGCCCCTCTTATGGAATGAATTGAGATGCATGCAATGAGTCCTTAGGGTTACGCGGGAACCCTTAGGGTTTAGGTAGGTTTAATGCAAGGGAGAGTGACCTTGGTGTCACTCTCAATGGGTTGATTGTATGCATGAGAATGCAGTGACTTGAGTTGCTTGGAACTCTTATCTTGACATGAAATATGGAATGCATGAACATGGATATGCAAAGAGAATAAGGAGAGAAAGTAAGCTGAAGTAAACATGTATGCATGAACAGTTAGACAAGCATTATAACAGTATAAATACAGTCAGTATAACAGCAGGTATAAATGAAAGTAAGAGCAGTCGCCCTTTCCTCCGTGATTTTGAAAACAGTGCTCGTGTCTTAAATCCGGCAGAGGTTCGGCTATGCATGGTGTCTATATAAGCATGAGGTTGAGGGTTAACTAATGCGTCCTAAAAAGGCTCGGTCCCCAGATCTTCAAACCTAGGCCCACTTCCCGAGGTGGTGCCATGATCGGTTGGTGATCCGAGCGGAGGAACCATCAAGAGGCCGTAGGTGAAGAAACTGACACAGCATCTTGCCCACAACCAATATACCATTCCCCCTTTCTAACTAGAAAGGACATATCAGGGTATGCAAGTATGCAGAATGCAAGTGCACATGCAATGTGTGTGTGATTTTTAAAAGTAGAGGAAAGGGCCCAACAACTCCCATTCATCCTTGTAAGCACCCCATTTTTGACCACTTGGTAGTCTACACTCCGTCCAGACTTGTTTTCAAGTCATTTTGGGCATATTCCAATCGAAACCAATTCTCTAGGTTCAAATTCCGTCTTTCCAACGCTTCGCGGGCTTGTCAAGCCCAAATAGAGGCAAAATGACCAAAATGCCCTTGTGGGCATTGTCCTTTCTTATTCCAATTCCAATCCCTCTCTCGAGACAGTTTATTCCTCGAGACAATTTGAGTAGCAAAACTACTCACAAAACCGTTAGAGTGGCGGAAACACTCACAAAATCGTTAGAGTAGCGGAAGTACTCACAAAACCGTTAGAGTAGCGGAAGTACTCACAAAACCGTTAGAGTGGCGGAAACACTCACAATCCAGGCATGTCTCTTCGGAGACGGTAAGACCCCTTTCCAATCCCTCTCTCGAGACAGTTTATTCCTCGAGACGGTCCGAGTAGCAAAGCTACTCACAGAACCGTTAGAGTAGCGGAAATACTCACAGAACCGTTAGAGTAGCGGAAATACTCACAACCCCGTCCGAGTAGCGGAAATACTCACAGAACCGTTAGAGTAGCGGAAATACTCACAACCCCGTCCGAGTAGCGGAAATACTCAACCCCGTCCGAGTAGCGGAAATACTCACAAATCATCAACCCCGTCCGAGTAGCGGAAATACTCACACCGTTAGAGTGGCGGAAACACTCAAAACCTAGGTCAACACTCGTGTCTGTTAGCTCACTTCGGTGAAAAATGACCAGACTACCCTTAGGACCTTTTTCGAGACTTTCCGGTCAAGATGACCATTTTGCCCCTAAACATCTGAATGCCTCGGGAACCACACCGGCTCTGGGTATCAAACCGGTAACCCCCTGAGACTACTTTTTATAGTATTCTCAATCTTCCTTTACCTTTCTGGATCATTCCGAGTCAGTTCCGGCCAACCCGGTACAAAATGACTGTTTTGCCCCTGGAGGGCCGGTCTCCTTTTTCGACCACACCGGCTCTGGGTATCAAACCGGTAACATCCTAAGAATACTTTTTATAGTGTTCTCGACCTTCCTTTACCTTTCCGGATCATTCCGAGTCAGTTCCGGCCAACCCAGTACAAAATGACCGTTTTGCCCCTGGTGGGCCGGTCTCCTTTTCTGACCACGCCGGCTCTGGGAATCAAACCGGCAACCTCCGGGAACATTTTGAATAATGTTTTCAGATCCCAAGTCTTCTTCCAGGACAATCCGAGTCTGTCCCGGCAGTTTCCTGGTCTGATTGACTGTTTTGCCCCTAAAGGTCCGGTCAACCTTTCCGACCCACCTTATCTTCATTTTTCAAGTCAAATACCTCCAGGACATTATTTTGAGTGTTCCTACTCCTTTCTGGCCTTCCGGGTCATTCTCGGCTCCTTTAAATCATTCCTAGACTTTCCAGAGTCACTCCTAGTGAAGCCAAGCTAAAAATTGCATGGTAGTCACTAGTACAGGCGCCCAAATCTAGTCAAAGATACGTTGCTTGCCGACCTTAAATCTTTCCTAATTGGCTGGCGCCACTACTAGTGGCGCCAAGCCAAAAAATGGCCTGGCGCCACTCCTAGTGGCGCCAGTGTAAAGTTTGCCCTGGCGCCACTGCAACAGGCGCCAGGTTTATCCTCCTTTTATAAATACAGAGCCTCATTCAACGTGAAAAGAGTCTGCAAACTTAACTTAAAAATCCTATATTTCGCTATACAGAGCTCAAGCATCTCCAAAACCCTAGCCTCCCTAGGTTTTCCCAAACCCTCGCCTCCTATACACTCATACACACCCCCATACACTCATACACTAGCCTTCAACCATCCTTTGAAGACTTGAAGAGCTGCAATCCAAAGCTTGAAGACAACTCTTGAAGACTGAAGGTGAAGATCAAGACGAAGACCGAAGACCGAAGACAGTGCGACGCACAAAATAAAGAAGACATACAGTAGGTTTTCTCTTTAATTTTCTGCACTTCCCCCCTCTCTCTTCTCTCTCCAACCCACTTGGGTTTTCTCTATTTTAATCCCCCATCTCTTTCCCCCCCTTTCTTTGCATGCTTGAAACAAGGGGACTCCCGGTCCATGTGTAGGATTAGACTGTTGGAGAGTCACCGTGTCGGGGGCTTTCTTCTAGTCTAACCAAAGACCACGTGGGTCCGGCCCTCTTGATTATATGGTGAAGCCTTAACCTTGTATGTTCACGACCCCAAATTGCATTGTGCATATCATAGTCTTGCATCTTCCAAAATTCGTTTTCAAACTCGTTTTCAAAACCGTTTTCAAACTTGTTTTCAAAATTGCATCAAAATCTCTTTTTCAAAAACTTGTTTTCAAAACCATGATTCTAGGATGATTCTAGCTTTTCCATGGCTAGGGTTGCTTTAGGAAAGTGTTACATTTAGAGTGACTGATACAGTTCATATTTTCAAATCTTGTTGTTTTCAAAACCGCTTTCCTAAAGTGGTTCTAGCCCTTTCATGGTTAGAATTGCTTTAGGGAAGTGAGATATTTTTACACCTTCTAAAAACTCTCTCTTCAAAAATCTCTTCCTAAAAATCTTTTTTTCAACATATTTTCCTAAAACTCTCCTCTCCAAAATTGTTTTCAAAAACTCCCTTCCAAAATCTATTTTTCAAAACTCTCCTTTTCAACTCCTCTCCAAAATCTTTTCCCCAAAATCCACTTTCTAAAAACGTTTCCTAAAAATCTTTCCAAAAACTCTCTTCAACAATCTTCAATCAAAAACCTTCCTAGAAAAGCTCTCTCCAAAAATCTTTCCAAAAACTCTCTTTCCAAAATCTTCCTTCTAGAAATTTCCTCTCTAGGATTTTCCTTATAAAATATTCGTTTCTAAAAACACACTTTCCAAAAACTCCTTCTTTCCAAAAATCTTTCCAAAAACTCTCTTTCCAAATTCACTTTTCAAAAACTCCTCCCTAGGATTTCCCTTCTAGAAAACCTTCGTTTCCAAAAACGCACTTTCCAAAAACTCTTTCCTAAGAGCCCAAGTCAAGCCTTAGAACCCAAAATTAGGAAACCCTAATTTTCTTTCCAAAAACATGATTTTCAAACTTTGACCCAAACCTGGGTTTCCAAAATCTCTTGTTTTCACATCCAAACTATACATGTTTCCAAAATCTCTTTTCTACGTCAAAACTATAATTTTTCAAACCTAGGGTTTCTAGAATCTCCTTTTCCAAATCCTTGCTAAATCTTATCTTCCCTTTAGGAAACCAAATCCAATCTCCCCGTTTAGGAAACTAGATCCCGTCCTTCGTTTTTGGAAACAAAATCAAATCTTTTCTTTTAAAGACCAAATCCAATCCCTTCCAAATCCAAATCTTTCCTAATTCAAATCCTTCCTAAACTTCCACTTTCCTAAACCTTAAGTTTCCAAAACTTGAACATAAAAATCTTTCCTAAAATTCTAGAATTCAACCCTTTCCTAATTTAACCCCCTTTCTAAATCTTAACTTTTCAAACTTAAGTTTTCAAACCTTTCCTAAATTCAAGCCTTTCCTAATTTCAAGACTTTCTAAAATTCAAACTCTAAAACTTTCTAAATCCTAAACTTTCTAAATTTTAAATCTTTCTAAAATTCTAAGCTTTCTAAATTTGAAACTTTCTCAAGTTAAATCTTTCTAAACTTCTAAACTTTCTAAATTCTAAACTTTCTTAAACTTTAACATCTTCCTAAATCTAAGGCTGTTCTGAATTCAAAACTTTCTTAATTCAAACATTTCCTAAATTGAAGACTTTCCTTTTTCAAACCTTTCCTAAAACAAAACTTTTTTGTTTTCAAAATTTTCTTGTTTTCAAAACGTTCCTACTTTCAAAACTTCCCTATTTCAAAACTTTCTAAATTCAAAACTTTCCAATTTTCAAACTTTCCAATTTCTAAACTTTCTTAAATTCAAAACTTTCCTAAACCTAAAACTTTCCTAAATTCAAAACTTTCCTAATTCAAAAACTTTCCAAAAATGAAACTTTCCTAATTCGAAACTTTCCTAAATCGGACCTTTCCTAATTCGAACATCTCCTAAAATCCAATATTTCCAAATCTTCCAAGCCAAGTCAAATCTTTCCTAGGTCTCTTCTCTTTCCTAAGTCTAGGTTTTCTTAAACCTTCTCTTTTCCAAAACAAGTCCAAATCTATCTTTTCAAATCAAAGTCCAATCTTTTCCAAAATTTCAATTTCCAATCTCCTCTTCTAATCTTAAACCAAATCCAATTTTCAATTCAAATTCTTTCTTCCAATTCAATCTTTTTCTTCAAATCAACTCTTCTATTTTTAATCGAACTCCGGTCCGAACTACGACTGACCTGATTCCCCCAAAGGGATACGTAGGCAACCTTCACAGGAGTGGTCACAACACTTTTCAAACTTTCAATTCCACCCTCATGGGTGTGGTTTTCAAAATCTTCTCAAATCTCAAATTTCAATTTTCAAATTCTACTTTCAATTTTCAAACTTTCCAATTTCAATTCTTCAAATCTATTTTCAAATCAAATCAATTTCAAATCAATTTCTTTTCAAATCAATTTCTATTTTCCAATTCTTTTAACTTGCACTTGCATATCATGCATCATGTTAGTTTTCAAGTACTATTTTTCAAAGTGAATAGGGTTGAACTATAGTTAGTTGAAGACTCTCATAGGTGAATCTAGGGTAGATTGACATGTAGGTACCGAAAGGGCGGGGTAGGGTGATAGCTTAGTGCGTCTTCCCTACACGTAACCAACCTTCGAACTTAGGATCACTGTTTTCAAAGACCAAAAAAGGAGTTATTTTTCTAAAAAGGGCTAAATATTTTCCAAAAGTTGCCAAACAACCTGTTTTTCTTAAAAACCCTCTCTTGAGGAGATATTTTCAAAATCGTTTTCCAAAACCTTAAGTGTAGTTTTCGAATTATGTTTAGTTTTTAGATGACCTAACTCACCTTAATCAAGTTAAATGGCGACTCCAAATCTTTTTCAAAAGCCCTTTATTCAAATCAAATTTTCAATTCAAACCTAGTCGCACTCATTCTTCTAGGAGGGTGAGTTCTAACGAGAGAGTACAACATTTTTTCCGCTTGTGTGAGTATTCCTCGAGTGCGAAAAATCTGGGCGCGACAATCCTGTACATCACATTCATGCAAAGCAGTTAATAAAATTTAAGCAAAAAGCGCACCTACAAAACAAAGATGCAAGTGTTAGTATGTGGATGACAAACATAATACAAGATAATATGAATAAATGCATGTTTTTTTGAAAACAATTCTGAAAATTTAGTTTTGAAAATTTAAAGCGAATAGGATTGAACCAAGTCAATTGAAGACTCTACATGGGTAAAGGGTAAAGAGACATGACTATGGCCTAACCTTCTAAGTGTCCCCAGTGGAGTCGCCAGTTGTCGCGCCCAGATTTTTCGCACTTGAGGAATACTCACACAAGCGGGAAAAATACTGTACTCTCTCTTTAGAACTCACCCTCCTAAAAGAATGAGTGCGACTAGGTTTGAATTGAAAATTGATTTGAATAAAGGGCTTTTGAAAAAGATTTGGAGTCGCCACCTAACTTGATTAAGGTGAGTTAAGTCACCTAAAAACTAAGAATAATCCGAAGACTACACTTAGGGTTTTTGAAAAAAGTTTTGAAAGTATCACCTCAAGAGAGGGTTTTTAAGAAAAATAGGTTGTTTGACAACCTTTGGAAAACATTTAGCCATTTTTTTTGAAAAATAACTCCTTTTGGTCTTTGAAATCAGTGATCTAGGTTCGGAGGTTGGTTACGTGTAGGGAAGACGCACTAAGCCATCACCCTACCCCGCCCTTTCGGTACCTACATGTCAATCTACCCTAGATTCAGCTATGAGAGTCTTTAACTAACTAATGATCAATCCTATCCACCTTGAAAAAGAATGTTTGAAAAGAAACTAACATGATGCATGATGTGCAAGTGCAATAGAAGAGAATTGAAAAATAGATTTGGAAAGAGATTGATTTGATTTGAAAATAGATTTGAAGAGATGGAATTGAAATTAGAAAGTTTGAAAATTTGGAAATAGAAATTTGAAAATAGAAATTTTGAAATTGGAATTTTGAAAGTAGATTGGAATTTGAGATTTGAAAAATGTGGAGACCACACTCATGAGGGTGGAATTGAAAGTTTGAAAAGTATTGTGACCGCACCTATGAAGGTTGCCTACGTATCCCTTTGGGGGAATCAGGTCAGTCGTAGTTCGGACCGAAGTCCGATTGAAAATAGAAGAGTTGATTTGAAAAAGAGATTGAATTGGAAATTGAATTTGATTTGAAATTAGAAGAGTAGATTGGAAATTGAAATTGAGGAGATTGGACTTGCTTTGGAAAGATTGATTTGGACTTGTTTTGGAAAGAGAAGGTTTAAGAGACCTAGACTTAAGAAAGATGAGACTTAAGAAAGACTCAAGAGTTTAAGAAAGATTGGACTTAGGAAAGGTTCGAATTAGGAAATGTCCGATTTAGAAAAGTTTCGAATTAGGAAAGTTTCATTTTTAGAAAGTTTGGAATTTAAGAAATGTTTTGAATTAGGAAAAGTTTACTTTAAGAAAGGCTTAGAATTTAGAAAGTTTCAAGTTAAGAAAGTTTTGAATTTTGGAATGTTTTGAAAAAGGGAAGTTTTGAAAGTGGAAAAGTTTAGAAAACAAGGAAGTTTTGAAAATAATAAAGTTTTGAGTTTAGAAAATTTTAGATTTGGAAAGTTTAGAATTTAGAAAGTTTTTAGATTTAGAAGGTCTTAACTTAAGAAAGTTTTGAATTTAGAAAACTTAGAATTTTAGAAAGATTTGACATTTAGAAAGTTTAAGATTTTGAAAGTCTTAGAGTTTTTTAGAAAATCTTGAGATTAGGAAAGGTTAATTTAGAAAAAAAATTAGATTTAGAAAATTGAGATTTGGAAAGGGGTAGAATTAGGAAAGAGTGGAGTTAGGAAGGATATGGAAATTGAGTTTTAAAATTTAGAAAAGATTTTTTATGTTCAAGTTTTGGAAACTTAAGGTTTAGGAAAGTGAAAGTTTAGGAAGGAGTTGAATTAAGAAAAAGTTGGATTAGGAAATGATTGGATTTTGTTTTGAAAAGAGAAGGTTTAATTTTGTTTCCAAAAACAAAGTATTGGATTTGGTCTCCTAAACAGAAAGATTTGATTTGGTTTCCTAAAGGGAAGATAGGACTTGGCAAGGATTTAGAAAGGGAGATTCTAGAAACCCTAGATTTGAAAAATTATAGTTTTGACGTAGAAAAGAGGTTTTGGAAATGTGTATAGTTTGGGTGTGAAAACAAGAAGTTTTGGAAACCTAGGTTTGGGGCAAAGTTTGAAAATCATGTTTTTGGAAAGAAAATTAGGGTTTCCTAATTGTGGGTTCTAGGGTTTGATTTGGGCTCTAAGGAAAGAGGATTTTGAAAAGTGCATTTTTGGAAACGAAGGTTTTCTAGAAGGGAATCCTAGGAAGGAGTTTTTGGAAAGCGTATTTTTAGAAACGTAGATTTTAGAAGGAAAATCCTAGAGGGGAATTTCTAGAAGGAAGACTTTGGAAAGAGAGTTTTTGAAAAGATTTTTGAAGAGAGTTTTTCTAGGAAGTTTTTGGTTGAAGATTGTTAAAGAGAGTTTTTGGAAAGATTTTTGGGGAACGTTTTTAGAAAGTGGATTTTGGGGAGAGGATTTTGAAAAGGAATTGAAAAAGGGAGTTATGAAAAATCGATTTTGGAAGGGAGTTTTTGAAAACAATTTTGGAGAGGAGAGTTTTAGGAAAGTATGTTGAACAAGAGATTTGTAGGAAGAAAGACTTTTTGAAAAGAGAGTTTTTAGAAGGTGTAAAAACATCTCACTTTCCTAAAACAATTCTAACCATAAGAGGGCTAGAACCACTTCAGGAAAGCGGTTTTGAAAGCAACAAGATTTGAAAATGTGGACCGTATTGGTCACTTTGAATGTAACACTTTCCTAAAGCAATCCTAGCCATGGAAAAACTAGAATAATCCTAGGATTGTGATTTTGAAAACATGTTTTCAAAAAGCGATTTTGATGCAATTTTGAAAACAAGTTTGAAAACGATTTTGAAAACGAGTTTGAAAACGAATTTTGGAAGATGCAAGATCATGATATGCACAATGCAATTTTGGGGTCGTGAACATGCAAGGTGAAGGCTTCACCACATAATCAAGGGGGCCGGACCCATGTGGTCTCTGGTTAGACTAGAAGAAAGCCCCCGACACGGTGACTCTCCAATAGCCCAATCCTACACATGGACCGAGAATCCTCTTGTTTCAAGCATGCAAAGAAAGGGGGGGGGGGGGAGAGATGGGGGATTAAAATAGAGAAAATCCAAGTGGGTTAGGAGAGAGAAGAGAGAGGGGGGAAGTGCAGAAATTTAAATAGGGAGCCTACCGTATGTCTTCTTTATTTTGCGCGCCTTGCTTGTCTTCAGTCTTCGGTTTTTGATCTTCACCTTCGATCTTCAAGAGTTGTCTTCAAGCTTTAGGTTGCAGCTCTTCAAGTCTTCAAAGGAGGGTTGAAGGCTAGTGTATGAGTGTATGGGGGTGTGTATGAGTGTATAGGAGGTTAGGGTTTAGTGTATGGTGGCTAGGGTTTGGAAAAACCTAAGGAGGCTAAGGTTTAGGGAGTGCACGAGCTCTGTATATCGAATTATATGATTTTTAGGTTGAGTTTGCGGACCCTTTTCATGTTGAATGAGGCTCTGTATTTATAGAGGTTGGACAATACTGGAGCCCGTTGCAGTGGCACCAGGCCAAAGTTTACATTGGCGCCACTAGGAGTGGCGCCAGGCCATTGTTTGGCTTGGCACCATTACTAGTGGCGCCAGCCATTTAGGAAATGTTTAAGGTCGGCAAGCAACGTATCTTTGACTAGATTTGGGTGCCTGTACTAGTGACTACTATGCAATTTTTAGCCTGGTTTCACTAGGAGTGGTTCCGGAAAGTCCGGGAATGATTTGAAGGAGCCGGGAATGACCCGGAAGGCCGGAAAAGAGCAGGAACACTTAAAATAGTGTCCTGGAGGTATTTGACTTGAAAAGTGAGGATAAGATGTGTCGGAAAGGTTGACCTGGCCTTTAGGGGCAAAACGGTCAATCAGACCGAGAAACTGCCGAGACAAACTCGGACTGTCCCAGAAGAAGACTTGGGATCTAAAAAAATTATTCAGAATGTTCCCGGAGGTTGCCGGTTTGATTTCCAGAGCCGGCGTGGTCGGAAAAGGAGACCGGCCTACCAGGGGCAAAACGGTCATTTCACACTAGGTTGGTCAGAACTGACTCGGAATGATCCGAAAAGGTAAAAGGAGATTGAGAACACTATAAAAAGTAGTCTCAGGAGGTTACCGGTTTGATACCCAGAGCCGATGTGGTTCCTGGGGCGTTCGGATGCCGAGGGGCAAAATGGTCATCTTGACCAGAAAGTCTCGGAAAAGGTCTAAAGGGCAGTTTGATCATTTTTCATCGAAGTGGGCTAACTGACACTGGTGTTGACCTGGGTTTTGAGTGTTTCCACCACTCTAACGGCGGTCGTCGTGACACAGGGGTTTGTTGCCAATTCCCTATATCGACCTACTTGTGAGTATTTCCGCTACTCTAACGGTTTCGTGAGTAGTTTCGCTACTCGGACCGTCTCGAGGAATAAACTATCTCGAGAGAGGGATTGGAAAGGGGACTTACCGTCTCCGAAGAGACGTGCCTGAGTTGGAACCGTCTCGAGGGATAAACTGTCTCGAGAGAGGGATTGGAAAGGGGTCTTACCGACTTTGAAAAGACGTGCCTGAATTGGAACCGTCTCGAGGAATAAACTGTCTTGAGAGAGGGATTGGAAAGGGGTCTTACCGACTTCGAGAAGACGTGCCTGAATTGGGACCGTCTCATGGAATAAACTGTCTCGAGAGAGGGATTGGAAAGGGGTCTTACCGTCTTCGAGGAGACGTGCCTGGGATTGGAACCGCCTCGAGAAATAAACTGTCTCGAGAGAGGGATTGGAAAGAGGTCTTACCGTCTTCGAAAAGACGTGCCTGAATTGGAACCGTCTCGAGAAATAAACTGTCTCAAGAGAGGGATTGGAAACTTCTTAAGGAGTAAACTGTCTCGAGAGAGGGATTGGAAAGGGCTCTTATCGTCTTCGAAAAGACGTGCCTGAATTGGAGCCGTCTCGAGGAACAAACTGTCTCGAGAGAGGGATTAGAAAGGGGTCGTACCGTCTCCGAGGAGATGCGCCTGGATTGAAACCGTCTCGAGGAATAAACTGTCTCGAGAGTGGGATTGGAAAGGGGTCTTACCGTCTCCGAGGAGACGTTCCTGGATTGGAACCGTCTTAAGGAATAAACTGTCTCGAGAGTGGGATTGGAATTAGAATAAGAAAGGACAGTGCCCCTAAAGGCATTTTGGATATTTTGCCTCTATTTGGGCCTGGTGAGCCCGCGAGGTGATAGACAGACGGGATTTGGACCTAGAGAATTGGTTTCGATAGGAATATGCCCACAATGACTTGAACACAAGTCTGGACGGAGTGTAGACTGCCGAGCGGTCAAAAATTGGGTGCTTACATATGAGTAATAGATTGGATGGTGAAAAGTTGTTCATCCGGAAAGTGTTCCAAAATGGGAGATTTGTCTTGGTCTTTACCATCAACAGGAAAGCGAGACAAGTGATCAGCTACCACGTTTTCTACCCCCTTTTTGTCCCGAATTTCTATATAAAACTCCTGTAAGAGTAGAATCCATTGAATTAGTCGTGGCTTAGCGTCTGGCTTAGTGAGCAAGTACTTAAGTGCGGCATGATCAGTATAAACTATGACGAGTGAGCCGATTGAGTAAGATCTAAACTTATAAAGTGCAAAGACCACAGCAAGAAGCTCTTTCTCGGTGGTAGTATAGTTCATTTGTGCATCATTTAAAGTTTTACTAGCATAATAGATGGCATATGGTTTCTTGTCCTTTCTTTGACCAAGCACCACCCCTATAGCGAAGTCACTCGCGTCACACATGAGTTCGAAAGGTAGAGACCAAATCGGGGGCTTACATGATGGGTGCAGTGGTCAAGAGCCCTTTTAGCTTGTTAAAAGCTTATTGGCAAGGGGGTGTCCATTCGAATGGAACATTCGTGGATAACAAATCACACATAGGACGAGAAATAGCACTAAAACCTAGAATGAATCGCCGATAAAACCCGGCATGCCCTAAAAATGAACGGACATCTTTAACATTTGTAGGGGGTGGAACATTCTGAATAAGGTCGATCTTTGCTTTGTCAACTTCTATCCCCTTATTTGAAATTATGTGTCCTAACACTATCCCTTGTGTCACCATAAAGTGACACTTCTCCCAATTAAGGACCAAATTAGTCTCCTTACATCTTTTCAAAACTTTTTCCAAATTTTCTAGGCATTGGTCATAGGTGTTTCCATAGACAGAAAAATCGTCCATAAAGACTTCCAAGATTCTTTCTACCATGTCACTGAATAGGCTCATCATGCATCTTTGGAAAGTGGCCGGTGCGTTGCACAGGCCAAAAGGCATTCTTCTATAAGCATACGTGCCAAAAGAACAAGTAAAGGTAGTTTTATCTTGATCTTGTAGGGCTATTTCAATTTGATTGTAGCCCGAGTACCCATCCAAAAAACAATAATAAGCTCTACCCAACACCTGCTCTATGACTTGATCAAGAAATGGTAATGGGAAGCGGTCTTTGGTGGTGACGGCATTAAGACGTCTATAGTCAATGCACATGCGTCATCCTGTTTGGATCCTAGTTAGTACTAATTCATCTTTGTCATTTTTCACCATTGTTACTCCAAACTTTTTAGGGATCGCTTGGGTAGGGCTTACCCACCTAGAGTCTATTATTGGGTAAATAATACCCGTATTGAGAAGTTTCAAAACTTCTCCTCTAACTACTTCTTTCATATTCGGGTTCAATTGCCTTTGCATTTGGCGAACAGGTTTAGCCTCTTCCTCTAAGTATATGCGATGTGTGCAAACTAATGGGCTAATACCATGTAAATCAGCAATTGACCACCCTATGGCTTTGCGATGCTTTAACAGCACTTTTTTCAATCGATCCTCTTGGCCTTCAGACAGGCTAGAAGATATCACAACTTGGTAAGATTCACCATTGCCTAAAAATATATATTTAAGAGTAGATGTCAATGGCTTTGACTCCGGAATAGGAGCTTTCACTTTTGATGGTTCAGGTTTACAAGCACTGAGCCCTAATGGCTCAACACATTGGGTCCAATGACTCACAGACATAGCAGGAATGCACTTTACTGCTTCCTCATTTATCACTGTTTCTTCTAAACACTCTATTTGTTCATTCTGAATTAAGGCTCTCTCAAGTGGATCTGTCAAGAATTCTCTATTAAAATGTTCTTGTACTAGAATATCTATCATGCTAATCTCCCTTATGTCTTCACACTCTCCCGGTTTCTTACTCGCATGGAAGATGTTCATATCTACAGTCATGTTTCCAATGGATAAGTTCAACTCCCCACCCTTACAACGAATAATAGCATTGGATGTTGCTAGGAAGGGATGACCTAAAATGACTGAGATAGGAGAATGATCATTTGAGTTCCCTATGGTGTCTAACACTACAAAATCAACCAGAAAGTAGGATTTATCCACTTGGATAAGCACATCTTCCACCATGCCCCTAGAAATCTTAATCGATCGATCAGCTAATTGTAGGGTGATTCTAGTAGGTTTCAACTCTCCTAACCCTAATTGTTGATAAACAGAAAAAAGTAGCAGGTTCATACTAGATCCTAGATCTAGCAAAGCATTATTAACCCTATGATCACCAATTATGCATGGAATGGTTGGACTCCCCGAGTCCTTATATTTTGGTGGAAGATTTACTTGTAAAACCTCTCTAGCTTCTTGGTTCAGAAAAGAGGCTTCTCTCACAGTGAGCCGTCTCTTTATGGTGCACAAGTCCTTTAAGAACTTTGCGTATGAAAAGATCTGCTTAATGGCATCTAGGAGTGGAATATTGATTTTCACTTGCTTGAATACCTCATAAATTTCAGAATTTATTAGTTCTTGCTTCGGTTTGGCTAATCTATGAGGAAACGGAACACGTGACAATCTTCTACGTCAATATGCGCAGATTTATCCCTAGACTCATCATCACTAGGCTTCTTTCCTAACTCCTCCACTACCTCTTTAGGATTGTCTCTATCCTCTTCTGATGTTTTTTCTATTCTCTCGCCAGTGCCCTCCCTAGGTGTAGACTCTTTACTTGAAATAGTTTTATCTTTGACTTTTCTGCTCCTTAAGGTGGTTACTACTTGAACTTGCTCATGATTTGGCGGATTTGGATTTATCTCTACACCATGAGCTTGCCTATTAGGGTTAGGTAATGGTTGTGCAGGAAATATGCCTTTCTCTTTAGTTAGTGACTGAGCAAACAAAGTCTTTAACTCTTCTATGGATTTATCAAGTCTAGCATTAGTTGCTTGTTGTACCTGTATGAATTGGGTCAAAGGATCCTCTACAGGTTTTAGAAGAGGTGGTCTATAAACGTTTATTGTTGGTGTTAGAAATTGTTAACCTTGTGCTTGGTATTGATTAGGGGGGGCCATTAAATTGCTGTGGGTGTTGAAATTGTTAGGGTGCTGAGTTACCATCATTCCTCAAACTGAAGTTAGGATGGTTCCTCCACCCTAGGTTATATGTAGTTGCATATGGGTTTCCTTATCCTTGTGGGGCCTGTGGTGGTTTACTATAAGGGGCAATGGCATTAACTTGATCATGCAACACTTCTTTAAAGGCTGGAATTGCGGGACAAAGATTTGTCATATGCTCATTACTATCGCACACACAACAATTAACTTGGGTTTCACTCTCAACTGCTGGAATTTTTTTCACTTCTAGGGCCTCTAATCGCTTAGTCAATGTGGCTATCTTTGAATTATCCTCGTTTAAATGCCTTAATGGATATATGGTGCCTGCCCTTAAGTTGTTTCTAATCTCGGGATTTTTAGTCCCTGTGGTGTCCCAATGTCTTGCGTTATCAGCTAGAAAGTCAAAGAAGTCATAAGCTTCTTCTAGAGATTTATCATAGAAAGACCCGTTGCACATTGTCTCCACAAACCTTTTGAGTTCGGGAGTCAAGGCTGAAAAGAAAGTGCTAACCAACCTACATGGGTCTTGTCCATGATGCGGACATGAATTCAAAAGTTCTTTATATCTCTCCCAACTATGGTCAAACGTTTCATTTTCAAAGAGAGTGAACTGTGAAATTTGGTGACGAATCACCTCTATGCGGTGCTCAGGAAAGAACCTTTTTAGGAACTCGGCCTGAAGGACATCCCATGATGGAATAGACCTCGGCTTTAAAGAATTTAACCAAATTTTAGCTTTATCCTTTAATGAGAATGGAAACAATTTGAGATGGATGGTCTCGACAGAGCATGTATTATCAAAGCACATATTACAGACCTCTTCAAACGCTTTAAGATGGGTATATGGATTTTCAGAATCCATCCCATGAAAATGTGTGATTAATTGCATGATACCTGACTTAAGATGGAATGCATTTTGGTCAGGAGGTAATATAATGCAAGAGTTTGGAGTCTGTCTTTGTGGATTTAGCTAATCTTTCATAGTTCTCTATGGTGGTGCAGGTACTTGGGGTTGTGGGGGTTGCATGTTATTACCCCCATCTATATTCCCATCATCATCTAGTAAATGGGCCATGTCAAAGTCTATAGGTATTGGTGTAGTATCGGGAAGAGCTCTAGATCTAGTGGCGTAAACAAGTGAGGTTGCTCTCAAAAGTCTACCTGAACTATCTCTCTGCCAAACTGATATGAATGCACCAATCTGCCACAACAGTGAAATAGAGATGAACAATATTTAATTTAAATTTCCAACCGAACCAGCAATCTCTACATAAAATATCCACCAATTTGTAGTTTAACCCTAAACCTCCACTAAACAAATATATATAATTTATCTAAAAGAAACTAGTAAAATAAAGAAAAGAAAATCTAATATGCTCACAGATAGTAGGGATGGAACGAGGTTACCCAGTTGAGCGATTGAATTTCCTCGTTGTTGTAGTTTGATGGTGAAGCTATTTCTGCAGGAATCAATTCCTCTCTTTTGCTTTATTTTTGTTCTTGTATATTTTTTTATTTTTGCCATGTTTGTTTTTCTTACCTTAGCTTATTTGCTTTATAATGTCCCCGACAACGGCACCAAAAACTGATTGCTCCTGAATAGTGCAATTTATATCTGCCAGTGTGCGGTCACGATGCAGTAATAATAACTCGGTAAGTCCGAGGTCGATCCACAGGGAACACAAGAAATAAACTTAATCTGGCAAGGTCTACAATCAAAACAAAATAATATCGAGCTCAGAATCAATTAAAAAGTGTAGGAAAGCTTCCAAAATAAAAAATAAAAATCAATTGTTGGAGATGATTGATCTAAATTATCAGACAATAAAATTAAACTAATTTTTAGGGATGTATTCAAATATTATAAGAAGGTCTTGGTAGGGTTTGATTCAGTAATAGGCCTACAGGTAGATTCCCAAGATAGTTTTGATTAACGAACTTCAAGATTCGATCACCCTTTTAGAGTCAATATTCAGTTATTTACTAGTGTTCATACCAGGGTCTCAATTATACTTGTCCCAGTTTATAAACCTGTCCACAAAGTATGTTTGAAGCTTAATCAAGAACAGTAGATTCCTAAAGTACTCTTAATAGGAATATATATGCAATTATAATCAATATCCTTATAAAAAATTCTAGGTATACGTATCTTTACTTACAAATCAGTGTATACATACATGCTAGATATGATCAAGAATATTGTTTTTGAAGATATTCACGGGCAAGAAAATGAATCTTGATCCAATGTCTTGAAACCTTAGAAAATAAATAATTATCTTGAATATCTACCTGTAACCTAGTTACTTTCTCAACCCATACCAAGAACGGATTTAGCTACTGAAAAACATGATAAATATTGCAATAATGGAAATAATAATTAAAGAAATAAAACGCTGCATTAAAGAAATATAATATGAAATTCACAATACGAATAAGAAAGAAAGCTAAAGATAAAAACTAAAGATTAAAGATGCTTCATTGAAAGATGAAAAGATTCGTAGCCTCCAAAAGGTTTGGATGATTCCTCCTTCCAAACCCTAGAAAAACCCTAGAATTCTTCTCCTCCGTTAGAACATAGAACTCCTAAACCTATTCTACTATCTACTCCTCTATCTCTAACTAAAAAGTGAATAAATCTGTATATCCCGTTGTCAGTCATACGGATGACTTCTACCGAATGCTCAGATGGGCTGGGTCACTTCACAAAAGTTGTAGGTCTCGAAAAGTTATATGAAATCGCTATATTATGGGCCTAAATAGCCTTTCTGGTTCTCGAGATATGGGCTTCTAGAGTTCCAGCTCTGCGTGCTTCAGCAGCTTGCACCACAGCTTCAGCAGCTTGTACCTTGACAGTAACCTCTTGAAACCTATGACCAAATTGCATTTGAAATCATTCCATTTAAGCTTAAAACCTACATAAAGCATTATAAACTCAATTAATATAAAAAAATAACTAAAAAGACATATATAATCATAAACTAATGTTAACAAAGTACTAATTAAGGCCTTATAATTGCACTTTTGAAGCACAATCAGCTATATAGGTGTAGTGTATGGGTTAGAGGGGGGGGTGGAATCTAACCTAAGTGCTATAAGTGTGAGATGTATATAGGAATTCGAGTTTTTGGAGCAGTTTTTGCAGAGCTTCGCTACCAATTTCGATTCTAAAATATGTAAAGGGGGAGGCCTGTATTTATAGGCAAACTTAGAGGGGGGCCTGGCATATGTAGCACATGCGCCTTTGCTAAAGTTGTCCTAATGTATGTGTTACATGCGCCAGTACTGTTCCACTGGCAAAATGCCACGTGGCATACTCTATACTTGTAAGCACCCCATTTTTGCCCGCTCGGCAATCTCCGATCTGACCAGATCCATTTTCAAAACACCACAATACATGCAAGCCCAAGGCGGGTCTTTCAAATTCCAATCTAGTCAACTAATCACTTCCCCGACCCCACAAGGTTCAATTGAAGCCATAAAGACCATTATGCCCTTAGGCAGTCTAGGCAGCTTTTTGAGACCGAGCGGTCTCGAAAACTAATGCCATCCAGGTAGCTTCCCGAGATTGGACGATCTTGGGGACCAACATCTTATCAAATTCTAGATGGTTCACTTTTGGCGTCTGCTAGCCCTCCAATGTAAAATGTCCGTTAATTAGTAGTTCTCCGAGATCATGCGTTCTCGGAGACTAACAACACCATCACAGGTAGCTTTATGAGAACAGACATTCCAAGAAACCAACACCACCCTACAGGTAGCTCTTTGAGACCGGGTGGTCTCAGGGACCAACACTGCACAGGTAGTTTTCCGAGATCGGGCGGTCTCGGGAACCAACACCTAGGTCAACACCGGCACTTGCTAGCCCTACTCGGTGAAAAATGACCAAACCTGTCCCTTGAGCCTCTAGCCACGTTTTGAGAAAGTTTAAAATATCTCAAAATGGTAAGTCTACCCTTCTAGAGTGCTACTAAGCATGTAGGCGTACTCCGCATGCCATTCGGTCCAACTTCAGTCCCGTTTTAGCTAACTCTGATCAAATGACCGTTTTGCCCTTGACCACCACAGTACCACGCAAATCCCACCGAATAGTGAAGGACTCCCCTGGGATCATCCCTGAATAACCCGGTATACTTAACATAACACTCCGATCCATTTCTGACCATTTTCAACCAAACTCGGTCAAAATGACCATTTTGCCCCTAACAACCCGAGCGCCCCCCGAAACAACACCAATCCTAGAATATTGAATGGTGGGTCTCGTCATACACCCCTGTTTAAAATAAAGAGAACCTTACGACACTAAACACTGCCGACTCAATAAAAGTTTCCTGGAGCGTCTCGCAAATGCTCCGCCAAAATTGCCTTTTCTCCCGATTCCTTAGTTATAACACACCGTCAAATGACTTGAGAAATACGTAAACCAAGGAATTCTTGAAAGCTTATTCATAGGTCTTTCCATTAATACAAATTGATCGGATAGATCGCTCCCCGAAGTCCCTTATCGCGTGACTTGAAAACTGCCACTTTTACCAACCCCTAGAGCGCCTCACAGACGCTCCGCCAAGATTGACTTTTTCTCCAATTCCCTAATTATAACGCACCATCAAATGACTTGAGAAAGCCGTAAATTAGGGAATTCTAAAAAGTATTTTCAGAGTACTTTCCATCGGTATAGTCCAATCGGAGAGGTCGCTTCCCGAAGGCCTCGATCATGCGGCACAAAAACAGCTAGTTTTGAACCCCCTCGGAGCGTATCACAGACACTCCGCAGAGATATGATTTCATGCACACTTCCCGATATGATATCTCACACTTCTGAACACCGTTAAGACTTTTCGAAAACTCAAAAGTTCATGAGAAACCCTAGGAGAACAACGTGGATGCAACAGATTCCTCCGAAACCTCCCTGGTTGGCACAATTATCGAGGCAAAGTTTAAACGAACACTCTCGGTAACAAAGCGTATGCTACATGCACCCAGATTTTGATCAGATCGATCAAACTTTGTTTAGCCATTAAGATTTAGCCAGTACAATGGGTGCCACGTGGCATTCTACCAATAGAATAGTACTGGCACATGTAGCACATGCGCTTGTGTAAATTTTACACTGGCGCATGTCCTACATGCAACAGTGTCCAAACTTTTGCTTATAAATACAAGCCTCTCTTTTTGCATATTCTAGAATCAAAATTGATAGCGAAACTCTGCAAAAACTACTCCATAACCTCGAATTCCTATATACATCCCATACCTCAAACACTTAGGCTAGATTCCACCCCCCTCCCTCACCGCCCGCCCCATACACTTCACCTACATAGCCTCTTATGCCATAGAACACCTCATTCCAGCCCCTCAAGTATACTTAAAGCCCACCTAGCTCAAGTCAAAACATCCACAGAAGATTGGAAGTGTATTGAAGACAAAATGTGGTATTTCTTTTATATTCTTGTCTTCCCCCACTCCTCTCTTCTCCTTCCTAGCCTACTTAGGCTATTCTTTATTTTAATCCCCATCTTATACCCCCTTTCTTGCATGCTTAGAGCAAGAGGGCTCTTAGTCCATGCCTAGAGGAAAGTTAGTGAGAGCCACCATGTAGGGGGATCTCTCACTAGCCTACTTTTAGATGATATGGCCTTGGAGCCCCTTGATTATGTGGTGTAATCTAAAGCCTTGTATGAATTCATGACCCCCTTTGCATATTGCTATCTTGTTCATGTTTTGTTTGTTTGGCTTTATTTTCATGTTTATAACCATGTTTTTCAAAACTTACACTATTCTCATTTCCATGACATTTTCAAGCTCAATATTCTAAGAGTTGGTCTCTTGAAACTTAGAATGAGACCCTAGGTAACCATGCCTCAGAAAATCTCCCTATTAATCCCTAACTCACATTTTTGCACCCTTGCATTCCAACTTGCATGAAAATTCTTTTCAAACTCTCTAATTTCTATAGTTGTTATTCTCTTAAGTTTAGTGGTTGGAATGGCCCCATGGAACCCTCTCTTAAGTGGTTTCCCTTTACAATGGCCATAAGAGTCCTAAATTGTTAAAATGGTTTCCTTCTCCTTTTATTCTTCTATGAAAATGCTTTTCAAACTCACTAATTTCTAAGGTTGTTATTCTCTCAAGTTTAGTGGTTGGAATGACGCCATGGAACCTTTTCTTGAGTGGTTTCCCTTTTACATTGGCCATAGGAACCCTAACTTGTTAGAATGATTTCCTTTAAAAATAGTTTTTAAAATCTTCTTCTGAAAATGATTTTCAAAAGTTCATTCCCTTCACCTTTGCACTAAAAATGATTTTCCAAAAGGTTGTCATTATTGTGTTGATTTTTAAAGCTCCTACTCCTTTCAAGATAAAGGTTATAATGGTCCTAAAGGAAACCTTCTCTGGAAAGGTTTTCAAGCATCAACCATATAAACCATTTACTTGACTAGAGTCAATTTTCATGAAAATTATCTTCAAAAATGGTTGTCTACCAAGGTCCTTCATGTGACATGATTTATTTTCCAAAACTCTTTTAAAAAATGCATAAAACCACTTTTCAAAACCATCTTCCAATCCAACCCTAAGTTAACTTGACCCTAGTTGCCCAACCCTATGTTAGCCTAACCCAAGTTAGCTAACCTTAGGCCACCTTGACCCTAGGTTAACCTAGCCTAAGTTAGTTGATCCTAGGCCACCTTGACCCCAGGCTAACCTAACCCTAGTTCAATCCAACCCAAGGTTAACTTGACCCTAGTTGTCCAACCCTAGGTTAACCTAACCCTAGTTGATTAACTCTAGGTCACCTTAACCCTAGGACTAACCAAACCTAAGTTAGTCAATCTTAGGTTATCCCTAACCTTAGGCCAACCCAAACTAGGTTAGTACGCTTTAAGGTTCCAACTCAAGGACCCCTTTTCAAATGGTTTTTCAATTCAAAACTATTCTCATAACCCATTTTTCCAAAACCTCCTACTCTCTTAAGATTTCAAAAAACCAACTCTATAACCTCTTCTAATACTCCTACACTTTATCTTTAAATTATTTTCAAAAATGTTTTCAAGAACTCACAACCCTAAGGTGTCCCTACCCCTTTTATGGTTAGGAATTTCAAGGGAAGGTGATACATTAAGTCAACATTCACGGTTGTCCATATTAGAGTTCCAAAGCCCTAGGTGTTTTCAAAAACCACTTTCAAAAGCTTTTCGAAGACAAGTTATATTAAAACACTTTAAAACCTACCTCTAAGGTTTTTAAAACAAGACTTCAAAACATTCAAAACTCTCTTGAGTTATTTCAAAGCACTTCCAAAACTCCTTGGAGTTGTTCCAAAAACATTTCAAAACACTTCAAAACCCTATTTCAAGAGCGTTTTTTTAAAAACCTTCAAGTTCTATTCCAAAAACACTGCAACATCCGACTTCAAATCAAAATTCTCAAATTATTTTTTCAAAGACCACAAAGTGTCTTCAAACCATTCCAAAAATCATAAAGCATCTTCAAACATTTCAAAGATCCTAATACGCCTATTTTCTATCAGGTTCTTGCCTGAACTACGAATGACCTGATTCTCGCCAAGTGTGATACGAATGCAATCTAAAATGGTGAGGTCATAACTCCTATTTCAACCCCAATCCCCTTTTCAAAAGTTTCCGTTAACTCAAAGTTTCTATCTCAAACCCGTTCAAAACTCCCATATTTTTCAACTTCTTCCAAAACTTGCATTGTGCATTATTCATCCGAAAAGTGATGACTAAACCCCATTTTCAAAACTCTAAAGTGGATATTTAGTAGATAATGATAACCCGTGATTCTAGTGAGTGAACAAAGGGTGAATAGACACGTAGGTTTTGAAAGGGCGGGGTAGGGCGATGATCTTAGGATATCTTCCCTACACGTAACCAACCCCCGGACCATAGATTTCTATTTTCAAATGACCAAAATGGAGTTACATTAAAAAAGAGCTTAAAATTTTCTAAATGTTGCCAAACAACCTATTTTCTCAAAAACCCTCTCTCGTGGGAGTTTTTCAAAACATTTTTTCAAAAACCTTGAGTTTAATCTTTGGATTAACACTTAGTTTTAGGTAACCTAACTCACCTTAATCAAGTTAGGTGGCGACTCTTCTTTCTGTAAAAGCCCTTAGCCAAACCAATTTCAAGTTTAAACCTAGTCGCACTCGTTCTTTTAGGAGTATAAGTTCTAATGATAGAGTTCCATGCCTTTTCCGAGCCGAAAGGACTTGGTCCAAAAATCGGGGCACAACAGTACTAGATAAATCTTAAGGGCTAAGCAAAGTTTGATTGATCTGATCAAAATTTGGGCTTATGTAGCATACGCTCCGCCGCCGGGAATGTTTGTTTAAACTTTGCCTCGATAATTGTGCAATCTGGGAAAAATTTGAGAAAATCGATTACGTCCAAGGATGTTCTCCTATTGTTTTTCAAGAACTTTGAATTTTTGGAAAGCTTGAAAGGTGTTCAGAAGAGTAAGATATCGTCGCAAAAAGTGTGCACGAAAACACACTTTTGCAGAGCGTCTATGACACGCTCTGTGGATGTTCAAAAGTAGCAGTTTTTGGGTCACGCGATTGGGGCTTTTAAGAAGCAATCTCTTCGATTAGACCGTACCAATGGAAACCGCTCTGGAAATACTTTCAAAAATTTCTTAATTTACACATTTCTCAAGTAGTTTGATGGTGCGTTATAATTAGGGAATTGGAGAAAAAGACAACCTTAGCGGAATGTCTGTGAGATGTTCCAGGGGTTACTGAAAGTGACAATTTTTGAGCCATGCGATCGGGGGTTTCGGGAAGCGATCTAGTCAATTGAGCCGTATCAATGGAAAGATCTATGCTCAGGCTTTTAGGAATTTCCTGATTTACGCATTTCTCAAGTCATTTGACAGTGTGTTATAACTAGAGAATTGAGAGAAAAGACAACCCTAGCGGAGCGTTTGCGAGATGCTCCAAGGGACTTTCGTTGAGTTGGAAGTGTTTAGAGTCATGGGACTCACCTTGGGTTAAACAAGGGTGCATTATGAGATCTTTCGGTTTGGTACTTAGAGCCGGTGTGGTTTTGGAGCACGCTCGGGCTGCCAAGGGTAAAACAGTCATTTTGATCGAAATTGGTTGAAGTGGCATATTAAGCGTGCTAGACCGCTCGGGAATGGTCCTAGGAGATGTTTTTGCTATTTGGTGGGATTTGTACTTTGCTAGGGTGCCTAGAAGTAAAATGGTCATTTTGACCAAAATTGACTAGGATGGGGCCGAAATTGGACTGGAATTGGACAGGATGGCATATTGAGTACACCTAACTGTCTAGGAACACTTTGTAAGGATAGACTTACCATCTTAAGGGATTTTAAACTTTCTCAAAGACGTGCCTAGAGGCCTAAAGGGCAAGTTTGGTCATTAGGCCTCTGTTGAGCTCAGTGGGCCCAAGAAGCAGTTGACTGGTTGGATAGGGGTCTAAAAGTTGATTTGGGCTTGGATATTCCTATGGGGTTTTGAAAGGGAGTTCATTCAGGCTAGAGATTGCCAAGTGGAAAAAAATGGGATGCTTACAACTGCCCCTCTTTTTCTGTCTTTGCTTGTCAAAGACGAAAAATGAGAAAGGAAGGATCCCATGTTAACTGCGAGACAATCGGAGGGATTGAAGTTGAATAATTTTGGAGAGTAAGTTATCTTGAACCGACATTCTGTCAAGTGGAATGGTACTCATCTGGGAAGGTTTAGAGCTAATATTGAGACAATAATGTTCTATGAACTAACATTCTGTTTGCTGGAAGAGTGCATCATCTAGGGAGGTTCAAGTTGATGTCTGAAAACTGATTCTTCTTGAACTGAGGCTCTATTTGGCAGAATGCTGCTTCTTTGGGGATGTTCAATGTTGATGTCTGCTTTTGAAGGAGAAAGCTCAGAAACTCAATCTGCATTTTTAGAGGAAGCTTGGAAACCCAATATGCTTTTTACAGAGAAAGCTTGGAAACCCAATCTGCTTTTTACGAAAAAATCTCGAAAACCTAATCTTCTTTTTCGAAGGAAGCTTAGAAAATCTACTTTTTTTTTTTTAGGAAGCTTTGAAACCCAATTAGCTTTTTTAGAGGAAGCTTGGATTTTTTGAAGGAAGTTCTGAAACCCAATATGCTTTTTTTGAGGAAGTTCAAAAACCCAATCTACTTTTCCAGAGCAAGCTCTGAAACCCAATTTGCTTTTTCGGAGGAAGCTCGGGAACCTAATCTGCTTTTTTGGAGGAAGCTCCAAGACCCAATCTGCTTTTTGGAGGAAGCTCAGAAACCTAATATGCTTTTTTGGAGGAAGCTTGAAAACCTAATTTGCTTTTTTGGAGAAAGCTCAGAAACCTAATCTGTTTTTTTGGAAGAAGCCCTGAAACCTAATTTTCTTTTTTGGAAGAAGCTTGAATACCTAATCTACTTTTTTGGAGGAAACCTTAAAACCCAATCTACTTTTTTGAAGAAAGCTTTGAAACCGAATCTGTTTTTTTGAAAGAATTTCGAAAACCTAATATACTTTTTCGAAGGAAGCTCGAAAACCGAATCTACTTTTTTGGAGGAAGCTTGAAAACCTAATCTACTTTTTCGGAGGAAGCTCAGAAACTCAATCTGCTTTTTTGGAGGAAGCTACGAAACCCAATTTACTTTTTTGGAGGAAGCTCGAAAACCCAATCTGATTTTTCAAAGAAAGCTTGGAAACTGAATCTACTTTTTCGGAGGAAGCTCTAAAACCCAATCTGCTTTTTCAGAGGAGAGTCGAAAACCTAATCTGTTTTTTGAAAGGAAGATTTGAAACCCAATTTTTGCTGATAGGAGGGACTTTGCTTGTAGTTCTTTTGTCTTGAATGTTGGAGAAGATGACAGTTTGCTATTTTTTGGATTGAGATCTCTTGAGAGTAATGTTCTTTTGGTATACTGATTGCTGACTTTTTCCTTTGGTTGTCATGATAGAATTTTGGTTAATGTACTTCCTTGGGGTTGAATGTCTTGAATATGGTTTTGGAGGGGGTGAGGTATCCTTTTGAAAGGTTTGAGGTATCTAGAAGGTCAAACATCTTTAGGTCAATTTCCTTGATTGGAACAACTGATTTGAAATTGAATGGGAGGTGTAGGGTAGGTCATTACCCCAGTTTTTATGATTTAAAAAGGTCAAGTCAGGTTGACATTAATTAGGGTGATCGAGGGTGGGTCGTTGCCCTATTCTCTGTGGTTGGATTAAGTTGTTTAAAGTTTTCACAAGAAATTAGAATGATGTATGTTATAGCCATGGATGGATGCACAGATTAGATAGGAATATGAATAAATGAATGAACGCGTTTACATAGGGATTGAAATGAATGCATGTCATACTTTTTAATGAATGCATATGCTTATGCATGAATGGAATTGAATGCATGTCATATTTTTTTGATGAATGCACAAGTTTATACAGGAATGAAATTGAATGCATGTCGTACTTTTTAATGAATGCATGAATATAATTGAAATATACATGAATTGAATGGATGTACAAGTTATGCATGTCATGAATACACAAATACTGCATGAATATAGGTTATTTATGAAGAATGCCCTAGGATTGCCGTAGGGCCAATACTCTCAGGATAATGCTTCCCTTCTAGGATACTACCCCTTTCTTATCAAGGTGTGATAGCATTTGCACCATTCTCTGGGATCTTGACCTTTTGGTTTGCCAGCTACTATCTTATCCCTACTTTTTATGGGGTTGCTATTTGGGGATTTTTTTGTCCTCACTTAGTTTTCTCTCTCAGATCTTCACATTCCACTATGGCTTGAGCGACAACTTGCTTGCCCTTTGCATAGCAATAAACAACTTGACTCTTAATTTGAGAAGATTTCTTTTAGGACCGTAATGTAGGCCAAGTTAAGGGGTTGTAAGAAATGAAGGGATATTTAGGCTTAAAGATTTTCTTTTAGTGGGTTGTTTAAACCAAAACCATATGAGCACACCCTGAAACATGAGATTTCCCCTACATTTCTTCTCATAAATAATTTTATTTTATTTTTTATATTTGTCTTGGTATTGTTCAGGCTTATTTGGACTAAGCAATTTTCTTTGATCAGAGAGGACTTTGATTTAGACCATAGCATAGGCTAGGTTAAGGGGTTTATGAACAAAGGGATATAGAGACTCAAACATTATCACTTGTGGGGTTCTGAAAGACTCATGATCACCTTTGACAATTTAACCTCCATTTTTTTCTCTTTTCTTTCCTTCTTACTCTTTTTTGTTCTTTTGGATTTTTTTTTCCGTTCTGATTAGAACTTTTCATAGAAACTTGTTCCTATATTGACTTTTAGATGTGCCAACTTTTTCATTCCTATTTTGGGATAACATTATCTTTTCTTAAAAGCCACCACTAACGCATTTCTCTCTCTCTTTTTTTTACGTGTCATCGGAGACTCTTCTCTACACCAAAAAAAAAAAAAACTTGCTGTTACGCTTGTTCTTAGAGGTGTCACCAATCATCATATCCTATTGGAAATCACCATCTTTATTGCTCATTGGTTCTCATTTATGGTTTTTGCCTTAACACAGTGTGGGTGGTGATCATCAGGTCAGTTATATTTTTCAAAGGATGTGATCGGCTCAAGTGGGCTTTACGAGGGGATTTCTCCAACTATATGGTAGCAAAATTGAGGGCCTCTCTTTATTTCAGATTAAATTGCTTAGTCCATAAAGTCCTTTTACAAAATTTAAACAATGTTGTTAGAAGGATGATGTGTTTCTAGCAATAAATTCCTACACCTTCCACCGAATCGATTGTCTTGTGCTTACTCCATTGTGTGAGATGGTTCTTGGTTTGGGGATACTTGAATGGAAATCACTTACAGCTCTAATGGGCTGAGCAAAGGGAGATGTCTATTTCTGCTGAAAGGATTGAACGATGGCTTCTCTTCATTTTGAGAGCTCGGCTATCTATTGCTTAGCTAGGATATCATTCAAGTGTCGCTTCTTCAATAAGCTTTGCATTTCTTTGCTGAGTCTACCTTCTTCCTTTGTTTTATTCTCTATCTTTCTATCAAAGGTTTTAATCTCTATTGAATGGATTGCCCATGCTATCCCATCCTTTAAGCCGAGTCATTATAGATTGGGAAAGAATCCGTAAAGCAATCATTATCCACATGATTATGAATCAAATGGAATGAACTAGAGTCCTTCATTTTCACATAAATAGGTTTTTTTTTTTTTTTTTTTTGTTACATGGCATGACCTTAATTGAAAGCATAAGCACACGATAGAAATAAGGAAATGAAAAGTTAAAGGTATGAAGAAAAGTTGATGAATCCAAAAAACATCTTTTTTTCTTTTTGAATTGATAAGGCCCTTAGACAGGTTTTGGGATTATTCCAACCTTCTCCACTCTCCACTTGCCAAGTGCCTTATTGGGTTGCGCGAGGCTGATCAAGTTGTTGTTTGCTGCATTCAAGGCACCAATAGTGATGGTGTAGTGGTGGACCACATTTTTCTTTCCTTTTTTTCGCTTCAAATGCGGTGCCCCGACTACCCCCTAGGACTTGCAACTTCTCAATGTTATCCTTTCCTTTGTCGGGACTGTTTGGATCAGCCTCATCTCTTATGATAAAATTGATGGTGTGATCCAGTAATGGGCAGGGAGCGACAGGAGTTAGGTTGGCTTCTTGTGTGCCAATAACGTTTGAGTAAATTAAGTCCTGAATTTTATGCCTCAGAGAGAAGCATTCCTCATTGTTATGACCTTGGCCACTCGAATGATATTCATAGGTTGCTGATGCATTAAAGTTGGATGGTAAGGGATTGGGTAGAGGCTGAGAGGGTATAGGCTTGAAGTGTTCTACTGCTAGGAGGCCATAATAAGCTATGGTTTGTGTGCAAGTAAGCTTAGTAAAAACTCAGTTTCTCCAGCTCACTCTCTTAGGCCAGAAGGGTGTCTTAGATGTTTTTGAAAGTTGGGGATCAGGTTCTGGCATAATAATAGCTGGGTCAGTGGCTTGAAAATCAAGAAGGTTTTGGATCTTACGCTTCAGAGTGTGACAATTTTCTGTGTCATAGCTAGGTGAGTTGGAATGGTATTCACAAGATAGATTAGGATTATATGATTCGGGGGTCCAGTTAAAGATAGGCATGGGAGGTACCAGAACGAGATGGTTGGCTTAGTGAAGCTGTCGGTAGGTAGTGGTTAGAGAGCAAGCCAAAGGGGTGTAATCTCGATCTTTTCCTTTGGTCCTTTTTGGGAGGACAATATGTTCTTTATGTGTTTGGACCTGGAGAGCCTCCGTCTGCTCATCAAGCGTTATACCTGCATGGGATAGGAGCAAAGAGACTATTGTTTCTATTTTGGTCATCCTATTCCCAAGTCCTCTTATTTCTTCTAGTAGCTGAGCCTGGCCTTACTTGAGGGCAGAGATTGGTGGCATATTGAATGGCTCCATAGATGCTATATGTTCTGAAATGAGCAATTACTTCTTTATGGGATGGCGACCTATATGGGAAAGTTTTCTGCAAGCATGGGCTTTGCCCCTTCTTTTCTTTTTGTGCAATGAGGGAGGAAGTAAAGAGAGAGTGAAAAACAAGGAAAAGAAAAAAGTTAGTGCCTTAATTTGAAAGTTTTTATGTAATGTATGGCATAAGGGTACCCCTACTTTGAGAGGGGGACTAAGCATGATGTGTTGGCTCATGTTTGGAGATAGGGGGTTGCCCCTGTATGCAATACTGTACCTGTTCATGCTTGTTCATTCATACATTCATGCATACATTCGATGAAAGTAGGAAGGACAGTTTTATTGCATTTGATTCTTTCCTCTTTTTTTATTTTTTTGTACATGGAATTGAAAGTACATTTGAAGGGGAAGAGGAACAATTTCCTTGGGACTTTTGCCTATTCTATTTTTACATTTAAAATCCTAAACTACTCTTGAGTCTTTGAATTCACCTTCTTTGATGGAGGTTGGTGAGAGACCTTGCTTTTGGATTTCTCCTTGCCCTTTTGGTAGCCCTATCTTTGTGAATGAAGAGGGATTAGGGCCCCTCTCTATGAGATAACTTTGATGCATGCCATGAGTCCTTAGGGTTACTTGGTACCCTTAGGAGTTTTTAGTCGGCTTGATTTGAGCGAGAAGGGTTTTGGGTCATTCTCTGGGGGTTAATCAGATGCACGAAGATGCAATGACTTAAGTTACTTTGGGAACTCTAGTCTTGAAATGAATATAGATACATGAGCAATTACGATGCAAAAGACGTATAAAATTCATAACGATAGGAATTGAGTAGCATAACAGCATGAATTGAGCAGAATATAAGGGAAAATAAAGCGGTTGCCTTTTCCTCCTTGGTTTTGAAATTAACGCCTATGTCCTAAATCTGGTAGAGGTTTGACTATGCATGGGGTGCTACAAGAACATGAGGTTGGGGGTTTACTAATGCTTCCTAAAAAGTTTAGTTCTCGAACCTTCAAACCTCTGACGTCTACCCCCGAAAGGGTAAACTCCATCTTTGGTTAGTGGTTCTAGCGGGAGAACTATCAAGAGATCGTAGGCTGAGAAACTGACACAACATCTGCCCACAGTCAATATACTGTTTCCCCTTTTATCTAGAAAGGTAGTAACCAGGTAGTTTATGCAAAATTTAAATGCAAGTGAGCGCACCAAATGTGTGTATAATTTTCAAAAATAGAGGAAAGGACCCAACAACACACATCTCATCCTGTTCATTCATCACATACATGACAGTTAGTATGACATAAAAATGAAATGTGAACAAAGGTCCACCTACAAAAGAAAATGCAAGGTGGTAGTAACTTTTCAAAAAACTCAATGTGAGATAAAACGGATAATTAATGTAAGTTCATGAATATGGAAAGCAATACAGGAGCATGCAAGTGGATGTCAATGCAAGAGCATGCATGTAAACAATGAATGCAAGTGATGACACTTTGTTTTCTGAAAATCATGTTTTGGAATTTTAGAAAAATTTCATAAAGAGTTTTGGATCTTTATGAAAGAAGGGTTTCTGCAGGAATTGGGGATTTGCTCCTGCAACTTTGGGTATTCGGTTTTCTTGCCAAATGTTTATGCCATGTGTCTTAGAAAAATATGTTAAACAACCGTGGGAAGTTTCATGATTTTTTGAAAACTTTTTAATTTTTTATTTATTGAAAAAAATGCTTGAAAAATAAAGAAAATTAAGAAATTGATTGAATTGTTTGTGTTTGATATTTAGAAAAAAATATGGTAATATTTTAGAAAATACTTGAACTATTATTGAAAGTTTTTGCAAAAATTTTGAAAACCTTTGGATTTTCAGAAAATAAAACGTTTGTTGAGAAATTTGAAAACCTTGAAAATGTGCACAGATTATTTTGTGTTTGTTATCACGCTTTTATTTTTTTCTACTCGAGAATGGTGGGAAAATATACAGTACTATCTCATTATAACTCATCCTCCTAGAAGGACGAATGCGACTAAGTTTGAATTAAAAATTGATTTGAATAAGGGATTTCGAAAAAATTTGAAGTCACTACCTAACTTTGTTAAGGTGAGTTAAGTCACCTAAAACTAAGTGTAATCTGAACATTAAACTTAGAGTTTTTGAAAAGGTTTTGGAAAATTTTCTCAAGGGAGGGTATGTTTGGAGAAAACATGTTGTTTAGCAACCTCTGGAAAGATTTAAGCCCTTTTTGAAAATAACTCCACTTTGGTCTTTAAAAATAGTGATTCCAGGTTTGGAGGTTTGTTACGTGTAGGGAAGATATCCTAAAATCATCACTCTACCCTTCCCTTGCAATACTTATGTCACGCCCTGATTTTTTTGGTCAAAGTCCTTTTGGCTCGGAGACGAAGCACGGAACTCTGTTATTAGAACTCATCCTCCTAGAAGGACAAGTGCAACTAGGTTTGAATTGAAATTGGTTTAATTAAGGGTTTTTTTTTTATAGAAAAATGGGTGTCGCCACCTAACTTGATTAAGGTGAGTTAGGTCACCTAAAATTAAGTGTTAATCTAAAGATTAAACTTAGGGTTTTTGAAAAAGGTTTTGAAAAATTCTCTCTCGAGAGGGCTTTTGAGAAAATAGGTTGTTTGGCAACCTTTAGAAAGTTTTAAGCCCTTTTAGAAAGTAACTCCATTTTGGTCATTCGAAAATAGAAATCTATGGTCTAGGAGTTGGTTATGTGTAGGGAAGATATTCTAAAATCATCACCCTACCCCGCCCTTTCGGTAACTATATGTCTAATCACCCTTTGTTCATTCATTAGAATAATCGATTACCATTATCCATTTAATATCCACTCTTGAATTTTGAAAATGGGTTTAATCATCACTATTCGGATGAATGATGCATGATGCAAGTTTTGGAAGAAGTTTAAAAGCATAGGAGTTTCGAAGGGGTTTGAGATAGAAACTTTAAATTGGTAGAAACTTTTGAAAAGGGGATTGTGGTTGAAATAGAAGTTATGACAGCACCATTTTAGGTTGCCTACGTATCTCATTTGGCGAGAATCAGGTCATTCATAGTTCGGGCAAGAGCCCGATAGAAAATAGGTGCATTAGGGCCTTTGGAAGGTTTGAAGACACTTTGTGGTCTTTGAAAAAATGACTTGAGAATTTTGATTTGAGATCGGATGTGGGAGTGTTTTTGAAATAGAACTTTGAATCTTTCGAAAGAGGGTTTGAACTTCTTTGTAATGTTTTTGGAATAACTCAAGGGAGTTTTTGCCATGCTTTGAGATAACTCAAGAGGGTGTTGAAAATGTTTTGAAGTCTTGTTTTGAAAACCTTGGAGGTATGATTTTGGAGTGTTGAAAAGTTTTCGAAGATGGTTTTTGAAAACACCTAGGGCTTTGAAACCCTAATATGGACAACCTAGGGGATTGTTCTTGATATATCACCTTCCTTTGAAATCCCTAATCATGGAAAGGGTCGGGACACCTTAGGGTTGTGAGTTCTTGAAGACATTTTTGGAAGTAGTTTAAGGATGGAGTATAGGAATATTTGAAGTGGCTATGGAATTGGTTTTTGAAATCCCAAGAGAGTAGGGGGCTTTGAAAAAATGAGTTGCGAGAATAGCTTTAAATAAAAAGATCATTTAAAAGGGGTCCATGAGTTGGAACCTTGAAGTGTACTAACCTAGATTGGGTTGACCTATGGTTAGGGGTGACCTAAGGTTGACTAACTTGGGTTAGGTAAACCTAGGGTTAAGGTGACTAAGGTTAATCAACTAGGGTTTGGTTAACCTAGGGTTAAGGTGGACTAGGGTCAACTAACTTGGATTAGGTTAACCTATGGTTGGACAACTAGGATCAAGTTAACTTAGGGTTGGACAACTAGGGTCAAGTTAACCTAGGGTTAGATAACTAGGGTCAAGTTAACCTAGGGTTAAAGTGACTTAGGGTTAACTAACTAGAGTTGGGTTAGCCTAGGGTTGAAGTGACTTAGGGCTAAAACAAGGGATTGGATTTTGTTTCTAAAGAGGAGATTAGATTTTGTTTCCAAAAATAGAGGATAAAATCTAGTTTCCTAAAGGCAGATTCGATTTGGCATGAATTTGGAAAGGGAAGTTTTGGAAACCCTAGATTTGGAAGACTATAGTTTTGACGTAGAAAAGAGGTTTTGGAAAAATATAAAGTTTTAATATAAAAAATAAGAGGTTTTGGAAATCTATGATTTTTTATGTAAAAGGGGAGATTTTGGAAACCTAGGTTTTGAGGCCAAAATAGGGAATTGGAAACTATGTTTTTGGGGAAGAAAATTAGGGTTTCCTAATTGTTGGCTCTAGGGCTTGACTTGGACTCTAAGAAAATAGATTTTGAAAAGTGAGTTTTTGAAAAGGAAGATTTTTGGAAGGAAATCCTAGAGAGGAGTTTCTAGAAGGTGAGTTTTGAATAGAGAGAGTTTTTAAAAAGATTTTTAGAAAAAGATTTAGGAAAGAGATTTAGGGAGCGTTTTTAGAAAGTAAATTTTGAAGAGAGTATTTTGGAAAGAAGTTTAAAAAGAAGTTTTGAAAAATAGATTTTTGGAAAGAGTTTTTGAAAAAAATTTTGGAAAGGAAATTTTGAAATGGAGATTGAAGAGAGTTTTTAGAAAGGAATTTTAAAGAGAGCTTTCTGGAAGCGAGATTTTTGAAAAGAAAAGCTTTTAGAAAATATATAAAATATCTCACTTTTCTAAAGCGATTCTAGCCATAAGAAGATTAGAACCACTCTAAGATAGTGGATTTGAAAATGTGGACCATATTGGTCACTTTAAATGTAACACTTTCCCAAAGCAACCTTAGCCATGGAAAGGCTAGAACCACCTTAGGATTGTGGTTTTGAAAACAAGTTTTGAAAAAGAAGATTTTGATGCAAGTTTTGAAAACGGTTTTATTGCAAGTTTTGAAAACGCGTTTAAAGACGAATTTTGGAAGAATGCAAGATCATGATATGCACAATGTAAGTTGGGGTTGTGAACATACAAAGTTAAAGGTTTCATTACATAATCAAAGGGCCCGAACCCACGTGGTCTCTGGTTAGACTAAAAGAAAGCCCCCGACACAGTGACCCTCCAATAGCCTAATCCTACATATGGATTGAGAAGTCCCTTGTTTCAAGCATGCAAAGAAAGGGGGGATTAAAATAGAAGAAAACCTAAGTGGGTTAGGAGAGAGAAAAGAGGGGGGAACATGCGTAAACTTAAAGAGAAAGCCTATCACGTGTCTTGTTTATTTTACTTTGCTTTGCATGCCTTGTTTTTCTTGCTTTGCTTCGGTCTTAGCTTCAATCTTCGTCTTGATCTTCGAGAACTTCTATTTGCAGCACTTCAAGTCTTCAATAGATGCTTTGGAGGCTAGTGTATGAGCTTATGTGAGTGTATAGGAGGTTAGGGTTTGTGTATGAAGGCTAGGGTTTGGAAAACCTTAAAAGCTTGGGTTTAGGGAGGTTACGAGCTTTGTATATCGAAGAATAGGATTTTTAGACTAAGTTTGTGGACCTCTTTCACGCTGGAGGAGACTTTGTATTTATAGACAAGGGAATGACCTGGTGCCTGTTACAGTGGCACCAGGCCAAATATTGGCTTGGCGCCACTAGTAGTGGCGCCAGCCAGTTAAGAAAGTTTTAAGGTCGGTAAGCAATGTATCGTGAGAAGATTTAGGCGCCTGTACTAGTAACTACCATACAATTTTTAGCCTGGCTTCACTAGGAGTGACTCCGGAAGGTCCGGGAAGCATTTAAGGGACCGGGAATGGCCTAAAAGGCTGAAAAATGGCAGGAACCCTTAGAACAGGGTCCTAGAGGTATTTAACCTGAAAAAGGACGACAAGAATTATCGAAAAGGTTGATCGGGCTGGAATGCTGCCGGGACGGACTCAGAATGTCCCAGAAGAAGACTCGAGATTTGAAAACATTATTTAGAATGTTCCCAAGAGGCTACCAGTTTGATACCCAGAGCTGGTGTGGTCGGAAAAGGCGACTGGCCCACTAGGGGTAAAACGGTCATTTCGCACCGGGTTTACCGGAACTGACTCGGAATGATCTAGAAAGATAAAAGAAGGTTAGGAATACTATAAAAAGCATTCTCGGGAGATTACCGGTTTGATACCCAGAGCTGGTGTGATCCCTGGGGCGTTCGGATGCCTAGGGGCAAAATGATCATCTTGACCGGAAAGTCTCGAAATTGGCCCGAAACTGACTAGAAAGCACCTAATCATGCCAAATTGCTTTTAAGACAATCCTGGAAGGGTGGACTTACCGTTCTAAAGACTTAGGTATTATATCGAGAAACGTGCCAGAAATGGTCCTAGGGGCAATTTGGCCATTTTTCATTGAAGTGGGCTAGCAGGCACTGGTGTTGACTTGGGTTTTGAATGCTTCCGCCACTCTAACGGCGGTCCCGTGATACAGGAGTTTGTTGGCAATTCCCTGTATCGACCTGTTTGCGAGTATTTCTACTACTTTGACGGTTGCGATGTTTACGAGTACTTCTGCTACTCTGACAGTTCGAAATCATTCCGCAGATTGCCTAATCTCGGGAAGCTGCTAAAGGGACTTAGCACCTGAGAAGTCAACTTTCTCAAAAGGCGTGCTAAAACGGACATTTCTATATTGGTGGGCTAGCAGGCACCAAAGGTGGACCGTTCTACCATCTAGGGGACTTGGGGTCTTGTCTCAGTCAACAGGTTTAAAGGGACTTACCGTTCCGAAGAGGCTTTTTTTGAAAAACGTGCCGAATTGGATAGACTTACCGTCTCGAGGAATCAATTTTTTTGAGAGAGGGAATGGAATTGGAATTGGAAAAGGAATTGGAAGGGGTCTTACCGTCTTCCGAAAGACGTGCCTGCGGGATCAGACCAAACAATGCCTACAAGGGCATTTTGGTCATTTTGCCTCTATTTGGGCCTAGTGGGACCGCGAAGCGATGAATAGACTAGACTAAGACTAGAATTCTAGAATATGTCCATATTGACTTGAAATCAAGTTTGGACGGATTGTAGACTATCGAGCGGTCAAAAATGGGGTGCTTACAGTTGCCCCTCTTTTTTGTCTTTGCTTGTCAAAGATAAAAAACAATAGAATAAGAGTCCCATGTTGACTGCGAGGCAGTTGGAGGGACGGACTTTGGAAATTTTTCGACAACGGGGGTTGGAAAATGGATATTGGGCCCAAAAGACCTTCGAAAATGAGTTTTGGTAGGAAAAAGGGCAAAGCTGCCCAGAATTGCCAACTGGCGCCACTGCTAGTGGCGCCAGACGTAGAAATAAAACTAGAAACATTTCTGGTTCAATGTTGCTGTGGGTTTCAAAAGTTTTTCGCAAAACCGAGAGACATTACAAAGCAGCCGACTTGGACATTGACGGAACACCTCTTGAAGACCACGAGTGATTTTCAGAAGGAGATCACGACGCCGGAAAAGTCACCAGAAGAGAAGATTTCGCCGAAGAACTCCAAAAAGTGAGTTTTCAATTTTCTGTTGATTTTGATGTGTAGAATTTCGTTTAAGCCATGTGAATAGTAGAAATTGATGTTTTGACATGCTTTGAACACTGTGGTGATGTTATTTTTGCATTTTGGTGCTTGTTGACCTGAATTTGAGTAATTTTACGTGATTTTGTGAAGAGGATTTTCTGCAGGAATTAGGGGTTCGTTCCTATAGGCTTAGGCATTGGGTTTTTTGGCTAGATTTTTATGCAATGTGCCTTAGAAAAATGTGTTTAACAACCATGTAAAGTTTCATGATTTTTTGAAAACTCGGTGAATTTTTGAATTTTTAAAAAATAGAAAAATGCTTAGAAAATTAGGAAGATGGGAAAACTTAAGAAATTGATGAAAGTTTTTAGAGTAAAAAATTTTGAAAAATGTAGGAATATTTTAGAAAACATTTGAAATGATTTTGAAAAATTTTAGGATAACTTTGAAAACCATTAATTTATTGAAAAAATAGAACATGTGTTTTGAAAATTTTAAAAAGTGTGCGTAAGTGCTGATATCATGTGATTGTAACGTTGTGAAATGCACGGCTTATATTTTGTGTTGATGCTGTGGGTGTTATAGGGACCATTTTTAAATGAAACTCTGTCGGAAGTTTTTAGAAATCGGAGTTGGAAAAAGTTTAGAAATAAAATTTTTTTGAAGGAAAAAAATAGAAAACCCGTGAAATTTGATTTGAAGTTGAAAAATCAACAGGTGTAGAAAATTCGTTTTGACTTATCGTTTGAAATTCTTTTATTTTATTTTTTGTTTGTTTTTATTGTTTATTTACTTTATTTTATTATTATTTATCTGCATGTACTGTATATTAACACCTCTTACCTTAGCTTACTCGTCAGGATAGCCGATGTGATTTTGAGTCAAGTGAGAGCTTGTCATGACAGTTACCCTCCAGATGAGCAGAATATCTTTCGCAGGTCCTTTGGTTGGGTGGCTTCACTCCTATCAATGCAGCTTATTCCCGGGTTCATGGAGGCAATGACTCGTTTTTGGCAGTCTGGCTTATCTTTTTTTTGCTTTGGGGAGTGCGAGCTTACCCCTACCCCTCATGAGTATGGATTTCTTCTTGCTTTTCGAGATGATTCTGCCAACATTGTAGGACCCATCTTCCCGGATGGTTGTATTACAGTGGTCTCATCCCAGCTTGGACTCAAATGTGCAGTTCTTTCATCTTCTTCTTTGTCCCAGTTTCCTTACGTTCAAGCAAAGTTCCTCTTTTCTCGCTTTGAGTTCCCCTCGGGTATGCGAGCCCACTCAGATGATTGGCACACTTCTCAGGATTAGTCTGTTTCCTGTATGATTGCTCTGGCTCTGCATCTCCTAAACTTGTTGATGTTTCCACCAGGGGAGATGACTTGGTCGACTGTCGGTTATGTGCACTACTTGTCAAGATTCGTGAGGGGCATTCCCATGCTCCTATGCTTGTGGGAGAGACCTTCGTGAGCCTTACCAGACTTTAGTCGGGGGTCAATGATCATTTTAGGGGATATGCTTCATTATTCCAGCTTTGAGCGATCAGAAACTTATTCGTTACTCTCCTTTTTTAGCATACATGGTTTCTTGAGTCAAGAGCCATTTGATTGAGGAGGTCAAGGGTGGGTCTGTCGTGCTCAGATTTTTTGTACTCAAGGATACACACACAAGCAGGAAAAACACTGTGCTCTCTCGTTAGAACTCACCCTCCTAGAAGAATGAGTGCGACTAGGTTTGAATTGAAAATAGATTTGAATAAAGGGCTTTTAGAAAAGATTTGGAGTCGCCACTTAACTTGATTAAGGTGAGTTAGGTCACCTAACAACTAAGCATAATTCGAAGACTACACTTAGGGTTTTTGAAAAAAATTTTGAAAATACCTCCTCAAGAGAGGGTTTTTAAGAAAACAGGTTGTTTGGCAACATTTGGAAAACATTTAAGCCCTTTTTGAAAAATAACTCCATTTTTGGTCTTTGAAATCAGTGATCCTAGGTTCGGAGGTTGGTTACGTGTAGGGTAGATGCACTAAGCCATCACCCTACCCCGCCCTTGCGATACCTACATGTCTATTTACCCTAGATTTACCTATGAGAATTTTCAACTAACAAATGTCCAATCCTATTTACTTTAGAAAAGAATTTTGAAAAGAAATTGACATGATGCATGATATGCAAGTGCAAGAAAAAGAGAAATGGAAAATAGATTTGGAAAGAAATTGATTTGGAATAAAAAGAAATTTGTAAAACGATGGATTTGAAATTAGAATGGAAAAGAGATTTGAAAAGAGTAATGGAATTGGAAACTTGAAAAATGTTGTAACCGCACCCATGAAGGTTGCCTACATATCCTTTTGGAGGAATCAGGCCAGTCGTAGTTCAGACAAGAGTCTGATTGAAAATAAAAGAGTTGATTTGGACAAAAGATGAAGTTGGAATTCGAACAGGAATTGGAAGAATAGGAAATTTGAAATTTGATTGGAAGATTTGAAAATATTGGTTTTGAAAGACCTAGACTTAGGAACTTAGAAAAGAAAGATTGGACTTGACATGGAAAGATAGAACTTGGAAGAAAGATTTGGACTTGTTTTGGAAAGATTGAGGTTTAGGAAACCTAGACTTAGGAAGATAGGATTTAAGAAAGATTTGACTCGAATGTTGGACTTGGAAGATTAGGAAAGATTGGATTTTGGAAGAGTTCAAATTAGGAAAGGTTCGATTTAGGAAAGCTTCATTTTAGGAAGGTTCCATTTTAGGAAAGTCTTGGTTTAGGAAAGTTTCGAATTAGGAAAGTCTTATTTTAAGAAAGGTTTTGAAATTAGGAAATTTTGAAAGTTGGAAAGTTTGGAATTTAGAAAGTTTCAACTTAAGAAAGTTTCGAAAGTTTTGGATTGGAAAGATTTGAGATTTAGGAAGCTAAGAATTTTAGAAAGATTTAAATTTAAGAAAGTTTAGTGTTTTGGAAAGATTTGAACTTAAGAAAGATTTGAAAATTTAGAATTGGAAAGTTAAGATTTGGAAAGGTATGGAATTTAGGGAAGGTCGGAATTAGGGAAAGTTTAGATTAAGAAGGATTTAGAAGTTTAAAGTTTAAGGAAAAATTTAAAAGTGTAAGCTTTGAAAACTTAAGGTTTAGGAAAGTAGGAGATTAGGAAGGATTTAAATTAGGAAAGATTTAGGTTTGGAAGGATTGAGATTCCTATTTCCTAAAACAAGGATCGGATTTTGTTTCTAAAAAAGAGATGTTTTGATTTCGTTTCCAAAAACAGAGGATAAGATCTAGTTTTTTGAATGGGAAGATTGGGTTAGTTTCCTAAAGGGAAGATTGGATTTGGGCAAGGATTTGGAAAGGAAAATATTAGAAACCCTAAATTTGGAAGACTATAGTTTTGACGTAGAAAATAGGTTTTGGAAATATATAGTTTGGATATGAAAAGGGAGATTTTGGAAACCTAGGTTTTAAGGTAAGTTTGAAAATCATATTTTTGGGAAGGAAAATTAGGGTTTCCTAATTGTGGTTCTAGGACTTGACTTGGGCACCAAGAAAAGAAATTTTTAGAAAGTGAGTTTTTGGAAACGAAGATTTTGGAGGAAGATTCTAAAGAGGAGTTTTTTTAGAAAATGTGTTTTGAAAAGAATTTTAGCAAGGAAGTTTTTGGAAAATAAAACTTTGAGAGAGTTTTGGAAACAATATTTTAGAAGAAGTTTTTTGGAAAGACTTTTTAGGAAAGTAAATTTTGAGGAGAGTGTTTTTGAAAGGAGTTTGAAAAGAGAAGTTTTGGAAAATAGATTTTTGGAGGAAATTTTTAGAAAACAATTTTGGACAGAAGAGTTTTCGGAAAGCATGTTGAAAAAGAGAGTTTTAGAAAAAGAGACTTTTGAAAAGAAAGCCTTTTAGAAAGTATAAAAATGTCTCATTTTCCTAAAACGATTTTGGCCATAAGATGGTTAGAACCACTTTAAGAAAGTGGTTTTGTAAACAATAAGGAGTTGAAAAAATGGACCATATTGGTCACTTTAAATGTAACACTTTCCTAAAGTAATCCTAGCCGTGGAAAACAAGTTTTGAAAAAGAAGACTTTGATGCAATTTTGAAAACAGGTTGAATGTAAGCTTTGAAAACGAGTTTGAAAACGATTTTTGGAAGAATGCAAGATAATGATATGCACAATGCAGATTGGGGTCGTGAACATACAAGGTTAGGCTTCACCATATAATTAAGGGGGTCGAACCTACGTGGTCTTCGGTTAGAGTAAAAGAAAGCCCCCGACACGATGACCCTCCAATAGTCTAATCCTACACATGGACAAGGAATCCCCTTATTTCAAGCATGCAAAGAAAGGGGGGAAGAAGATGGGGAATTAAAATAGAGAAAACCCAAGTGGGTTAGGAAGGAGAAGAGAGAGGGGGAAGTACAAAAACTTAAAGAGAAAACCTACTATATGTCTTGTTTATTTCGCTTAGCTTTGCGCGCCATGCTTTTCTTCGGTCTTCACTTCACTTCAGTCTTCGAGGGCTTGTCTTTGATCTTCAAAGCTTGCAGTTGCAGCAATCCAAGCCTTCGAGGGAGGGTTGGAGGCTAGTGTATAAGTATATAGGAGTGTGTATGAGTGTATAGGAGGCTAGGGTATGGTGCATGGTGGCTAGGGTTTGGAAAAACTAGAGAAGCTAGGGTTTAGGGAAGCTACGAGCTCTGTATATCAAATATTAGGGTTTTCAGACTGAGTTTGCGGACCTTTTTCACGTTGGAAGAGGCTCTGTATTTATAGAGGGAGGAATGCACTGGCGTCTGTTGTAGTGGCGCCAGGCCAAAAATTACACTAGCACCACTAAGAGTGGCGCTAGGCCATTTTTTGGCTTGGCGCCACTAGTAGTGGCGCCATCCATTTAGGAAATGTTTAAGGTCGGCAAGCAACGTATCTTTAGAAGATTTGGGCGCCTGTACTAGTGACTACCATCTAATTTCTAGCCTGGCTTCACTAGGAGTGACTCCGGAAGGTCCGGGGATGAATTGAATGGGCTGGGAATGTCCGGAAAAGCTGGAAGGGACAAGAACCCTTAGAATAATGTCTCGGGGACAAAGGACTTCAAAAATGATGACAAGATTTGTTAGAAGGGTTGACCGGGCCACTAGGGGCAAAACGGTCAATCGGATGTAAAGCTACCGGGACGAACTCAGAATGTCCTGGGAGAATATTCAAGTTTTGGAAACATTATTTAGAATGTTCCCAAAAGCTACCGGTTTGATACCCAAAGCCGGTGTGGTTGGAAAAGGTGACCAGCCCACCGAGAGCAAAACGGTCATTTTGCGTCGAGTTTGCTGGAATTGACTCGGGATGATACGGAAAGATAAATGAAGGTTGAGAATAATATAAAAAGCATTCTCAGGAGGTTACCGGTTTGATATCCAGAGCTGGTGTGGTTCCTGGATCGTTTGGATGCCTAGGGGCAAAATAGTCATTTCACTTCAAGTGGGCCCGTAGCAACCAGTGGACTAAATTGGAGTTTAGAAATCAGGTTAGAGTTTGAATATGCATGTGATGTGTGAAAGTGAGCCCAGTCGGGCCAGAGATTGCCGAGCGAGCAAAAATGGAATGCTTACAACTACCCCTCTTTTTCTGTCTTTGCTTGTCGAAGATAGAAAACGATAAAGTAAGAATCCCATGTTGACCGCTAGGCGATCGGAGGGACTTGGAAAAAAAAGAAATCCAATGAACAGTTACCTCGAGTAGCTAGTCGATGCTCGGTATTTTATCTGGTAAAATGATACTCCTTTGGGGGAAATTCATGCTCCTTGAACTGGCGCTCCATCTGGTAGAACAATGCTCCTCTAGGGGAATTAACGCTTCTTGAACTAGCACTCCATTTGGCAAAACACTGCTCCTCTAGGGAAATCCAAGGTTGACGTCTGATATTTCTTGAACCGACGCTCCGTCTGGCAAAACGCTGCTCCTCTGGGGAAATTGATGGTTGATTTCTGATATTTCTTGAACCGGCACTCCGTCTGGCGAAATGCTGCTCCTCTGGGGAAATCCAAGATTGATTTATGATATTTCTTGAACCGGCACTCCGTCTAGCAAAACGCTGCTCCTCTGGGGAAGGTCCAAGGTTGATTTCTGATATCTCTTGAACCGACGCTCTGTCTGGCAAAACACTGCTCCTTTAGGGAAGTTCGAGGTTGATTTCTGACATTTCTTGAACCGGCACTCCGTCTGGCGAAATGCTGCTCCTCAGGGGAAGTCCAAGATTGATTTTTGATGCCTCTTGAATCGACGCTTCGTCTGGCAAAACGCTGCTCCTCTGGGGATGTCCAAGGTTGATGTATGATATTTCTTGATCTAGCACTCCGTCTGGCGAAACGCTACTCGTCTGGGGAAGTCCAAGGTTGACTGTTGATATTATTTAAACTGGCACTCCATCAGGCAAAACGCTACTCCTCTGGGGAAGTCCAAGGTTGATTGGGTAGGTCGAAGGTGGGCCATTGCCCCATTCCTTGCTTTTTGTCGGCTAAGGAAGTCTGAACTTCTTGAGCTATATGCTAATGTTGGAGATATCTGAAGTTACTTGATGGCAGGATGACTTTTTAGCTCCATTTTGTACTTTACTTTGTTCCTTATTTCCTATTTGGGAGGGAAAAACATAGAGTTAGTTTTTGTGCAAAAACAATTTAAAAATGCCCTAGTAAGGGGTGTCATTTTTTTTTTATGATGATTGCACATGGGAGTAAATGCATGATCTATTTTTTATGAATGCACAGGTTTATATAAGAATTGAATTGAATGCGTGCCCTACTTTTTTTTTTATTTTATGAATGCACAGGTTCACATAGAAGTAGAATTGAATGCATGTTATACTTTTGGATAATGCACATACATGAATAGAATTAAATGCAATGTTCCCCATTTTTTTGGTGATAAATGTGCAGATTTATGTAAGAATTGAATTAAATGCATAACCTACTTCCTTACAAATGAATAGGTTCATACAGGAATACAGTTGAATGCATGAATAGATACAAACTACATAAGAATCTAAATGGATGTACAGGTTATACATGTCATGGATGCATCAGTACTACATGTATATAAGCTATTTACAAAGAATGTCCCAGGAATGCCCCAGGTCCATACTCTCAAGATTCTGTTTCCTTTTCAGGATTCTGCCCCATTCAGTTTTGTCCTATTCATATCGGGGTGTGATAGCATTTGCACCATTCTCTAGGGATCTTGACCTTTTAGGTTTGCTATCCTATCCTTATTTTCTACAGGGTTGCTGTTTGGGATTTTTCTGACCTCACTTGGTTTTCTCTCTTAGATTTTCAAAATGCCACCATGGCCTGAGTGCCAATTCGCATGCCCTTTGCAGAGCGATAAACAGCTAGGCGCTCCATCAGAGAAGACTTCTTTTAGGATCGTAATGTAGGCTGGGTTTAGGGTTTGTAAGAAACAAAGGGATATTTAGGCTCAAAGATCTTCTTTTTAGTGGGTTGTTTGAACCAAAACCATTTGAGCACACTTTGGAGCATGAGATTGCCCCAACATTCCTCCTCAATTCTCCTTTCTTATCCTACTTGTCTGGTTATGTTAGGCTTATTTAGACTAAGCAATTTTCTTTGATCAGAGAAGACTTTAACTTGGACCGTAACGTAGGCTAGGTTAAGGGGATTATAAATGAAAGGGATACGTAGGCTCAAATTTGATGTTATTTCCAATAGGGTTTAGATCCACACCATCCTTGGTTTGTCTTCCAGTAGGGTTTGGTCCCCTAATTCCCCCTTGAGCTTCGGTAACATGTCTGACTTATCTAGATCAAGCAATCTTTTTTCAAGCGGGGAGGACTTTAGTAGGGTTGTAATGTAGGCTATGGTTTTTGGATTTTTACAAGAAAGGGTAAATGCTCAAACCTAGTATTTCTACTTGGTGGCTTTGTTACCTAGGATCACCTTTGAATTTCCTCTTTTACAAAAGGAGTTAAACTTTCCTGTAACTTTTGACCTTCTAAATCTGACACTTGCCCCTTTTTATTTTCCTCTTTTTTGTTGACTTCCGGTTTTATATGCTTTTCAAGATAGCACAACATGATTCTTTTCTGGTCTTTCCTCTGATATGCTTCTCTATTTTTTTTCTTTTCCTTTCTTGTTGCTTTTGATGAGATGAACATTTCTACAACTTCTTTCTCTCAAATCCCTTCCTTTGCATTTTGATTTAAGTCATTGTGGACGGTGATCCCTAGGTTGGGGTGTTTTCTGGAAAAGAAAGGTAACCGGCTCAATAGGTTCGACAAAGGTTGCTTTTAACTGTATGGGAAGTGAAATGAGAGTCTCCCTTCCTTTTAAATCAGATTGCTTGATCCATAGAACCTTCATGTTACTTGAGCTTGATGGTCGATGACATTTTCTGCCACATCTTCTGCTGCCCGTCTACCCCAATGTGGGGGGACGGTTTTGGATCGGGTTGACAAAAAATCTTCTGCTTTTTGCAAGGCACTAGTGGGTTAAGCAAAATAGATATTTTTGTGTATAGCAATAAAATTGAGGGCCTCTAATCAGTTCAAATTGAATTACTTAGTCCATAAAGCCTTTGTACAAAATTTAGACAATATTCCTAGGGATGATGTGTTTCGGCTAGTAAACCCCTACATATTCTATCGAATCAACTACTCTGTGCTTACCTCAGTGTGGGGGATGGTTATTGGTTTGGGGACATCTGAATAAAAATCAGTTACAGCTCTAGTGGGCTGAGCAAGGGGTAGTGTTTATTTAGGATAAATAGAACAATGGCTTCTCATCATTTTGAGGACTCGGCTACCCATCGCTTAGCCAGGATATCATGCAAGTGTCGCCTGTTCAATGAACTCCACACTATCTCCTTCCTATCTCTCACTCTCTCTTTGTCTCTCTAAGGTTTTAACCTCTCTTTGAATGGGTTGCCCATGCTATCCCATCCTTCAAGTCGAGTCATGTACCAAATGGGGAAGAATCCCTAAATGTTACAATCGTCCACAAGAGTATGAAACAAAGGGGATAAATTGGGAACTACCTATTTTCATTTAAAAACATGATTACATGGCATGCAGTGTTCATTTAAAGAAGATATGCGAGAAATGGAAAGACGAAAAGAAAATAGACGAATTTTGTGAAAATCTCCCTTTTCTTGTAGATCTTTTGGTGAGAACCCCTAACAGGGTTTTGGAAATGTCACCTTCTTTGGCATTTCATTCTTCGGGTGTATCACCCAACGACAGAGGGCGGATTGACAGATCTTTTGTGATGTTTGGCATGCATTCAGAAGTTAGAAAATTCTTTTGTAGTAATGCACGTGTCTGACAGAACTTTGCAAACGATGAAGCCTTTTTTTGCATGGACGGTGATTGTCCCGGCATGGCGGGGAGGTAACGTCTTGCAGATGGATGGATAGTTCCTCTTGCTCCTTGATGTAGCTTCGGCCTCTTCTAACAACTAGGCTTATCTGCCCATAAGTTTGAATCTGGTAAGGTGCTAGAGGGATTCCATGAATTCAATTGTGCTCTCTGACCTATAAAAAGAAAAAGAAAAACAGAATGCAGTCAGCATGTGGAGTTGGAGGTTCTATGTAATGCATGTCCTATGAAGGTCCCTTCTTTGAGGGAATCTAGGCATGATGACAAGTCCATTTTTGAGATGGGATTTTTCCCCTATTGTGCAATACAATACCTCCTCGATGTGGGCCAGTTGATGTTTCCTTATTTGGGCAATCCCACCTCCATAGACTGAGAGAGATTTAGGCCTCTCTTGAGATATGGTTCTATGCATGCCACGAATCCTTAGGTTTTAAGAACCCGTAAGAGTTTTGGTGGGTTTAATTAACATGATATTGGATTGCTCCTTTCTCTCTACAGTTGATTAGATGCATGAGAATAAAATGACTCGAGGTTCTTGGAACTCTTGTCTTGCAATGGATATAGGTGCATGAGCATAAAAGAAGCGAACGTGTAAGCAATATGATGATAATAAGTGAGTGATTTAGAAAACCCCCTGCTTGTCTTGCCTTTGCCTTTGATTCTCTTGGTATTTGGAGGTGAGGAGGGGAGGACAGAAGACAAGAAACAAAAGAGAAGTTAGTGCCTTGATTTGAAGATTTTTATGCAATGCATGTCCTAGGGGTGCCCCTAGTTGAGAGAAACTAAACATGATGCATTTGCTCACTTTTGGAGATAAGGGATTTGCCCCTGTATGCAGATACTTTACTATCAAGTGGGAACCTTCATTCATTCATACAATCATCCATCCATTCATTCGCAAAAAATAAAGAAGTACATTGAACTTTGGGTTTAAGATACAAAAGAATTGAAATACATTTTAACAGGGGAAGAGGGAACATGTTTCTTTGGGATTTCTACCTATCTAGTTTTACAAAGGAAAACCTAAACTACTCTTGAGTCTTTAAATTCGCCTTCGTTGGATTTGATGTCGAAGAGGTCGCTGAGTGACCTTGTTGATCGACTGCCCCTTGTCTTTATGGCAATCCTATCTCCGTGAGCATAGAGGGATTGGGGCCCCTCTTATGGAATGAATTGAGGTGCATGCCATGAGTCCTTAGGGTTACGTGGGAACCCTTAGGGTTTGGGTAGGTCTAATGGAAGGGAGAGTGACCTTGGTGTCACTCTTAATGGGTTGATCATATGCATGAGAATGCAGTGACTTGAGTTACTTAGAACTCTCGTCTTTACATGGACTATGGAATGCATGAAAATGGATGCATAGAGTATAAGGAGAGAAAATACAGTTGAAGTAAACATGCATGCATTAGTAGTTAGACAGTCATTATAACAGTAAGAATATAGTCATTATAACAACAGGAATAGATAAGTATAGATGAAAAATAAGAGCAGTCGCCCTTTCCTCCATGGTTTTGGAAAATGGTGCGCGTGTCTTAAATCCGGTAGAGTTTCGGCTATGCATGGTGTCTATATGAGCATGAGGTTGAGGGTTGACTAATGCATCCTAAAAAGGCTCAATCCCCGAATCTTCAAACCTAGGCCCACTCCCCTAGGTGGTGCCATGATCGGTTGGTGATCCAAACGGGGGAACCATCAAGAGGCCGTAGGCGAAGAAACTGACACAGCATCTTGCCCACAACCAATATACCGTTCCCTCTTTCTAACTAGAAGGGTCATATCGGGATAAGAATGCAAGTATGCAGAATGCAAGTGTACGTGCAGTGTGTGTGTGATTTTTAAAAGCGGAGGAAAGAGCCTAACAACTCCCATCCATCCTGTTCATCACATTCATGCATAGCAGTTAATAAAGTTTAAAAAAAGAGCGCACCTACAAAACAAAGATGCAAAAGTTAGTATGTGGATGGCAAACTTAATACAAAATAATATGAATAAATGCATGTTTTTTTTTAAACAATTTTAAAAATTTGGTTTTGAAAATTTAAAGTGAATAGGATTGCAAGTTAATTAAAGACTCTACATGGGTGAAGCGTAAAGAGACATGACTACGGCCTAACCCTCAAAGTGTCCCCAGTGGAGTCGCCAGCAGTCGCGCTCAAATTTTTCGCTCTCGAGGAATACACACACAAGCGGAAAAAATATTATACTCTCTCGTTAGAACTCACCCTTCTAGAAGAATGAGTGCGACTATGTTTGAATTAAAAATTCATTTGAATAAAGGGCTTTTGAAAAACATTTGGAGTTGCCACCTAACTTGATTAAGGTGAGTTAGGTCACCTAAAAACTAAGCACAATCCGAAGACTACACTTAGGGTTTTTGAAAATGATTTTGAAAATACCTCCTCAAGAGAGGGTTTTTAAGAAAACAGGTTGTTTGGCAACCTTTGGAAAACATTTAAGCCCTTTTTGAAAAATAACTCCATTTTTGGTCTTTGAAATCAGTGATCCTAGGTTCGGAGGTTGGTTACGTGTAGGGTAGATGCACTAAGCCATCACCCTACCCCGCCCTTGTGGTATCTACATGTCTATTTACCCTAAATTCACCTATGAGAGTTTTCAACTAACAAATGTCCAATCCTATTTACTTTAGAAAAGAATTTTGAAAAGAAATTGACATGATGCATGATATGTAAGTACAAGAAAAAGAGAATTGAAAAATAGATTTGGAAAGAAATTGATTTGGAATAAAAAGAAATTTGTAAAAAGATAGATTTGAAATTAGAATTGAAAAGAGATTTGAAAAGAGTTACGGAATTGGAAACTTGAAAAATGTTGTAATCGCACCCATGAAGGTTGCCTACGTATCCTTTTGGAGAAATCAGGCTAGTCGTAGTTCAGACAAGAGTCTGATTGAAAATAAAAGAGTTGATTTGGACAAAAGATGAAGTTGGAATTCGAACAGGAATTGGAAGAATAGGAAATTTGAAATTTGATTGGAAGATTTGCAAATATTGGTTTTGAAAGACCTAGACTTAGGAATTTAGAAAAGAAAGATTGGACTTGACATGGAAAAATAGAACTTGGAAGAAAGATTTGGACTTGTTTTGGAAAGATTGAGGTTTAGGAAACCTAGACTTAGGAAGATAGGATATAAGAAAGACTTGATATTTAAGAAAGATTGGATTTTGGAAGGGTTCGAATTAGGAAAGGTTTAATTTAGGAAAACTTCGTTTTAGGAAGGTTCTATTTTAGGAAAGTCTTAGTTTAGGAAAGTTTCGAATTAGGAAAGTCTCATTTTAGGAAAGGTTTTGAAATTAGGAAGTTTTGAAAGTTGGAAAGTTTAGAATTTAGAAAGTTTCAGCTTAAGAAAGTTTTGAAAGTTTTGGATTGGAAAGATTTGAGATTTAGGAAGTTTAGAATTTTAGAAAGATTTAAATTTAAGAAATTTTAGAGTTTTGGAAAGATTTGAACTTAAGAAAGATTTGAAGATTTAGATTTGGAAAGGTGTGAAATTTAGGGAATGTTGGAATTAGGTAAAGTTTAGATTAAGAAGGATTTGGAAGTTTAAAATTTAAGGAAGGATTTAAAAGTGTAAGTTTTGGAAACTTAAGGTTTAGGAAAGTAGGAGATTAGGAAGGATTTGAATTAGGAAAGATTTGGGTTTGGAAGGATTGACATTCCTATTTCCTAAAACAAGGATTGGATTTTGTTTAAAAAAAAGAGATGTTTTGATTTCGTTTCCAAAAACGGAGGATAGGATCTAGTTTCCTAAATGGGAAGATTGGGTTAGTTTCCTAAAGGGATGATTGGATTTGGAAAGGGAAATTTTAGAAACCCTAAATTTGGAATAGTATAGTTTTGACGTAGAAAATAGGTTTCGGAAATATATAGTTTGGATATGAAAAGGGAGATTTTGAAAACCTAGGTTTTAAGGCAAGTTTGAAAATCATATTTTTGGGAAGGAAAATTAGGGTTTCCTAATTGTGGTTCTAGGGCTTGACTTGGGCAGCAAGAAAAGAAATTTTTGGAAAGTGAGTTTTTGGAAACGAAGATTTTGGAGGAAGATTCTAAAGAGGAGTTTTTTTAGAAAATGTGTTTTGAAAAGAATTTTAGGAAGGAAGTTTTTGGAAAGTAAAACTTTTAGAGAGTTTTGGAAACAAGATTTTGGAAGAAACTTTTTGGAAAGAGTTTTTAAGAAAGTAAATTTTAAGGAGAGTGTTTTGGAAAGGAGTTTGAAAAGAGAAGTTTTGGAAAATAGATTTTTGGAGGAAGTTTTTAGAAAACAATTTTGAAAAGAAGAGTCTTCGGAAAGCATGTTGAAAAAAAGGGTTTTAGAAAAAGAGACTTTTAAAAAGAGAGCTTTTTAGAAAGTATAAAAATGTCTCACTTTGCTAAAATGATTCAGACCATAAGAAGGTTAGAATCACTTCAAGAAAGTGGTTTTGAAAACAACAAAGAGTTGAAAATATGGACCATATTGGTCACTTTAAATGTAACACTTTCCTAAAACAATCCTAGCCATGGAAAGGCTAGAATCACCCTAGGATTGTGATTTTGAAAACAAGTTTTGAAAAAGAAGACTTTGATGCAATTTTGAAAACAAGTTAAATGTAACCTTTGAAAACGAGTTTGAAAACGATTTTTGGAAGAATGTAAGATAATGATATGCACAATGCAGATTGGGGTCGTGAACATACAAGGTTAAGGCTTCACCACATAATCAAGGGGGCCGAACCCATGTGGTCTCTGGTTAGACTAAAAGAAAGCTATTGACACGGTGACCCTCCAATAGTCTAATCCTACACATGGACCGGGAATCCCCTTGTTTCAAGCATGCAAAGAAAGGGGGGAAGAAGATAGGGGATTAAAATAGAGAAAACCCAAGTTTGTTAGGAGGGAGAAGAGAGAGGGGGAAGTGTAGAAACTTAAAGAGAAAACCTACTGTACGTCTTGTTTATTTCGCTTGGCTTTGCGCACCTTGCTTTTCTTTGGTCTTTGCTTCACTTCAGCCTTTGAGGGTTTGTCTTTGATCTTCAAAGCTTGTAGTTGCAGCAATCCAAGCCTTCGAGGGAGGGTTGGAGGCTAGTGTATAAGTGTATAGGAGTGTGTATGAGTGTATAGGAGGCTCAGGTTTGGTGTATGGTGGCTAGGGTTTGGAAAACCTAGAGAAGCTAGGGTTTAGGGAAGCTGCGAGCTCTGTATATCAAATATTAGGATTTTCAGACAGAGTTTGCGGACCTTTTTTACACTGGAAGAGGCTCTGTATTTGTAGAGAAAGGAATGCACTGGCGCTTGTTGCAGTGGCGCCAGGCCAAAAATTACACTGGCGCCAGGCCATTTTTTGGTTTAGCGTCACTACTAGCGGCGCCAACCATTTAGGAAATGTTTAAGGTCGGCAAGCAACGTATTTTTAGAAGATTTGGGCGCTTGTACTAGTGACTACTGTAAGCACCCCATTTTTACCTGCTCGACAATCTCCGAGCTGACCAAGCTCACTTTCACACATCACATGCATATTTAGACTCTAAGCCCGCTTTTTTAACTTGAATTTAGTCCACCAGTCACTTCGCAGGCCCGCAGGGCCCACTTGAAGCTAAATGATCGTTTTGTCCCTAGGCATTCAAATGCCCCAAGAACCACACCGGCTTTGGGTATCAAACCGGTAACCCTTTGAGATTACTTCTTATAGTATTCTCAACCTTCCTTTACCTTTCCAGATCATTCCGAGTCAGTTCCGGCCAACTCAGTACAAAATGACCGTTTTGCCCCTGGTGGGCCGGTCTCCTTTTTCGACCACACCGGCTCTGGGTATCAAACCGGTAACCTTCTGAGACTGCTTTTTATAGTATTCTCAATCTTTCTTTATCTTTCCGGATCATTCCGAGTCAGTTCCAGCAAACCTGGTACAAAAATGACTATTTTGCCCCTGGTGGGCCAGTCTCCTTTTCCGACTACGCCGGCTCTGGGAATCAAACCGGCAACCTCTGGGAACATTTTGAATAATGTTTCCAGATCCCAAGTCTTCTTCTGAGACAGTCCGAGTCTGTCCCGGTAGTTTCTCGGTCCGATTGACCGTTTTGCCCCTAAAGGCTCGGTCAACCTTTTCGACCCATCTTATCCTCATTTCTCAAGTCAAATACCTCCTGGACACTATTTTAAGTGTTCCTGCTCCTTTCAGGCCTTCCAGGTCATTCCCGACTCCTTCAAATCATTCTCGGACTTTCCGGAGTCACTCCTAATGAAGCCAGGCTAAAAATTACATGGTAGTCACTAGTACAAGCGCCCAAATCTAGTCAAAGATATGTTGTTTGCCGACCTTAAATATTTTCTAAATGGCGGCGCTACTAGTAGTGGCGTTAAGCCAAAAATTGGCCTAGCGCCACTCCTAGTGGCGCCAGTGTAAATTCTGGCCTGGCCCCACTGCAACAGGTGCTAGTGTTGTCCAACCTCTATAAATGCAGAGCCTCTTCCAACGTGAAAAGGATCCGTCAAATCAGTCTAAAAATCCTATATTTCGATATACAGAGCTCGAGCACCTCCTAAACCCTAGCTTTCCTAGGTTTTCCAAACCCTAGCTACCACACACAAACCCTAGCCTCCTATACACTCATACACTAACCTTCAACCCTCCTTCGAAGACTTGAAGAGTTGCAATCTGAAGTTTGAAGATTGAAGGCGGCTCTTGAAGATTGAAGACGAAGATCAAGACGAAGACTGAAGAAAGTAAGGTGCGCAAAATAAACAAGACATACGGTAGGCTCCCTATTTAAATTTTCGCACTTCCCCCCCCCTCTCTTCTCTCTCCTAACCCACTTGGGTTTTCTCTATTTTAATCCCCCGTCTCTTTCCCCAACTTTCTTTGCATGCTTGAAACAAGGGAATTCCCGGTCTATGTGTAGGATTGGGCTATTGGAAAGTCACCGTGTCAGGGGCTTTCTTCTAGTCTAACCAGAGACCACGTGGGTTCGACCCCCTTGATTATGTGGTGAAGCCTTAACCTTGTATGTTCACGATCCCAAAATTGCATTGTGCATATCATGGTCTAGCATCTTCCAAAAGTCATTTTCAAAGTTGTTTTCAAAATCGTTTTCAAACTTGTTTTCAAAATTGCATCAAAATCTCTTTTTCAAAAATTTGTTTTCAAAATCACAATCCTAGGGTGATTCTAGCCTTCCCATGGCTAGGGTTGCTTTAGGAAAGTGTTACATTCAAAGAGACCAATATGGTCCATATTTTCAACTCTTGTTGTTTTCAAAACCGCTTTCCTAAAGTGGTTCTAGCCCTCTTATGGTTAGAATTACTTTAGGAAAGTGAGATGTTTTTACACTTCTCAGAAACTCTATTTTCAAAAAACTCTTTTCCTAAAAATCTCTTTCAATATACTTTCTTAAAACTCTCCTCTTCAAAGTTGTTTTCAAAGACTCCCTCCACAATCTATTTTTCAAAGCTTCCTTTTTCAACTCCTTTCCAAAAACTTTTTCTCCTCAAAATTCACTTTCTAAAAACACTCCCTAAATTCACTTTCCTAAAAGTCTCTCCAATAATCTCCTTCCAAAAATCTTTCTAAAAAACTCTCTTTTCAAAATCTTCCTTCTAGAAACTCTCCTCTAGGATTTTCCTTCTAAAATTTTCGTTTCTAAAAAACACACTTTCCAAAAAATTCTTCTCTTTAAAAATCTCTTTTCAAAAACTCTCTCTTCGAATTTACTTTCCAAAAACTCTTCCCTCTAGAAACTCCTCCCTAGGATTCCCTTTTAGAAAACCTTCATTTCCAAAAACACACTTTCCAAAAATCCTCTTTCCTTAGAGCCCAAGTCAAGCCCTAGAACTCACAATTAGAAAACCCTAATTTTATTTCCAAAAACATGATTTTCAAAACTTTGCCCCAAACCTAGGTTTTCAAAATCTCTCATTTTTTACATCCAAACTATACACATTTCCAAAACCTCTTTTCCATATCAAAATTCTACACTTCCAAATCTAAGGTTTCTAGAAACTTCCTTGTCTAAATCCTTGTCAAATCAAATCTTCCCTTTTGGACACCAAATCTAATATTCCCGTTTAGGAAACTAGATCCTATCCTCTGTTTTTGGAAACAAAATCAAACCTTTGCTTTTAGAAACCAAATCCAATTCCTTCCTAATCCAAACTTTTCTTAATTCAACTCCTTTCTAATTTCCTACCTTCTTAAACCTTAAATCTTTCCTTAAATTTCAAAATGCAAATCTTTCCTAATTCGAATCCTTCCTAAGCTTCTCCTTTCCTAAATCTTAAGTTTTCAAAACTTGGACATAAAAATCATTCCTAAATTTTAAAACTCAATTTCCACATCCTTCCTAACTCCACTCTTTCCTAATTCTACCCCTTTCTAAATCTCAATTTTCCAAATCTAATTTTTCAAAACTTTCCTAAATTCAAACATTTCCTAATCTCAAGATTTTCTAAAAAAACTCTAAAACTTTCAAAATTTTAAACTTTCTAAATGTCACATATTTCTAAAATTCTAAGCTTTCTAAATTCAAAACTTTTTTAAGTTAAGACTTTCTAAATCTAAAACTTTCTAAATTCTAAACTTTTCTAAAGCTTCAAATCTTTTCAAATCCAAAACTTTCTAAACTCACAACTTTCTTATTTTCAAAACTTCCTTGTTTTCAAAACATTCCAAATTCAAAACTTCCCTATTCCAAAACATTCTAAATTCTAAACTTTCCAACTTTCAAAACTTCCTCATTTCAAAACTTTCCTAAGTTGAAACTTTCCTATTTTGAAACTTTCCTAATTTGAACATTTCCTAATTCGAAATATTTCCTAATTTCAAAACTTTCCTAATTTCGAAACTTTCCTAATTTGAAAACTTTCCTAATTCAAAACTTTCTTAATTCGGAACTTTCCAAAAATGAAACTTTCCTAATTCGAAACTTTCCTAAATCGAACCTTTTCCTAATTCAAACATTTCTTAAACCCAATCTTTCCTAATTCCAAGCTTTCCTAAATCTTCTAGGTCCAATCTTCAAGTCAATTCTTTTCCAAAATCTTTCCAAGTCAAGTCCAATCCTTCCTTTCTAAGTTCCTAAGTCTAGGTTTCCTAAAACCAAGTCTTTCAAAATCAAATCTTTTCAAATCTTCCAATCAAAGTTCAATCTCTCAATTTTCCAATTCAATTTCTAATTCAATCTCCTTCTTCAAATCAACTCTTCTAATTTCAATTGGACTCCGGTCAGAACTACGACTGATCTGATTCCTCTAAAAGGATACGCAGGCAACCCTCATGGGTGCGGTCACAACTTCTTTCAAATTTCAAATTCCTCCATATTTTCCAAATTTCAAATTCCAAAATCTTTCCAAATCTCCAATCTATTTTCAAATTTCCAATTTCAAATTTCTATTTTCAAATCTCTACTTTCAATTTCCAAAACTTTTCAAATCTAACCAATTTTAAATCTCTTTCAAATCAAATCAAATTCTTTTCAAATCTCTTTCCAAAATCTATTTCCCAATTCTCTTTTCTTGTACTTGCATATCATGCATCATATCTTTTTAAACATCTTTTTCAAAGTAGATAGGATTGAATATTAGTTAGTTAAAGACTCTCATAGATGAATCTAGGGTAGATTGACATATAGGTACCGAAAGGGCGGGGTAGGGTGATGGCTTAGTGCGTCGTCCCTACACGTAACCAACCTTCGAACCTAGAATCACTGATTTCAAAGACCAAAAGGAGTTATTTTTCAAAAAGGGCTAAATGTTTTCCAAAGGTTGCCAAACAATCTGTTTTTCTTAAAAACCCTCTCTTGAGGATGTTTTTCAAAATCATTTTCCAAAAACCTTAAGTGTAGTCTCTGGATTATTCTTAGTTTTTAGGTGACCTAACTCATCTTAATCAAGTTAGGTGGCGACGCCAAACTTTTTCCAAAAGCCCTTTATTCAAATTAGATTTTCAATTCAAACCTAGTCGCACTCATTCTTCTAGGAGGGTGAGTTCTAACGAGAGAGTACAACATCTTTTCCACTTATGTGAGTATTCCTCGAGTGCGAAAAATCTGGGCACGACAGCTGGCGACTCCACTGGGGACTACTTAGAGGGTTAGGCCGTAGTCATGTCCCTCTACCCTTCACCCATGTAGAGTCTTCAATTAACTTGGTTCAATCCTATTCACTTTAAATTTTCAAAACTAAATTTTCAAAATTGTTTTAAAAAAAAATGCATTTATTCATATTATCTTGTATTATGTCTGTCATCCACAGACTAACACTTGCATCTTTGTTTTGTAGGTACACATTTTGTTTAAATTTTACTAACTGCTATGCATGAATGTGATGAACAGGATGAATGGGAGTTGTTGGGCTCTTTCCTCCACTTTTAAAAATCACATACACACTGCATGTGCACTTGCATTCTGCATACTTGCATTATTACCCTGATATGTTCTTTCTAGTTAGAAAGGGGGAACAGTATATTGGTTGTGGGTAAGATGCTGTGTCAGTTTCTTCGCCTACGACCTCTTGATGATTCTCCCGCTTGGATTACCAACCGATCATGGCACCACCTCGGGGAGTGGGCCTAGGTTTGAAGATCTGGGGACCGAGCCTTTTTAGGACGCATTAGTCAACCCTCAACCTCATATTCATATAGACACCATGCATAGCCGAACCTCTGCTGGATTTAAGACACGAGCACCGTTTTCAAAATCACAGAGGAAAGGGCGACTGCTCTTACTTTCATTTATACCTGCTTATTCCTGCTGTTATACTAAATGTATGCATAATGTTATAATGCCTATTTAACTGCTCATGCATGCACATTTATCTTACTACTGCATTCTCACTCCTTATACTCTTTGCATATCCATGTTCATGCATTCAATATTTCATGTCAAGACAAGAGTTCCAAGTAACTCAAGTCACTACATTTTCATGCAAATGATCAACCCCTTGAGAGTGATACCAAGGTCACTCTCCCTTGCATTAAACCTACCTAAACCCTAAGGATTCATTGCATGCATCTCAATCCATTCCATAAGAGGGGCCCCAATCCCTCTATGCTCACGGAGATAGGATTGCCATGAAGACAAGGGGCAACCGATCAATAAGGTCTCTCAGCGACCTCTTTGACATCAAATCCAACGAAGGTGGATCGGAAGACTCAAGAGTAGTTTAGGTTTTCCCTTTGTAAAAGTAGATAGGTGGAAGTCCAAAGGAAAATGTTCCCCCTCCCCCCATTAAAATGTATTTAAGTTCTGTTGTATCTTAAACCCAAAATTTAATGTACTTCGTTATTTTTATGAATGAATGCATAGATGATTGAAGGTTCCTACCTAACAGTAAGGTGTCTGCATACAGGGGCAAAGCCCCTATCTCCCAAAGTGAGTCAATACATCATGACTAGTTTCCCTCCTAAAAAGGGGCACCCTAGAACATGCATTGCATAAAGCTTTCTAAAAACCAGAAGCTGACTTGGGACTTGTGTTTTTGTCTTTTTCTTTCTTTCTCTTCTATTTCTGTTTACAGAAGTCACCTTGCACTGAGTCAACATTGCTCCCAAGAAAAGTCAACATCCACCTAGGGATCCCATTGTCACTCGGCCAAGAGCTTCACATATGGCTGCCAATCTTGAGGAGTCACCCCAAGTCTTTCGAGAAGAGGTCAATGAAATGAGGGGTACGATTGATGAGATGTTTAAGCTTATCCAAACCTTGGCCATAAAGGATACTACTACAATCTCGTCGACATCCATGACGTCATCTAAAGACCTTGAACCCACCAACCCGAGAATCGTGCTTCAATCTGACAATGTTGGGAGGAACAAGGAAGATGCCAAAGGGATCAACAATAAAGAACAGGACATTATGTTGCTTTCACATGCTGTACAGAGGACTTCCCTAGATCCCCTCAGTTTGAAAATCCAAGGCCTAGAGGATTCACTACGAAGTCTCCATGGCCATGACAGTTATGGGTCTACTTCCTACGATGAGCTCTGCTTCTTTCCAAATCACCCGAGACCTGCTAAGTTCAAAATGCCTGACTTCTAGAGGTATAACGGCACTAGTGACCCTATCGCTCATCTTCGCCTGTATACCGGGGCACTGAGTGGTTACGGCAACGATCCGAAGCTCCTCATGCAACTGTTCCAACATAGTCTCACTAGGTCTGCTTTGCAGTGGTTTACCCGTCTAGACCTAAGGAGGATCACCACCCGGATTGAGCTGGTCAACGCATTTAAAGCCCAATATCGCCATAACATAGACCTCATTGCTGACCGTTGGTCCTTAATGGCAATGAGTAAGGGAGAGAAAGAAAGTTTCAAAAGCTATGCCCTTAGATGGAGAGAAGCAGCAGCACAAGTCAATCCCCCTTTAGAAGATAAGGAATATGTTCAACTGTTCGTACACACCTTCTTGGGCATATATTACGAAAAGCTCTGCATGAGTGTTGGGAGAAACTTTTCTAAGCTTATCATGTAATGGGAGATGATAGAAAATGGCCTAAAAACTGGAAGGATCGTTGACCCCTATGCTAAACAAATTTTTGCAAGCTTAGCAAGGAAGGCGCCCACAACATCAGAAATGGGTCAAGGGGAGGGAGAAGTGTCTGCCATCTTGCTCGCTCAATAACCGCAATGTCACCCCCAACACTAATCTCATACCCCCGTGGCTACTCAAGCACCTACTTCCGGGCCCATCACAGCCCAACAACATCTCAACCCCAATAAGAAGGCCCGGCGACGTCGCGCCTTTTCCCCTCTAACTTGCACCCAAACAAAGGCTTATCATGACCTCTTACAGGCCAACATAGAGATGGTGTGTTTCTGCCCGTGAACCCCTACATATTCTACTGAATCAACTATTTTATGTTTACCCCAGTGTGGGGGATGGTTATTGGTTTGGGGACATCTGAATAAAAATCAGTTACGACTCTAGTAGGCTGAGCAAGGGGTAGTGTTTATTTAGGAGAAATAGAACAATGACTTCTCCTCATTTTGAGAACTCGGCTACCCATCACCTCGCGAGGATATCGTGCAAGCATTGCCTCTTCAATAGAATTCACACCTCTTTGTTGAGATTATCTTCCCCCTATCTCTCATTCTCTCTTTGTCTTTCGAAGGTTTTAAGCCCTTTTAAATGGGTTGACCATACTATCCCATCCTTTAAATTGAGTCATTTACCAAATGGGGAAGAATCCCTAAAAGTAATAATCATCCACAAGAGTATGAAACAAAGGGGATAAACTGGCAACTACCTATTTTCATTTAAAAACATGATTACATGGCATACAGTGTTCATTTAAATAAGATATGCAAGAAATAGATAGATACAAAGGAAACAGATGAATTTTATGAAAACCTCCCTTTTTTGTGGGCCTCTTGGTGAGAACCCTTAACAGGGTTTTAAAACTGTGTCGACTGGTTTGGTATTTCATTCCTCGGGTGTATCACCAAACAAGGGAGGGTGAATTGACAGATCTTTGTTGTGTTTGGCATGCATTTGGAAGTTAAGAGATTCTTTTATAACAATGCACGAGTCTGATAGGACTTTGCAAATGGTGAAACCTCCTTTTGCATGGACGGTGGTTGTCGTGGCATGGTGTGGAGGCAACGTCTTGTTGATGGATGGTTAGTTCTTCTTGCTCCTTGATGTAGGTTCGGCCTCTTTTAACAACCAGGCTTATCCTCCCATGAGTTTGAACTTGGTGGGGGTACTAGAGGGATTCCATGAATTCAGTTGTGCTATCTGACATACAAAAAGAAAAAGAAAAACAAAATGCAGTCAGCATGTAGAGTTGGAGGTTCTATGCGATGCATATCCTATAAAGGTCCCTTCTTTGAGGGAATATAAGCATGATGACAAATCCATTTTGGAGGTGGGGTTTTGCCCCTATTATGTAATACAATATCTCTTCGATGTGGGCTGGTTGATGTTTCCTTATTTGGGAAATCCCGCTTCCATGGACTGAGAGAGATTTGGGCCTCTCTCAAGATATGGTTCTATGCATGCCATGAATCTTTAGGGTTTAAGAACCCGTAGGAGTTTTGGTAGGTTCGATTAACATGAGATTGAATTGCTCCTTTCTCTCTATGGTTGTTTAGATGCATAAGAATGAAATGACTTGAGTTTCTTGGTACTCTTGTCTTGGAATGGATATGGGTGCATGAGCATAAAAAAAAAAAATTAAACGTGTAAGCAATATGATGATAATAAGTGAGAGATTTAGAAAACCCCCTTCTTGTCTTGCTTTTGCCTTCGATTCTCTTAGTATTTGGAGATGAGGAGGGGAGGACAGAAGACAAGAAACAAAAGAAAAGTCAATGCCTTGATTTGAAAATTTTTATGCAATGCATCTCCTAGGGGTGCCCCTGCTTGAGAGGGAGACTAAACATGATGTATTGGCTCACTTTTGGAGATAGGGGGCTTGCCCCTATATACAGGTACCTTACCGTCAAGTGGGAACCTTCATCCATTCATCTATTCATCCATCCATTCATTCGCGGAGAATAAAGAAGTACATTTAACTTTAGGTTTAAGATACAAAAGAATTGAAATACATTTTAACAGGGAGAGGGAACATGTTTCTTTGGGATTTCTGCCTATCTAGTTTTACATAAGAAGTCCTAAACTACTCTTGAGTCTTCAGATTCACCTTCCTTGGATTCAATGTCGAGGAGGTCACTGAGAGACCTTGTTAACTGATTGCCCCTTGTCTTCTTGGCAACTCTATCTCCATGATCATAGAGGGATTGGGGCCCCTCTTATGGAATTAATTGAGATGCATACTATGAGTCCTTAGGGTTACGTGGGAACTCTTAGGGTTTGGGTAGGTTTAATGCCAGGGAGAGTGAACTAGGTGTCACTCTCTTTGGGTTGATCATATACATGAGAATGCAGTGACTTGAGTTACTTGGAACTCTTGTCTTGACATGGAATATAGGATGCATGAAAATGGATGCATAGAGTATAAGGAAAGAGAATACAGTTGAAGTACATATGCATGTATGAGTAGTTAGACAAGCATTATAACAGTAATAATACAGTCATTACAACAATAGGAATAAGCAAGTATAAATAAAAATAAGAGCAGTTGCCCTTTCCTCCATAGTTTTGGAAAACGGTGTGCGTGTCTTAAATCCGGCAGAGGTTCAGCTATGCATGGTGTATATATGAGCATGCGGTTGAGGGTTGACTAATGCGTCCTAAAAAGGCCCGGTCCCCAAATCGTCAAACCTAGGCCCACTCCTCGAGGTGGTGCCATGATCGGTTGGTGATCCAAACGGGGGAACCATCAAGAGGCCGTAGATAAAGAAACTAACACAGCATCTTGCCCACAACCAATATACCGTTCCCCCTTTCTAACTAGAAGGGTCATATCAGGGTAAGAATGCAAGTATGCAGAATGCAAGTGTACGTGCAGTGTGTCTGTGATTTTTGAAAGCGGAGGAAAGAGCCTAACAACTCCCATCCATCCTGTTCATCACATTCATGCATAGCAGTTAATAAAGTTTAAATAAAGAGCGCAACTACAAAACAAAGATGCAAAAGTTAGTATGTGAATGACAAACTTAATACAAGATAATATGAATAAATACATGTTTTTTTTTTTAAACAATTTTGAAAATTTGGTTTTGAAAATTTAAAGTGAATAGGATTGCAAGTTAATTGAAGACTCTACATGGGTGAAGGGTAAAGAGACATGACTATAGCCTAACCCTCTAAGTGTCCCCAGTAGAGTCACCAGCAGTCGCGCCCAGATTTTTCGCACTCGAGGAATACACACACAAGCGGAAGAATTACTGTACTCTCTCATTAGAACTCACCCTCCTAGAAAAATAAGTGAGACTATGTTTGAATTGAAAATTCATTTGAATAAAGGTCTTTTGGAAAAGATTTGGAGTCGCCACCTAACTTGATTAAGGTGAGTTAGGTCACCTAAAAACTAAGCACAATCCGAAGACTACACTTTTTTGAAAACGATTTTGGAAAACATCTCCTCAATAAAGGGTTTTTAAGAAAACTGGTTGTTTAGCAACCTTTAGAAAATATTAAGCCCCTTTTTTGAAAAATAACTCCATTTTGGTCTATCTAAAATAGTGATCCTAGGTTCAGAGGTTGGTTACGTGTAAGGAAGACGCACTAAGCCATCACCTTACCCCGCCCTTGCGGTACCTACATGTCTATTTACCCTAGATTCACCTATGAGAGTTTTCAACTAACAAATGCTCAATCCTATCCACTTTAGAAAAAGAATGTTTAAAAGAAAAAGACATGATGCATGATATGTACGTGCAAGAAAAAAGAGTTGGAAAATAAATTTGGAAAAGAAGAATTGAAGAGAAATTTATTTGATTTTAGAAAAGTGATTCGAAAAGATAGATTTGAAATTGGAAAGCTTAGAAATTGGAAATAGAGATTTGAAAATAGAAATTTAGAATTGGAAGTTGAAAAAAAGGTTGTGACCGCACCCATGAGGGTTGTCTATGTATCCTTTTGGAGGAATCAGGTCAGTCATAGTTCGGACAAGAGTCCGATAGAAAATAGAAAGTATGATTGGAAGAAGAAATTGAATTGGAATTTGGATTGGAAGATTGAGAGATTGAACTTTGATTGGAAAATTTGAAAAGATTTGATTTTGGAAAGCTTGGTTTTAGGAAACCTAGACTTAAGAAAGACTTGAGACTTAGGAAAGATTTGACTCTAGTGTTGGACTTAAAAGATTAGGAAAGATTGGATTTAGGAAGGGTTCGAATTAGGAAAGGTTCGAATTAGGAAAGTTTCTTTTTAGGAAAGTTTTGGAAATAGGAAAGCTCCGTTTTAGGAAAGTTTCATTTAGGAAAGAGTTCGAATTAGGAAAGTTTTGAATTTAGAATGTTTTGAAATAGGGAAGTTTTGAAAGTAAGAGAGTTTTGAGTTTAGAAAGTTTTAGATTTGGAAAGATTTGAAGTTTAGGAAAGTTTAGAATTTTAGAAGGATTTGGGTTTAGAAAGTTTTAATTTAAGAAAGTTTTGGACTTATAAAGTTTTGAAATTTGGAAAGGTATAGAATTAGGAAAGGGTTAGTTTAGGAAAGATTTGAAAGCTTAAAATTTAAGGAAAGATTTAAATGTTTAGGTTTAGGAAACTCATGGTTTAGAAAGGTAAGAGATTAGGAAGGATTTGAATTAGGAAAGGTTTAGACTAGGACGGATTGAGGTTCCTATTTCCTAAAACAAATGATTGGATTTTGTTTCTAAAGAGGAGATTAGATTTTGTTTTCAAAAACGGAGGATAGGATCTAGTTTCCTAAAGGGAGATTGGCTTTGGCATGAATTTGGAAAGGGAAGTTTTGAAAACCCTAGATTTGGAAGATTATAGTTTTGATGTAGAAAAAAGGTTTTGGAAAAATATATAGTTTTAGTGTAGAAAATAAGAGGTTTTAGAAACCTATGATTTTTTATGTAAAAGGGGAGATTTTGGAAACCTAGGTTTCGAGGCCAAAATAGGGAATTGGAAACTATGTTTTTGGGGAAGAAAATTAGGGTTCCCTAATTTGTTGGCTCTAGGGCTTGACTTAGACTCTAAGAAAAGAGATTTTGGAAAGTGAGATTTTGGAAAGGAAGATTTTTATAAGAAAATCATAGAGAGGAGTTTCTAGAAGGTGAGTTTTGAAGAAAGAGGTTTTAGAAAGATTTTTGGAAAAAGATTGTTAGAAAGAGTTTTTAGGAAAGAGATTTAGAGAGCGTTTTTAGAAAGTGAATTTTGAGGAGAGTGTTTTGGAAAGGAGTTTAAAAAGAAGTTTTGAAAAATAGATTTTTAGACAGAGTCTTTGAAAACAATTTTGAAAAGGAAATTTTGAAATGGAGATTGAAGAGAGTTTTTAGAAAGGAATTTTGAAGAGAGGTTTTTAGAAGAGAGATTTTTGAAAAGAAAAGCTTTTAGAAAATATATAAAATATCTCACTTTCCTAAAGCGATTCTAACCATAAGAAGGTTAAAACCACTAGGTTAAAACCACTCTAAGATAGTGGTTTTGAAAATAACAAAGATTTGAAAATATGGACCATATTGGTTACTTTAAATGTAACACTTTCCTAAAGCAACCCTAGCCATGGAAAGGCTAGAACCACCTTAGGATTGTGGTTTTGAAAACAAGTTTTGAAAAAGAAGATTTTGATGCAAGTTTTGAAAATGATATTAATGCAAGCTTTGAAAACGAGTTTGAAAATGAATTTTGGAAGAATGCAAGATCATGATATGCATAATGTAAGTTGGGGTTGTGAACATACAAGATTAAAGGCTTCACCACATAATCAAGGGAGCTGAACCCACGTGGTCTTCGATTAGACTAAAAGAAAGCCCCCGACACGGTGACCCTCCAATAGCCTAATCCTACACATAGACCGGGAAGTCCCTTATTTCAAGCATGCAAAGAAAGGGGGGGAAGAAGATGGGAGATTAAAATAGAAGAAAACCCAAGTGGGTTAGGAGAGAGAAAAGAGGGGGAAGATGCATAAACTTAAAAAGAAAGCCTACCATGTGTCTTGTTTATTTTACTTTGCTTTGCACACCTTGCTTTTCTTGCTTTGCTTTGATCTTCACTTCAGTCTTCGTCTTGATCTTCGAGAATTTTAGTTTGCAGCACTTCAAGTCTTCAATGGATGCTTTGGAGGCTAGTGTATGAGTGTATGTGAGTGTATATGAGTGTATAGGAGGTTAGGGTTTGTGTATGGAGGCTAGGGTTTGGAAAACTGAAAGAAACTAGGGTTTAGGGAGGCTACGAGCTTTGTATATCGAAGAATAGGATTTTTAGACTGAGTTTGCAGACCTCTTTCACGTTGGAGGAGGCTCTGTATTTATAGACAAGGGAATGACCTAGCACCTGTTGCAGTGGCGCTAGGCCAAAAAACCTTCTAGCACAACTAGGAGTGGCGCCAGGCCAAATATTGGCTTGGTGCCACTACTAGTGGCGCCAGCCAGTTATGAAAGTTTTAAGGTTGGCAAGCAACGTATCTTGCGAAGATTTGGGCGCCTATACTAGTGACTACCATGCAATTTTTAGCATGCCTTCAATAGGAGTGACTCTAGAAGGTTTGGGAAGCATTTAAGGGACTGGGAATGACCTGGAACGTAGGAAAAAGGCAAGAACCCTCAAAATAGGGTCCCGGAGGTATTTGACCTGAAAAAAGATGACAAGAATTGTCGGAAAGGTTGACAGGGCCATTTAGGGGAAAACAGTCAATCGGGTCAGGAAGCTGTCAGGACGGACTCAGAATGTCCTAGAAGAAGACTCGAGATTTGGAAACATTATTTAGAATGTTCCCAAGAGGCTACCGGTTTGATACCCAGAGCTGGTGTGGTCGGAAAAGGCGATCGGCCCACCAGGGGCAAAACGGTCATTTCGCACTAGGTTTTGCCAGAACTGACTCGGAATGATCCGGAAAGACAAAGGAAGGACAGGAATACTATAAAAAGAATTCTCGGGAGATTACCGGTTTGATACCCAGAGCCGATGTGGTCCCCAGGGCGTTCAGATGCCTAGGGGCAAAATGGTCATCTTGACCGGAAAGTCTTAAAATTGGCCCGAAACTGACGGAAAGCACCTAATCATGCCGGATTACTTTTAAGACAATCATGGAAGGGTGGACTTACCGTTCTGAAGACTTAGGTATTATCTTGAGAAACGTACCGAAAATGGCCCCAGGGGTAGTTTGGTCATTTTTCACCGAAGTGGGCTAGTAGGCACCGGTGTTGACCTAGGTTTTGAGTGCTTCTGCCACACTAAGGGCAGTCTCGTGACACAGGGGTTTGTTGGCAATTCCCTATATCGACCTGTTTGCAAGTATTTCTACTACTCTGACGGTTGCGATGTTTACGAATACTTCCATTACTCTGACGGTTCACGATCATTCCCAAGACTGCCTGATCTTGGGAAGCTGCTAAAGGGACTTAGCGCCTGAGAAGTCAACTTTCTTGGAAGGCATGCCGAAATGGACATTTCTGCATTCGTAGGCTAGCAGGCATGAAAGGTGAACCGTTCTACCATCTAGGGGACTTAGGGTCTCATCCCGGTCGACAAGTTTGAAGGGACTTACAGTTTCGAAGAGACTTTCTTCGAAAAACGTGCCGAATTGGATAGACTTACCATCTTGAGGAATTAGCTTTCTTGAGAGAAGGATTGAAATTGAAATTGGAATTGGAAAGGGATCTTACTGTCTTCGGAAAGATGTGCTTGATTTGGATTTGGAAAGAGGACTTACCGTTTTCGGAAAGACGTGCTTGCAGGATCGGACCGAATAATGCCTACAAGGGCATTTTGGTCACTTTGCCTCTATTTGGGCTTGGTGGGCCTGCGAAGCTATGGATAGACTAGATTAGGACTAGAATTCTAGAATATATCCATATTGACTTGAAACAAAGTCTGGACGGACTGTAGACTACCGAGCGGTTAAAACTAGGGTGCTTACAGCATAGAAATAAGAATAATGTAAGCTTTGTAGAACATGATTATAAACATGAAAATGAAGCCAAGCATATAAAATATGATCAAGATAGTAAAATGCAAGGGGGTCATGAATACATACAAGGCTTTAGGCTACACCACATAATCAAAGGGTTCATAGGCCATACCATCTTAAAGTAGGCTAGTGAGAGATCCTCCTATACGATGGCTCCTACTAGCTTTCCTCTAGACATGAACTAAGAGTCCTCTTGGCTCAAGCATGAAAGAAAAGGGGGTTGAAGATAGGGATTAAAATAGAGAATAGCCTAAGTAGGCTAGGAGGGAGAAGAGAAGAGTGGGGGAAGACAAATATGTAAAAGAAATACCACCTTTTGCCTTTAATAGACTTGTAATCTTCTATGGATGCCTTGACTTGAACTTGGATGGCTTCAAGTAGGCTTGAGGGGCTGGAAGGAGGAGTTTAAGGGTGTATAGGGCTATGTGAGTGAAGTGTATAGGCTAGAGAGAAGTGAAATCTAGCCTAAGTGTTAGAGGGATGAAATGTATATAGAGATTCGGGGTTCTGGGGCAGTTTCAGCAGAGCGTCGCATTAATTTTCGGTTCTGGAATATGCAAAGGGGGAGGCCTGTATTTATAGGCAAAATTTTAGACATAGGCGCATGTAGGACATGCATCAGTGTAAAATTTACACAGGCGCATATGCTACATGTGTCGGTACTATTCCATTGGCAGAATGCCATGTGGCACCCATTGTACTGACTAAATCTTAGCCGCTAAGTGAAGTTTGATCGGTCTGATCAAAATCTAGGTGTATGTAGTATACGCTCCGCCGCCGGGAGTGTTCATTCAAACTTTACCTCGATAATTGTGCCAACCGGGAAGGTTTCAGAGGAATCGGTTGCTTCCACGGTGTCCTCCTAGGGTTTTTCGTGAACTTTCGAGTTTTCAAAAAGTCTTAATGGTGTTCGAAAGTGTGAGATATCGTCTCAGAGAGTGTGCATAAAACCGTATCTTTGCAGAGCATCTGTGATACGCTTCGTGGGAGTTCAAAAGTGGCTGTTTATGTACAGCTTGATCGAGGCATTCGGGAAGCAATCTCTCCGATCGGACCGTATAGATGGAAAGTACTGTAAAAATACTTTAAGGAATTTCATGATTTACGCATTTCTCAATTCGTTTGATGGTGTGTCATAATAAGAGAATTGGAGAAAAAGTCATTCTTGGTGAAGCATTTATGAGACGCTCCAAGGGTTGCTGAAAGTAGCAGTTTTCGAGCCATACGATGAGGTGCTTCGGGAAGCATTCTCTCCAATCAAGCCATATCGACAGAAAGATCTATGAATGAGCTTTCGAGAATTCCTCGATTTATGCATTTCTCAAGTCGTTTGACGGTGCATAATAACTAGAGAATCGAGAGAAAAAGCAATTTAGGCAGAGCGTCTGCGAGATGCTCTAGGAAACTTTTATTGAGTCGGGGGTATTTAGTGTCGTAAGGCCCTCTTTAGGTTAAACAGGGGTGTATGACAAGACCCATCGTTCAATATTCTAGGACCGGTGTTGTTTTGGGGCACGTTCAGATTGTTAGGGCAAAATGGTCGTTTTTGCTGAGTTTGGTTCAAAATGGTCAGGAATGGATCGGAGTGTTATGTTAAGCGTGTCGAGTCATTCAGGGATGATATCGAGAGAGTTTTTCACTGTTCGGTGGGATTTGCGCGGTGCTAGGGCATTCAGGGGTAAAATTGTCATTTTGACCAGAGTTAGTCGAAATGGCATTGAAATTGGATAAAATGGCATACAGAGTACGCCTAACTGCTTAATAAGACTTTGGAAAGCTGGACTTACCGTTTTGAGGGATTTTAAACTTTCTCAAAATGTGCCTAGAGGCCCAAGGAGTAGGTTTGGTTATTAGGCCTCTATTGGGCCCAGCGAGCCCGATAAGTGATTAACTTATTAGATAGGGGTTTGAAAGTTTATTTGGGCTTGAATGTGCTTAAGGAGTTTTGAAAGGGAGTTTGGTTAGGCCAGAGATTGCCCAGCGGGCAAAGAAAGGGTGCTTACAACTTACATGTCTTTTCATCCTAGATTCACTCAGTTAGAATCTTTAATTATCCAATGTCCAATTATATCCACTTTGAGAATTTTAGAAAAAGGTTTAAGCCGTAACTTTAGGGATGATCTTATGCTTGATATGCAAGCGCATGGAAAGAATTTGAAGAGAGATTGATTTTGAAAAAGAGAATTGAAATTTTGAAAAAGGTTGTGACTGCACCCACAAGGATGCCTACGCATCCCTTTGTTGGGAATCAGATCAGTCGTAGTTCGAACTCAAAGACCGATTGAAAATTAACACTTTGAGGTCTTGTTTGATTTGAAAAGACATTTTGGGGCCTTCAGATAGTTTGACTTCAAAAAGGTTTTGTCGCACCCCGATTTTTTACACTCGAAAAAATATAAATAGGAAAAATACGATACTCTCTCTCGTTAGAACTCATCCTTCTAGAAGGACGAGCACGCCTAGATTCAATATTGAAATTAACTTAAACAAGGGCTTTTGAAAAAAGTTTGGAGTCACCACCTAACATAGTTAAAGATGTGTTAGGTCACCTAAGACTAAGTGTAATCTAACGAGCTTAAATTTTTTGAAAAGGTTTTGAAAATGTCCTTCCTAAGAAGGTTTTTGGAAAAGAGGTTTTAAAGCCCTTTTGAAAACGTGACTCCGATTTTGGTCTTCGAAATAAAAATCTATGGTCTGGGGGTTAGTTACGTGTAGGGAAGATATCCTAAGATTATCACCCTACCCCGCCATTTCGGTACCTACATGTCTAATCACCCTTAATTCACTCACTTGAATAATCAGTTACTATTATCTACTGAATATCCACTTTAGAATTTTGTAAATGAGGTTTGGTCATCACTTTTTGGATAAATGATGCATGCTGTATGTTTTGAAAAGATGTTGGAAAATAAAAAGTTTTGAAGTGATTTGGGATGACAATTTTCATTTCTTGGAAACTTTTGAAAATGGAACTTGAGTTAACATAAAAGTTATGACTGCGCCATTTTAGGTTGCCTATGTATCTCATTTGACAATAACCAAGTCATTCGTAGCTTGGGCAAGGGCCTAATAGAAAAGAGGTGCATTGAGGCCATTGAAAAGTTTTGAAGACATTTTGAGGTCTTTGGAAAGGTTTGAAGACACTTTGTGGTCTTTGGAAAAAGAAAACTTGAGAGTTTAGAAAAATGCATTTGAAATATGACTTCGAATGTTTGAAATGTTTTTGAAATTTGGATAGAAGATAATTTTAAATGTTTTTGGAATTAACTCAAGTGAGTTTTGAAATATTTTTGAAACAACTCAAGAGAGTTTTGGAAGGGCTTTGAAACAACTCAAAGGAGTTTTGGAAAGGTTTTGGAATAACTCAAAGGAGTTTTGAAAATATTTTGAAGTCTTTTTTTTGAAAACTTTGGAGGTAGAGTTTGGATTGAAAATGCTCTTGTGAACTTGTCTTCGAAATGCTTTTGAAAGTAGTTTTTGAATATCTTATGAAAGGCATGTTTAATGTTTCATCACCTTTAAGAAGTTAGCCATTGTTTGGAAAAGGGGCTAGAAACTTCCCTTTTGGTTTTTAAAACTTCAGGGTTATAAAACTATTCTTGCATATCTCACTTATACTTGATCAATCCTAACTGTGGAAAGATTAGAGTTACTTCAAGAATGTGATGTTTGAAATTCATTTTTGAAAAGGGCTTTTGAAAGCACTTAGGGTTTTAGAACTCAAATATGGATAACCTTGAAAGTTGTATTTCAATGTATCACATTCCCTTGGAATCCCTAACCATGAAAGGGTAAGGACACTTTAGGGTTGTGAAAATATTTTGAAAATAGTTTTTGAAAAGTATTAAGTGTTTAGTCATTTCAGTTGAGACAAGTTTGAGAGAACTTCTTGGAAGCATTTTTGAAAATATAATATGAAAGTATTTAGAAAGATTTTGGATTTGATTTTGGAAATCGCAAGAAAGTAGGATGTTTTGAAAGTATGCTATGACTATGTTTTTTAATTGAAAGGTTATTTGAAAAGGAGTCTTTGAATTGGAACCTTGAAGCCTACTAACCTATGTTGGGTTGACCTAGGATTAACTAACTAGAGTTAGGTTAGCCTAGGGTTAAAGTGACCTACGGTTAACTAACTTGGGTTAAGTTAACATAGGGTTAACTAACTTGGGTCAAGTTAACCTAGGGTTAAGGTGATCTAGGATTAACTAACTTGAATTAGATTAACCTAGGATTGGACAACTATGGTCAAGTTAACATAGGGTTGGAAGGTGATTTTGAACTAGAGTTTGGACTTAGTGGTTTTGGAAGGGTGGTTTTAAACTAGGGTTTGGACCTAGTGGTTTTGAAAATGTGGTTTTATGCATGAAACTTGAAAGTGTGTTTTGGAAACCATTTTATGAAAACCACTCAAATGATTGTTGGGTTCATATAGTTGGTATTTGGAAATCACTCAAGAGAGAATTGCTTTGGAACCATTTCAACCACTAACTCAATAGAGGAAAACTTATGAAATTCAACATTGAATAGGTAGTTTTGAAGACTTCTTTGATTAGGAAATTAAAAAGAATGAACCTTTGAAAATTAGTTTTAGAAAGGAGGTTTTGGAAATCCACTTTTAAGATTTTGAAAACCACTCTAAGGAATAAGGGCTCATATGGTTAATTTGAAGGAAATCACTCCAAAGAGGACTTCATGGGACCATTCCAACCACAATATTCATGAGAGCAAAACTTCTAAGAACCAAGATGAAACTGGTAGTTTAGGAAAATCATTTCTATACAAATTAAAGAGAATGAAATTTGAGAACCCTTATTGAAGAGGGTTGTTTTGAAAACCACTCTAGTGAGCTAGGATTCCTATGGTCAATAAATGAGGAGACTACTTAAGGGAGGGTTTCATGAGGACCATTTCAACCACAAAACTCAAGAGAGCAAAACTTGAGAAAATCAAATTAAATACTAGGCTTGAAAATCATTTTAATGCAACTTGAAGATTGTAAAAATAAGATGTAAAATGAAGTCAAGGGACTAAATGGGGGTTCTTTAGGATATGGAAATGGACCTAGGTTTCATTGAACCAACTCTTAGAACCATTTTTGAGAAAACACTTGAATGTGAAATTTGAAAAGACATAGAAATGAAATAATGAAAATTTTTGCAAAATGATGATGAACATGAAAACGGGGCCAAGCATGTAACACACGAACATGGTAACCATATGCAAAGGGGGTCATGAAATCATACAAGGCTGCAAGGTGCTCCAAGGCCATGCCATCTTAAATTAGGCTGGTAAGAGATCGTCCTACACAGTAACTCTCACAAACTTTTTTCTAGGCATGAACTAGGAGCTCACTTGTTTCAAGCATGCAAGAAAGGGGGTTAGAAGATAGGGTTTTAAAATAGAGAATAACCTAAATAAGTTAGGAGAGAGAAGAGAAGAGTGGGAATGGCAAAATATAAAAGAGAACATTATCTTTATCTTCAAAACACTTTCTAGCTTCCATGGATGATTTGTCTTGAAATTTAATGGCCTTAGAGAGGCTTAAAGGGGCTCGAAATGGTTCTTTTAAGGCATTGGAAGCCTTGTAGGTGGAGTGTATGGGTTAGAGAGAGGTTGAATCTAACTTAGGCTCTTGGAGGGTGAGATGTATATAGAATTTCGGAGTTCAGAGGCTATTGCTGCAGAGCTTCACTGTTGTTTTTTATTCTAGAATATGCAAAGGGGGAGGCCTATATTTATAGGCAAACTGGAGAGGGTTGCCGCATGTAGTACATGCGCTTGGGCAATTTTTGCTCTAGTGCATATGCTACATGCGCCAGTACTATTCTACTATTTGAATGCCATATGGCACACTCCGCACTGGCTCCATCTTAGGGAGCAAGCAATGTTTTGATCAATCTAATCACAATCTGGGGGCATGTAGCATACGCTCCACCATTGAAAATTTTTGTTTAAACTTTACCTCGATAATTGTGCAATCCGAAAAAGATTCGAAAAAATTGGTTGCTTCCATAATGTTCTCCTAGTGTTTCTGAAGAACTTAGAATTTTTGAGGAGCTAAAAAGGTGTTCGAAAGAGTGAGATATTATCTTGGGAAGCGTGTATAATAACACACTTTTACGAAGCATTTGTGATAAACTTCGTGGATTTTCAAAAGTAACAGTTTTTAGGCCACGTGATCAGGGCCTTCGGAAAGCAATTTCTCCGATCGAACCATACCGATGGAAAGTGCTCTGAAAATACTTTAGAAAATTGCCTAATTTATGCATTTATCGATTTGTTTGATGGTACATTGTAATTAGGGAATTAGAAGAAAAGACAACCCTAGCGGAGGGTTATGAGACACTCTAGGGGTTACTAAAAGTGGCAGTGTTTGAGCCACACAATCAGGGGCCTCGCAAAGTGATCTTTTTGATTAGACTGTATCAATGAAAAGACCTAGGGATAGGCTTTTGGGGAATTCCCTAATTTAAGCATTTCTCAAGTCATTTGACGATGTGTTATAATCCAAGAATCGGGAGGAAAAGACAACCCTAGCAGAGCATCTGTGAGACGCTCCAGGGGACTTTTGTCAACTTGGAAGTATTTAGAGTCACAGGACTCACTTTGGATTGAACAGGGGTGTCGCGCTCAGATTTTTTGCACTCGAGGAATACACACACAAGTAGAAAAAATACTGTACTCTCTCGTTAGAACTCACCCTCCTCGAAGAATGAGTGCGACTAGGTTTGAATTGAAAATAGATTTGAACAAAGAGCTTTTAGAAAAGATTTGGAGTCGCCACCTAACTTGATTAAGGTGAGTTAGGTCACCTAAAAACTAAGCATAATCCGAAGACTACACTTCGAGTTTTTGAAAACGATTTTGAAAATACCTCCTCAAGAGAGCGTTTTTAAGAAAATAGGTTGTTTGGCAATTTTTGGAAAACATTTAAGCCCTTTTTGAAAAATAACTCCATTTTTGGTCTTTGAAATCAGTGATCCTAGGTTTGGAGGTTGGTTACATGTAGGGAAGATGCACTAAGCCATCACCCTACCCTGCCCTTGTGGTACCTATATGTCTATTTACCCTAGATTCACCTATGAGAGTCTTCAACTAACATATGGTTCAATCCTATCCACTTTAGAAAAAAGAATGTTTAAAAGACATGATGCATGATATGCAAATGCAAGAGGAAGATTTGATTTGAAAATAAATTTTGAAAAGAAATTGATTTGATTTAAAAAGAAATTTGAAAAGATGGACTTGAAATTGGAAATAGAAATTTGAAAATAGAAATTTGGAATAGATCATGGAATTGGAAACTTGGAAGAGATTAGGAAATTGGAAACTTGAAGAAGATTATGGAATTGGAGATTTAAAAGAAGTGTTAGAAATAGAAATTTAAAAAATGTTATGACCACACCCTTGAGGGTTGCCTACGTATCCTTTTGGAGGAATCAGGTCAGTCGTAGTTCGGACAAGAGTCCGATAGAAGATAGAAGATTGGATTGGAAGAAAGAGATTTTGATTGGAAAAATGATTTGATTTGAACTTAGAATAGAAGATTGGAAATTGGAATTTAGAATTTTAGAATTTTAGAATCGAAAAGATTGAACTTTGATTTGAAAATATAGAACTTGGAAAAAAGATTTAGACTTATTTTGGAAAGATTGAAGTTTAGGAAACCTAAACTTAGGAAAGAGAAGAGACTTAGAAAAGATTTGACTTGGAAGGGTTTTAAGAAAAGATTTGACTCGAATGCTGGACTTGGAAGATTTGGAAAGATTAGATTTAGGAAATGTTCGAATTGGGAAAGGTCTGTTTTAGGAAAGTGTCACTTTAGGAAGGTTCCTTTTTAGGAAAGTTTTGGTTTAGGGAAGTTTCGAATTAGAAAAGTGTCATTTTTGGAAAGTTTCGCTTTAAGAAAGTTTCATTTTAGGAAAGTTTTCATTTTAGGAAAAGTTTTGAAATTAGGAAGTTTTGAAAGTTGGAAAGTTTAAAATTTGGAAAGTTTTCGAAATAGGAAAGTTTTAAATTTGGAATGTTTCAACTTAGGAAAGTTTTGAATTTGGAATGTTTTGAATTAAGAAAGTTTCATTTTAAGAAAGGTTTTGAAATGGGAAAGGTTTTGAAAATAAGGAAGTTTTGAAAATAAGAAAGCTTTGAGTTTAGAAAGTTTTAGATTTAGAAAGATTTGAAGTTTTAGGAAAGTTTAGAATTTAGAAAGTTTGGAAGTTTAGAAAGATTTAACTTAAGAAAGTTTTGAATTTAGAAAACTTTGAATTTGGGAAGATTTGAAATTTAGAAAGTTTAAGATTTAGAAAGTTTTAGAGTTTGAATTTTAGAAAATCTTGAGATTAGGAAAGGTCTAAATTAAGGAAAGGTTGGAAAACCTAGATTTGGAAAGTTAAGATTTGAAAAGGGGTAGAGTTAGGAAAGGGTTGAATTAGGAGAGATGTGAAAGTTGAGTTTTAAAATTTAGAAAATATTTTTATGTTCAAGTTTTGGAAACTTAAGATTTAGGAAAACAGAAGGCTAGGAAGGAGTTGAATTAGGAAAGATTTAGACTTGGAAGAGTTAAGATTCCTAATTCCTAAAAGAAAAGATTAGATTTTGTTTCTAAAAGAAAGGGCTTGATTTTGTTTCCAAAAATGGAGGATAAGATCTAGTTTCCTAAACGGGAGATTGGATTTGGTTTCCTAAAGAGAAGATTGGATTTGACAAGGATTTGGAAAGAGAGGTTTGAGAAACCCCAAATTTGGAAAACTATAGTTTTGGCGTAGAAAAGAAATTTTTGAAAACTTATGATTTTGGTGTAGAAAATAGGAGGTTTTGGAAATCTAGGTTTTAAGGCAAGTTTGAAAGCCATGTTTTTGGAAAGAAAATTAGGGTTTCCTAATTGTTAGCTCTAGGGCTTGACTTGGGCTCTAAGGAAAGAGTTTGAGTTTTTTTTTGGAAAGTGTATTTTTGGGAACGAAGATTTTGGAGGAAGATTCTAAAGAGGGGTTTTTAGAAAACATATTTTGAAAAGAATTTTAGGAAGGAGGTTTTTGGAAAGTAAAACTTTGAGAGAGTTTTAGAAACATAATCTTGGAAGGAGATTGTTAGAAAGAGTTTTTAGGAAAGAAATTTAGGGAGTGTTTTTAGGAAAGGGATTTTGAGGAGAGTGTTTGGGAAAGGAGTTGAAAAGAGAGTTTTTGAAAAAATAGATTCTTAGAGGGAGTTTTTAAAAACAACTTTAGAAAGAAAAGTTTTAGAAAAGCATGTTGAAAAAGAGATTTTTAGGAGGAGATTTTTTGGAAGAGATTTTGGAATGTACATAGAATATCTCACTTTCCTAAAGCGATTTTAACCATAAGAGGGCTATAACCACTTTAGGATAGTGATTTTGAAAATAACAAGATTTGAAAATATGGACCATGAAAATCATTTTAAATGTAACACTTTGCTAAGGCAACCCAAGCTACGGAAAGGCTAGAATCATCTTAGGATTGTGATTTTGAAAACAAGTTTTGAAAAAGGAGATTTTGATGCAATTTTGAAAACAAGTTTAATGCAAGCTTTGAAAACGAGTTTGAAAACAATTTTTGGAAGAATGCAAGATAATGATATGCACAATGCAAATTGGGGTCGTGAACATATAAGATTAAGGCTTCACCATATAATTAAGGGGGCCGAACTCACGTGGTCTCCAGTTAGACTTAAAGAAAGCCCCTAACACGGTGACCCTCCAATAGTCCAATCCTACACATGGACTGGGAATCCCCATTTTTCAAGCATGCAAAGAACCGGGGGGGGGGGGGGGGGGGGGGGGGGGGGGGGGGGGGGGGGGGGGGGGGGGGGGGGGGGGGGGGGGGGGGGGGGGGAGGGGGGAAGATGGGGGATTAAAATAGAGAAAACCCAAGTGGGTTAGGAGAGAGAAGAGAGAAGGGGAAGTGCAGAAACTTAAAGAGAAAACCTACCTTGTCCTGTTTATTTCACTTTGCTTTGTGCGCCTTGCTTTCTTGCTTTTTCTTCGATTTTCGCTTCAGTCTTCGAGAGCTTTGAGTTGCAGCAATCCAAGTCTTCAATGGAGGGTTAGAGGCTAGTGTATAAGTATATAGGAGTGTGTATGAGTATATAAGAGGCTAGGGTTTGGTGTACGGTAGCTAGGATTTGGAAAACCTAGAAAGCTAGGGTTTAGGGAGTTTTTGAGCTCTGTATATCGAATATTAGGGTTTTCAGACTGAGTTTGTGGACCTCTTTCATGCTGGAGGAGGCTTTATATTTATAAACAGAGGAATGCACTGGCGCCTGTTGTAGTGGTGCTAAGCCAAAAATTACACTAGCGCCACTAGGAGTGGCGCCAGGCCATTTTTTGGCTTGGCGCCACTACTACTGGCGCCGGCCATTTAGGAAATGTTTAAGGTCGGCAAGCAACGTATCTTTAGAAGATTTGGGCGCCTATACTAGTGACTACCATGTAATTTTTAACCTGCTTTCACTGGGAGTGACTCCGAAAGGTCCGGGGACGAATTGATGGGGCCGGGAATGACCCGGAGAGCCAGAAAGGGACATGAACCCTTAGAATAATGTCTTGGGGACAAAGGATGTGAAAAATGATGACAGGATTTGTTAGAAGGGTTGACCGGGCCATTAGGAGCAAAACGGTCAACTGGACTAGAAAGCTGCCGAGATGGACCCGAAATGTTTCAGAAAAATATTTGAGATTTGGAAACATTATTTAGAATGTTCCCAAAGGCTACCAGTTTGATACTCAAAGCCGGTTTGGTCGGAAAAGGCGACCGGCCCATCAGGGGCAAAACGGTCATCTTGCATAGGGTTTGCCGGAACTGACTCGGAATGATCCAAAAAGATAAAGGAATGTCGAGAATACTATAATAAGCATTCCCGAGAAGTTACCGGTTTGATACCCAGAGCCGGTGTGGTCCCCGGGGCATTCGGATGCCTAGGGGCAAACTGGTCATTTAGCTTCACGTGGGCCCTATGGGCCCGGGAAGCAATCGGTGGGTTAAATTGGAGTTTAGAAATTGGGTTAGAGTTTGAATATGCATGTGATGTGTAAAAGTGAGCCCATTCGGACCGGAGATTGCCGAGCGGGCAAAAATGGGGTGCTTACAAGGGGCGAATGATAGGATCTGCTGGTTGGATACCCAGAGCTAGTGTGATTTCGGGGTCCGCTTGGGCCGCTAGAGGTAAAAAGGTTATTTTGATCAGAATTGGTTGAAATGGGTCAAGATGGATTGAAGTGGCATATTAAGCGTGCTAAACTATTTGGAGACGGTCTTAGAAGATGTTTTCACTGTTTAGAGTGTTAGCCTCAAGTTTTTATTAATTGATTTTGATGATAACAAATATAAATTTTTTAATAATTAAAATTTGGTTAATCTCAAGATTTCATAATAAAGTGTGCTTGATGTATAAATTAAGATTTTTAAAGAATTTTATGTTAAATGTTTAAATATATTGTGCTTTTTAATGATAAATCATTTAATTTTTTATTTATGTTTTAAATGTTAATTTTCTAATATTTTTTGAAGTTATTGTTAGTCTTGGACTTAAAAGAAATGCATAGCATGAAGAAGAAGACTAAGTCAAAGATAATGGAAAGAAAGCTCATTGGAGATAGTTTTAGTATTATATATAACTTTTGATCCAACCGTTGGATTGATCTGATTTTTATGGCATTGAAAATAAGATTCAAATTCCTATAAACAATATTTTATAAGGATTTCGCGACGGGAATGTCTTGCAGGACAAAATTGAGCTGGAACGTGACACATTGGAGCAGAAGTTCAAAATATGACAGCTGGGAGATAGCTCAAGTAATTTTATCATTAATTTTGATCTAACCATTGGATATCTATGATTCTTATTGATTTGAAAAGATGACTTCTAGGGCTACAATTTTTATCTTATAGACAATTTCAAATTCGAGCGTCATGATGGAGAAAATCAAGGTGGAAATGAAGACTACTTTGTAAAAATTCAAATATGCCATTTAGGATATAGTTTGAGTATTTTGATGATAACTTTTGATATGACCATTAGATCGACATGATTCTTATAGGTCTGAAAAGCTAAATTCCATCACTACAACTTTTATCTTATAAACATTTTCAAATTCAAACGTTATAAGAGAAAAAATCAAGGTGGAAGTGAAAACAACTCTGCAGAAATTTAAATATGCCAACTAACAGACAACTTGAGTATTTTGATGATAACTTTTGATCTGACCATTGGATCGACATGATTCTTGAGGTTTTGAAAAGCTGACTTCCATGGATACAACTTGTCTCCATAGACATTTTCAAATTCGAATGTTATCAAGGAGAAAATCGAGGAGGAACAGAAGCAATCATATCTAAAATTCAATTCCTGACTGACAACAACTTTGTTCAAATGGAAAGAAATGTATTCAAATTTCTCCAATAGCTAGAAGTTGATTTTAGGCTGCAAATAATCCACTACTCTTCCTCTATAAATAGAGATACACAAGAGAGCAAGGTACAGACAAGAGATTACAAAGATTGAGCATAGAAAGTGATATTCATCAAGATCTTCAAGTTTTGAACTTTACTTCTTCATCATTCCATTTCATCTATGAGCTTCATTATTTTATTCAACTCTTGAGAGTTTTGTATCTATTGTTGTGATATTCAACTTCCCTATATCATTTGTAAAAGGGTTGTTAAACCCTTGTGATTTATTTCTTAAGTGATTAAGAGGAACACTTGGAGAAAAAGATCCCCTTGGTGCTTTGTTTTAGAGAGCAAAACAAAGAGTTATTTTTTTAGTGTTTTTGGAACAAAACACTTGGTGTAAAGGTTTGTTAGCAACCGGGCAAGCTAGTGGTGTAAATCTATTTGAAGAATAGTGAATTTGCCCAAGGAAGGAGCCTTGGAGGTGGACGTAGGTTTGGCATAAGAGGAGTCAACCGAACCACTTTAAATCGTTGTGTTTGATCTCTTTAATTTTCTCTCTTTATATCTTGCTTAATATCTTTCTTATATATAGTCTTGACATATTTGAGATAGACACACACACTTGAATCATTTGTACTAATTGTCGCGTCCAGATTTTTTGCACTCAAGGAATACTCACACAAGCGGGAAAAATGTTGTACTCTCTCGTTAGAACCACCCTCCTAGAAGAATGAGTGTGACTAAGTTTGAATTGAAATTTTGGTTTGAATAAAGGGCTTTTGCAAAAAGATTCGGAGTTGCCACCTAACTTGATTAAGGTGAGTTAGGTCACCTAAAAACTAAGCATAATCCGAAGAGTACACTTAGGGTTTTTGAAAAACGATTTTGAAAATATCTCCTCAAGAGAGGGTTTTTAAGAAAAACGGGTTGTTTGGCAACCTTTGGAAAACATTTAGCCCTTTTCTTGGAAAATAACTCCTTTTTGGTCTTTGAAATCAGTGATCTAGGTTCGGAGGTTGGTTACGTGTAGGGAAGACACACTAAGCCATCATCTTACCCCGCCCTTTCGGTACCTACATGTCAATCTACCATAGATTCACCTACGAGAGTCTTCAGCTAACTATTGTTCAATCCTATCCACTCTGAAAAAGAATGTTTGAAAAGAAATTAACATGATGCATGATATGCAAGTGCAAGAAAAGAGAATTAGAAAAGTAGATTTGGAAAAAGATTTGAAAAGAAATTGCTTGCATTTGAAGATTGAAATTGAAATTGAAGATAGAAATAGATCATAGAATTGGAAACTTGAAGAAAATTGTAGGATTGGAGATTGGAAAGAAATTGTAGAAATAGAAATTTGAAAAATGTTGTGGAATTTGAGATTTGAAAAATGTTGTGACCGCACCCATGAGAGTTGCCTACGTATCCTTTTGGAGGAATCAGATCAGTCGTAGTTCGGAGCGGAGTCCGATTGAAAATAGAAGGTTGGATTGGAAGAAAGAGATTGAATTGAAAATTGGATTTGATTTGAAATTAGAAGAGGAGATTGGAAATTGAAATTAAAAAGATTGGACTTTGATTGGAAGATTTGAAAAGATTTGATTTTAAAAGACTTGGTTTACGGAAACCTAGACTTAGGAAAGAGAGGATTTAGAAAGGACTTGAAATCAAGAAAGACTGGATTTGACTTAGAAAGATTTTGAAAAAGAATTGACTTGAATAATAGACTTGGAAGATTGGAGAAAAATTAGAATTAGGAAAGGTTCGAATTTGGAAAGTTTCATTATTGGAAAGTTTTCGAATTAGGAAAATTTTGAATTAGGAAAGTTTCAACTTATAAAGTTTTGAATTAGGAAAGTTTCAACTTAGGAAAGTGTTGTTTTAGGAAAGGTTTTGAAATTAAGAAGTTTTGAAAATTGGAAAGTTTTGAGTTTAGAAAGTTTTAAAATTTGGAAAGATTTGAAATTTGGAAAGTTTAGGATTTAGAAAGTTTTAGAGTTTGAATTTTAGAAAATCTTGAAATTAGGAAAGGTTTGAAAACTTAGGTTTGAAAAGTTAAGATTTCAAAAGAGGGTAGAATTAGGAAAGGGTTGAATTTTAGAACTTTAGGAAAGATTTTTAAGTTCAAGTTTTAGAAACTTAAGATTTAGGAAAGTGGAGGGTTAGGAAGGATTTGAATTAGGAAAGATTTGGATTAGGAAGGGGATTGGATTTAGTTTTTTAAAAAGAAGTGTTTGATTTCGTTTCCAAAAATGGAAGATTGGATTTGGTTTCCTAAACGGAAAGATTCGATTCGGTTTCCTAAAGGGAAGATAGGATTTGGCAAGGATTTAAAAAGGGAGATTCTAGAAACCCTAGATTTGGAAAACTATAGTTTCAACGTCGAAAATAGGTTTTGGAAACCTAGGTTTGGGGCAAAGTTTGAAAATCATGTTTTTGGAAAGAAAATTAGGGTTTCCTAATTGTGAGTTCTAGGGCTTGACTTGGGCTCTAAAGAGAGAGGATTTTTGGAAAGTGCGTTTTTGGAAACGAAGGTTTTCTAGATGGGAATCCTAGGGAGGAGTTACTATAGGGAAGAGTTTTTGGAAAGTCAATTCGAAGAGAGAGTTTTTGGAAAGAGATTTTAAAGAGAAGGAGTTTTTGGAAAGTGCGTTTTGAGAAACGAAGATTTTATAAGGAAAATCCTAGAGGGGAGTTTCCAGAAGAAAGATTTTTGGAAAGAGAGTTTTTAGAAAGATTTTTTGTGAGAGTTTTTCTAGGAAAGAGATTTAGGGAAAGTTTTTAGAAAGTGGACTTTGAAGAGGGAGTTTTGGAAAGGAATTGAAAAAGGAAAGTTTTGAAAGGAGTTTTTAGAAAATAATTTTGGAAAGAAGAGTTTTTGGGAAGTATGTTGAAAAAGAAGATTTTTAGGAAGAGATTTTTGAAGAGAGAGTTTTTGGAAGGTGTAAAAACATCTCACTTTCCTAAAGTGATTCTAATCATAAGAAGGCCAGAACCACTTTAGGAAAGTGGTTTTGAAAACAACGAGATTTGAAAATATAGACCATATTGGTCACTTTGAATGTAACACTTTCCTAAAGCAACCCTAGCCATGGAAATGCTAGAATCACCCTAGGATTATGATTTTGAAAACATGTTTTGAAAAAGGAAATTTTGATGCAATTTTGAAAACAAGTTTGAAAACGATTTTGAAAACAACTTTGAAAACGATTTTTGGAAGATGCAAGATCATGATATGCACAATGCAAATTTGGGGTCGCGAACATACAAGGTTAAGGCTTCACCACATAATCAAGGGAGCCGGACCCACGTGGTCTCTAGTTAGACTAGAAGAAAGCCCCCGACACGGTGACTCTCCAATAGCCCAATCCTACACATAGACCGGGAATCCCCTTGTTTCAAGCATGCAAAGAAAGGGGGGAAAGAGATGGGGGATTAAAATAGAGAAAACCCAAGTGGGTTAGGAGAGAGAAGAGAGAGGGGGGAAGTGTGAAAATTTAAAGAGAAAACCTACCGTATGTCTTGTTTATTTTACGAGTCTTGCTTGTCTTCGGTCTTCGGTCTTCGGTCTCCGTCTTGATCTTCGTCTTCAATCTTTAAGAGTTGTCTTCAAACTTCAAACTTCAGATTATAGCTCTTCAAGTCTTCAAAGGGGGGTTGAAGGCTAGTGTATGAGTGTATGGGGGTGTGTATGAGTGTATAGGAGGCTAGGGTTTAGTGTATGGTGGCTAGGGTTTGGAAAACCTAAAGAGCTAGGGTCTAAGGAGTGCACGAGCTTTGTATATCGAATTATATGATTTTTAGATTGAGTTTGCGGACCTTCTTTACGTTGGAGGAGGCTCTGTATTTATAGAGGTTGGACATACCTGGCGCCTGTTGCAGTGGCGCCAGGGTAAAATTTCTCTTGGCGCCACTAGGAGTGGCGCCAGGCTAATTCTTGGCTTGGCACCACTAGTAGTGGCACCAACCAGTTAGGAAACTTTATAAGTCGGCAAGCAACGTATCTGTGACTATATTTGGGCGCCTATACTAGTGACTACCATGCAATTTTTAGCCTGGCTTCACTAAGAATGACTCCGGAAAGTCCGGGAACGATTTGAAGGAGCCGGGAATGACCCGAAAGGCCAAAAAAGAGCAGGAACACTTAAAATAGTGTCCTGGAGGTATTTGACTTGAGAAATGAGGATAAGATGGGTCGGAAAGGTTGACCGGGCCTTTAGGGGCAAAACGGTTAATTCGACCAGGAAACTGCTGGGACAAACTCGAACTGTCTCGGAAGAAGACTTAGGATCTGGAAACATTATTTAGAATATTCCCAAAGGTTGCCGGTTTGATTCCCAAAGCTGGCGTGGTCGGAAAAGGAGACCGACCCACTAGGGGCAAAATGGTCATTTTGTACCGAGTTTGCCGGAACTGACTCGGGATGATCTGAAAAGGTAAAGGGAGGTTGAGAATACTATAAAAAGCAGTCTCAAAAGGTTACCGGTTTGATACCCAGAGCCGGTGTGGTCGAAAAAGGAGACCGGCCCACCAGGGGCAAAACGGTCATTTTGTACCGAGTTGGCCGGAACTGACTCGGAATGATCCGAAAAGGTAAAGAAAAGTTGAGAATACTATAAGAAGTAATCTCAGAGGGTTACTGGTTTGATACCCAGAGCCGGTGTGGTTCCCGGGGCATTCGGATGCCTAGGGGCAAAATGGTCATCTTGACCAGAAAGTCTCGAAAAAGGTCCAAGGGGCAGTTTGGTCATTTTTCACCTAAGTGGGCTAACAGACACTGGTGTTGACCTGGGCTTTGAGTGTTTCTGCCACTCTGACGGCGGTCGTCATGACATAGGGGTTTGTTGGCAATTCCCTATATCGACCTGTTTGTGAGTATTTCCGCTACTCTAACGGTTGTGATATTTACGAGTATTTTCGCTACTCGGACCATCTCAAGGAATAAACTGTCTCGAGAGAGGGATTGGAAAGGGGTCTTATCGTCTCCGAAAAGACGTGCCTGGATTGGAACTGTCTCAAGGAATAAACTGTCTCGAGAGTGGGATTGGAAAGGGGACTTACCGTCTCCGCAAAGACGTGCCTGATTTGGAATCGTCTCGAGGAATAAACTATCCTGAGAGAGGGATTGGAAAGGGGTCTTACCGTCTTCGAAAAGACATGCTTGAATTGGAATTGTCTCGAGGAATAAACTGTCCCGAGAGAGAGATTGGAAAGGGTACTTACCGTCTTCGAAAAGACGTGCCTGAGTTGGAACCGTCTCGAGGAATAAACTGTCTCGAGAGAGGGGTTGGAAAGGGGTCTTACCTTCTTTGAAAGACATGCCTGGATAGAACCTGTCGCACCCAGATTTTTCGCACTCGAGGAATACTCACCCAAGCGGGAAAATGCTGTACTCTCTCGTTAGAACTCACCCTCCTAGAATAATGAGTGCGACTAGGTTTGAATTGAAAAACAGGTTTGAATAAAGGGCTTTTGAAAAAGGTTCAGAGTCGCCACCTAACTTAATTAAGATGAGTTAGGTCACCTAAAAACTAAGCATAATCCGAAAACTACACTTAGGGTTTTTAAAAAAACAATTTGAAAATATCTCATCGAGAGAGGGTTTTTAAAGAAAACAGGTTGTTTGGCAACCTTTGGAAAACATTTGGCCCTTTTTAGAAAAATAACTCCTTTTGGTCTTTGAAATCAGTGATCCTAGGTTCGGAGGTTGGTTACGTGTAGGGAAGACGCACTAAGCTATCACCCTACCCCGCCCTTTCGGTACCTACATGTCAATCTACCCTAGATTCACCTATGAGAGTCCTACATTAACTATTGGCCAATCCTATTCACTTTGAAAAAAATAATGTTTGAAAGAAAAATAACATGATGCATGATATGCAAGTGCAAAAGAAGAGAGAATTGAAAAATAGATTTGAAAAGAGATTTGAAGAGATAGAATTGAAATTGGAAAGTTTGAAAATTTGGAAATAGAAATTTTGAAATTGGAATTTTGAAAATAGATTGGAATTTGAAATTTGGAAAGATTTTGGAAACCACACCCATGAGGGTGGAATTGAAAGTTTGAAAAGTATGGTGATCGCACCTATGAAGGTTGCCTACGTATCCCTTTGGGGGAATCAGGTCAGTCGTAGTTCGGACAAGAGTCCGATTGAAAAGAGATTGATTTGAAAAGAGAGATTGGATTGGAAGAAAGAGATTGAATTGAAAATTGAATTTGATTTGAGATTAGAAAAGGAGATTGAATTTGAGAAGATTGGACTTGCTTTGGAAATATTGATTTTGGAAAGATTTGGTTTTAGGAAAAATGAAGGTTTAGGAAACCTAGACTTAGGAAAGATGAGACTTAGGAAAGACTCAAGAGTTTAAGAAAGATTGGACTTAGGAAATGTTTGAATTAAGAAAGGTTCGATTTAGGAAAGTGTCATTTTTGGAAGGTTTTGAAATTAGGAAAGGTTAGAATTAGGAAAGTTTCATTTTTGGAAAGTTTTGGAGTTAGGAAAGTTTTGAATTAAGAAAGTTTAGAAATTGGAAACTTTCGTTTTAGGAAAGGTTTGAAAAAGGAAAGTTTTCAATTTAGGAAATGTTTGAATTAAGAAAGTTTCAACTTAAGAAAGTCTTAAATTAAGAAAGTTTTGAGTTTAGAAAAGTCTTAGATTTAGAAAGATTTCGAAGTTTTGGAAAGTTTAGAATTTGGAAAGATTTGAAATTTAGAAAGTTTAAGATTTAGAAAGTTTTAGAGTTTTAGAAAGATTTGAGATTTTAGAAAGTTTTAGAGTTTTAGAAAATCTTAAAATTAAGAAAGGTTTGAATTTAGGAAAGGTTTAAAAGCTTGAATTTAGAAAGTTAAGATTTGGAAAGGAGGTTGAATTAGGAAATGGTTGAATTAGGAAAGATTCTTATGTTCAAGTTTTTGGAAACTTAGGGTTTAGGAAAGTGGAAGTTTAGGAAGGATTTGAATTAGGAAAGAGTTGGATTTGGAAGGGATCGGATTTGGTTTCTAAAAGAAAAGATTTGATTTTGTTTCCAAAAATGGAGGACGGGATCTAGTTTTCTAAATGGGGAGATTTGAGTTGGTTTCCTAAAGGGAAGATAGGATTTGGCAAGGATTCGGAAAGGGAGATTCTAGAAACCCTAGTTTTGAAAGTGTAGAATTCTAACGTAGAAAATAGGTTTTAGAAACATGTATAGTTTTGATGTAGAAAACAAGAGGTTTTAGAAACCTAGGTTTGGGGCAAAGTTTGAAAATCATATTTTTGGAAAGAAAATTAGGGTTTCCTAATTGTGGGTTCTAGGGCTTGACTTGGGCTCTAAGGAAAGAGTTTTTGGAAAGTGCGTTTTTGGAAACGAAGGTTTTCTAGAAAAGAAATCCTAGGGAGGAGTTTTTGGAAAGTGAATTTGGAAAGAGAGTTTTTGGAAAGATTTTTGAAGAGAAGGAGTTTTGGAAAGTGTGTTTTTAGAAACGTAGATTTTAGAAGGAAAATCCTAAAGAGGAAATTTCTAGAATGAAGATTTTGAAAAAGAAAGTTTTTGGAAAGATTTTTAGGGAGCGTTTTTAGAAAGTAAATTTTGAAGAGAGCGTTTTGGAAAGGAGTTGAAAAATGAGGTTTTGAAAACTAGATTTTGGAAGGGAGTTTTTGAAAACAATTTTGGAAAGAAGAGCTTTGGGAAAGTATGTTGAAAAAGAGATTTTTAGGAAGAGATTTTTGAAGAGAGAGTTTTTGGAAAGTATGAAAACGTCTCACTTCTTAAAGCGATTCTAACCATAAGAGGGCTAGAACCACTTTAGGAAAGCGGTTTTGAAAATAAGGTTTGAAAATATAGACCAAAAGGTCACTTTTAATATGACATTTCCCTAAAGCAACCCTAGCCATGGAAAGGCTAGAATCACCCTAGAAATGTGGTTTTGAAAACAAGGTTTTGAAAAAGAGATTTTGATGCAATTTTGAAAAACAAGTTTGAAAACAGTTTTGAAAATAACTTTGAAAACGAATTTTGGAAGATGCAAGATTATGATATGCACAATGCAATTTGGGGTCGTGAACATACAAGGTTAAGGCTTCACCACATAATCAAGGGGGCCGGACCCACGTGGTCTTTGGTTAGACTAGAAGAAAGCCCCCGACACGGTGACTCTCCAATAGTCCAATCCTACACATGGACCGGGAATCCCTTTGTTTTAAGCATGCAAAAAAAGGGTGGGAAAGAGATGGGGGATTAAAATAGAGAAAACTCAAGTGGGTTGGAGAGAGAAGAGAGAGGGGGAAGTGCAGAAAATTAAAGAGAAAGCCTACCTTGTTTCTTGTTTATTTTGCGCGTCGTGTAGTCTTCGATCTTCGGTCTTCGGTCTTGATCTTCACCTTTAGTCTTCAAGGATTGTCTTCAAGCTCTGGATGGCTGCTCTTCAAGTCTTTAGAGAGTGGTTGAAGGCTAGTGTAGGAGTGTATGGAGGAGTGTATGAGTGTATAGGAGGCTAGGGTTTGTGTATAGTGGCTAGGGTTTGGGGAAAACCTAGGGAGGCTAGGGTTTTGGAGGTGCTCGAGCTCTGTGTATCGAAATATAGGATTTTTAGGTTAAGTTTGCAGACCCTTTTCACGTTGAATGAGGCTCTGTATTTATAGAGGGAAGACAAACCTGGCGCCAGTTGCAGTGGTGCCAGGCCAAATTATACACTAGCGCCACTAGTAGTGGCGCCAGGCCATTTTTTGGCTTGGCGCCACTACTAGTGGCGCCATCCATTTAGGAAACAATTAAGGTCGGCAAGCAACGTATCTTTGACTAGATTTGGGCGCCTGTACTAGTGACTACCATGTAAACTTTAGCCTGGCTTCATTAGGAGTGACTCCGAAAAGTCCAGGAATGATTTGAAGGAGCCAGGGATGACCCGGAAGACCGGAAGGGAGCAGGAACACTTAAAATAGTGTCCTGGAGGTATTTGACTTGAAAAGTGAGGATAAGATGTGTCGGAAAGGTTGACCGAGCCTTTAGGGGCAAAACGGTCAACCGAACCGGAAAACTATCGGGACAGACTCAAACTGTCCCGGAAGAAGACTTGGGATCTGGGAACATTATTTAGAATGTTCCCAGAGGTTGCCGGTTTGATACCCAGAGTCGGTGTGGTCGGAAAAGGAGATCGGCCCACCAGGGGCAAAATGGTCATTTTGTACCGGGTTCGCCGGAACTGACTTGGAATGGTCCTGAATGGTAAAGGAAGGTTGAGAACACTATAAAAAGTATTCTCAGGTCATTACCGGTTTGATACCCAGAGCCGGTGTGGTCGGAAAAGGAGATCGGCCCTCCAGGGGGTTCGCAAAAATGGTCATTTTTGAGAACCTAGGTTTCTCCGTCATTACCGGTTTGATACTAACTCGGGGCAAAACGGTCCGAAAAGGTAAAAAGGTAAAGGTCGAGAACACTATAAAAAGTATTCTCGGGACATTACCGGTTTGATACCTAGAGCCGGTGTGGTCGAAGAAGGAGACCGGCCCTCTAGGGGCAAAACGGTCATTTTATACCCGGTTTGCCAGAACTAACTCGAAATGATCCGAAAAAGTAAAGGAAGATTGAGAATACTATAAAAAGTATCCTGGGGAGGTTACTGGTCTGATACCCACAGCCGGTGTGGTTCTTGGGGCATCCGGATGCCTAGGGGCAAAATGGTCATCTTGACCGGAAAAGGTCCAAAGGGTAATTTGGTCATTTTTCACCGGAGTGAGCTAACAGACACGGGTGTTGACCTAGGTTTTGAGTGCTTCCGCCACTCTAACGGTATGAGTATTTCCGCTACTCGGACGGGGTTGATGATTTGTGAGTATTTCCGCTACTCGGACGGGGTTGATGATTTGTGAGTATTTCCGCTGCTCAGACGGGGTTGATGATTTGGGAGTATTTTCGCTGCTCGGACGGGGTTGATGTTTTGTGAGTATTTCCGCTACTCTAACGGGGTTGATGATTTGTGAGTATTTTCGCTACTCGGACCGTCTCGAGGAATAAACTGTCTCGAGAGAGGGATTGGAAAGGGGTCTTACCATCTCCAAAGAGACGTGCCTGGATTGGAACCGTCTCGAGGAATAAACTGTCTCGAGAGAGGGATTGGAAAGGGGTCTTACCGTCTTCAAAGAGGCGTGCCTGGATTGGAACCGTCTCGAGGAATAAACTGTCTCGAGAGAGGGATTGGAAAGGGGTCTTACCGTCTCCAAGGAGACGTGCCTGGATTGTGAGTGTTTTCGCCACTCTGACGGTTTTGTGAGTATTTTCGCTACTCCAACGGTTCTGTGAGTATTTCCGCTACTCCAACAGTTCTGTGAGTAGTTTTGCTACTCGGACCGTCTCGAGGAATAAACTGTCTCGAGAGAGGGATTGGAATTGGAATAAGAAAGGACAATGCCCCTAAGGGCATTTTGGTCATTTTCCCTCCATTTGGGCCTGACAGGCCCGCGAAGCGATGGAAAGATGGAATTTGAACCTAGAGAATTGGTTTCGATTGGAATATGCCCACAATGACTTGAAAACAAGTCTGGACGGAGTGTAGACTGCCGAGAGGTCAAAAATGGGGTGCTTACAGAACCGTTTCAAGGAATAAACTGTCCCGAGAGACGAATTGAAAAGGGGACTTATCGTCTTCGAAAAGACATGCCTGATTTGGAATAGATTTACCGTCTCGAGGAATCAATTGTCTCGAGAGAGGGATTGGAGTCGGAAAGGAAAGGATAATGCCCCTAAGGGATTTTGGTCATTTTGCCTCTATTTGGGCCTGACCGGCCCGCGAAGCGATGGACATATGGGATTTGGACTTAGAGAGTTGGTTTGGAATACGCTCATAGTGACTTGGAAACAAGTTTGGAAGGAGTGTAGACTGCCGAGCGATCAAAAATGGGGTGCTTACAGTTGCCCCTCTTTTTTTGTCTTTGCTTGTCAAAGACAGAAAACGATAGAAGTAAGAGTCCCATGTTGACCGCGAGGCAGTCAGAGGGACGGACATTGAAAATCTTTCGACAACGGGGGTCGAAAAACGGATAACGGGCCAAAAAGGCCTTCGAAAATGAGTTTTGGAGGGAAAAAGGGCAAACTGCCTAGATTTTGCAACTGGCGCCACTAGTAGTGGCGCCTTTGGCAAAAAAGGACTGGCGCCTCTTGTAAGCACCCCATTTTTGACCGCTCGGCAGTCTACACTCCGTCCAGACTTATTTTCAAGAAATAGTGGGCATATTCCTATCGAAACCAATTCTCTAGGTCCAAATTCCGTCTTTACATCACTTCGCGGGCTTGTCAGGCCCAAATAGAGGCAAAATGACCAAAATGCCCTTAGGGGCATTGTTCTTTCTTATTCCAATTCCAATCCCTCTCTCGAGACAGTTTATTCCTCGAGACGGTCTGAGTAGCAAAACTACTCACAAAACCGTTAGAGTGGTGGAAACACTTACAATCCAGGCACGTCTCCTCGGAGACGGTAAGACCCCTTTCCAATCCCTCTCTTGAGACAGTTTATTCCTCGAGACGGTTCCAATCCAGGCACGTCTCTTCGGAGACGGTAAGACCCCTTTCCAATCCCTCTCTCGAGACAGTTTATTCCTCGAGACGGTTCCAATCCAGGCACGTCTCTTCAGAGACGATAAAACCCCTTTTCAAATCTCTTTCTCGAGACAGTTTATTCCTCGAGACGGTCCGAGTAGCGAAACTACTCACCAAACCGTTAGAGTAGCGGAAATACTCATAAAGCCGTTAAAGTAGCGGAAATACTCACAAAGCCGTTAGAGTAGCGGAAATACTCACAAATCATCAATCCCGTCCGAGTAGCGAAAATACTCCCAAATCATCAACCCCGTCCGAGTAGCGTAAATACTCCCAAATCATCAACCTCGTCCGAGTAGCGGAAATACTCACACCGTTAGAGTGGCGGAAACACTCAAAACCTAGGTCAACACTAGTGTCTGTTAGCCCACTTTGGTGAAAAATGTCCAAATTGTCCTGTGGACATTTTTCGAGACTTTCCGGTCAAGATGACCATTTTGCCCCTAGGCATCTGAACGCTCCGGGAACCACACCAGCTCTGGGTATCAAACCGGTAATGTCTCAAGAATACTTTTTATAGTGTTCTCTACCTTCCTTTACCTTTCCGGATCATTTCAAGTCAGTTCCAGCCAACCCGGCACAAAATGACCGTTTTGCCCCTAGAGGGCCGGTCTCCTTTTTCGACCACACCGGCTCTGGGTATCAAACCGGTAACCTCCTGAGACTACTTTTTATAGTATTCTCAATCTTCCTTTACCTTTCCGGACCATTCCGAGTCAATTCCGGCCAACCCGGTACAAAATGACCGTTTTGCCCCTGGGGGGCCGGTTTCCTTTTTCAACCACACCGGCTCTGGGTATTAAACCGGTAACTTCCTGAGACTACTTTTTATAATATTCTCAACCTCCCTTTACCTTTCCGGACCATTCCGAGTCAGTTCCGGGAAACCTGGTACAAAATGACCGTTTTGCCCCTAGTGGGCCGGTCTCCTTTTCCGACCACGCCGACTCTGGGAATCAAACCGGCAATCTCTGGGAACATTCTAAATAATGTTTCCAGATCCCAAGTCTTCTTCCGGGACAATTCGAGTTCGCCCCGGCAACTTCCTAGTCCGATTGACCGTTTTGCCCCTAAGGGCCCGGTTGACCTCTCCGACCCACCTTATCTTCATTTTTCAAGTCAAGTACCTCCAGGACACTATTTTAAGTGTTCCTGCTCCCTTCCGGCCTTCCGGGTCATTCCCGGCTCCTTCAAATCATTCCCGGACTTTTCGAAGTCACTCCTAGTGAAATCAGGCTAAAAATTACAAGATAGTCACTAGTACAGGTGCCCAAATTTAGTCAAAGATACGTTGCTTGCCGACCTTAAACCTTTCCTAATTGGCTAGCGCCACTAGTAGTGGCGCCAAACCAAAAAATGCCCTGGCGCCACTCCTAGTGGCGCCAGTGTAAAGTTTGCCCTAGCGCCACTGCAACAGGCGCTAGGTTTGTCCAACCTCTATAAATACAGAGCCTCATTCAACGTGAAAGGGGTCTGCAAACTTAACCTAAGAACCCTATATTTCGATATACAGAGCTCGAGCACCTCCAAAAATCCTAGTTTCCTTAGGTTCTCCAAACCCTAGCCACTATACACAAACCCTAGCCCCTATACAAACCCTAGTCTCCTATACACTCATACACACCCCCAGACACTCACACCCTAGCCTTCAACCATCCTTTGAAGACTTGAAGAGCTGCCATCCAAAGCTTGAAGACAACTCTTGAAGGCTGAAGGTGAAGATCAAGACAAAGACCGAAGACCGAAGACAGCGCGGCGCGCAAAATAAAGAAGACATACGGTAGGTTTTCTCTTTAATTTTCTGCACTTCCCCCCTCTCTCTTCTTTCTCCAACCCACTTGGGTTTTCTCTATTTTAATCCCCCATCTCTTTCCCCCCCCCCCCCTTTTTGCATGCTTGAAACAAGGGAACTCCCGGTCCATGTGTAGGATTAGACTGTTGGAGAGTCACCATGTCGGGGGCTTTTTTCTAGTCTAACCAAAGATCACGTGGGTCTGGCCCCCTTGATTATGTGGTGATGCCTTAACCTTATATGTTCACGACCCCAAATTGCATTGTGCATATCATAATCTTGCATCTTCCAAAATTCGTTTTCAAAGTTGTTTTCAAAATCGTTTTCAAACTTGTTTTCAAAATTGCATTAAAATCTCTTTTTCAAAAACTTGTTTTCAAAACCACAATTCTAGGGTGATTCTAGCTTTTCCATGGCTAGGGTTGCTTTAGGAAAGTGTTATATTAAAAGTGACCTTTTGGTCTATATTTTCAAACCTTGTTTTCAAAACCACTTTCTTAAAGTGGTTCTAGTCCTCTTATGGCTAGAATCGCTTTAGGAAAGTGAGATGCTTTTATACTTTCCAAAAACTCTCTCTCTTCAAAAATCTCTTCCTAAAAAATCTCTTTTCCAACATACTTTCCTAAAACTCTTCTCTCCAAAATTGTTTTCAAAAACTCCCCTCCAAAATCTATTTTTTCAACTCCTTTCCAAAACTCTCTCTCTTAAAAATTTACTTTCCAAAAACGCTCCTTAAAAATCTTTCCAAAAAACTCTCTTTTTCAAAATCTTCCGTCTAGAAATTCCCTTCTAGGTTTTCCTTCCAAAACCTTCATTTCCAAAAACACACTTTCTAAAAATCCCTTTTCCTTAGAGCCTAAGTCAAGCCCTAGAACCCACAATTAGGAAACCCTAAATTTTCTTCCCAAAAATATGGTTTTCAAACTTTGCCCCAAACCTAGGTTTCCAAAATCTTTTGTTTTCTACATCAAAACTATACATGTTTCCAAAACCTATTTTCTATGTCAAAACTATAATTTTCCAAATCTAGGGTTTCTAGAATCTCCTTTTCCAAATCCTTCCTAAATCCAATCTTCTCGTTTAGGAAATTAGACCCAATCCTCCGTTTTTGGAAACAAAACCAAATCCAATCTCTTCTTAATCCAAACCTTTCCTAATTCAATTCCTCCCTAAATCATAAGTTTCCTAAACCTAAATTTTAAATCTTTCCTTAAATTTCAAAATCCAACTCTTTCTTAATTCAAATCCTTCCTAAACTTTCGTTTTCCTAAATCTTAAGTTTCCTAAACTTGAACATAAAAATCTTTCCTAAATTTTAAAACTCAACTTTAAAATTTTCCCTAATTCAACCCTTTCCTAATTCTACCCTCTTTTCAAATCTTAACTTCTTAAACCTAAGTTTTCAAACCTTTCCTAAACTCAAGCCTCTCCTAATTTCAAGACTTTCTAAAATTCAAGTTCTAAAACTCTCTAAATCTTAAGCTTTCTAAATTTCAAATCTTTCTAAATTCTAAACTTTTCAAAACTTCAAAATCTTTCCATATCTAAGACTTTTCTAAACTCAAAGCTTTCTTAATTTAAGACTTTCTTAAGTTGAAACTTTCTTAATTCAAACATTTCCTAAATTGAAAACTTTCCTTTTTCAAACCTTTCCCAAAACGAAACTTTCTTATTTTCAAAACTTCCTTGCTTTCAAAACTTTCCAAAATCGAAACTTCCCTATTTCAAACATTTCTAAATTCGAAACTTTCTTCATTCAAAACTTTCCTAATTTCAAAACTTTCTTAATTTCGAAACTCTCCTAATTTGAAAACTTTCCTAAGTTGAAACTTTCCTAATTCACAACTCGGAACTTTCCAAAAATGAAACTTTCTTAATTTGAAACTTCCCAAAAATAAAAATTTCCTAATTCGAACATTTTCTAATCTAATCTTTCTTAAACTCTGGAGTCTTTCCTAAGTCTAATCTTTCTTAAGTCCAGGTTTCCTAAACCTCCATCTTTCCAAAACCAAGTCTTTCCAAAATCAATCTTTCCAAATCAAAGTCCAATCTTCTTCAATTTCAAGTCAAATTCAATTTTCAATTCAATCTCTTTTCAAATCAAACCTTCTATTTTCAATCGGACTCTGATTCGAACTACAACTGACCTGATTCCCCCAAAGGGATACGTAGGCAACCTTCATAGGTGCGGTCACAATACCTTTCAAACTTTCAATTCCACCCTCATGGGTGCGGTTTTCAAAATCTTTTCAAATCTTAAATTCTAATCTATTTTCAAAATTTCAATTTCAAAATTTCTATTTTCAATTTTCAAACTTTCCAATTTCAATTTTATCTCTTCAAATCTATTTTCAAATCAAATCAATTTCAAATCACTTTCTTCTCAAATTTATCTTGCACTTGCATATCATGCATCATATTTTTCAAACATTATTTTTCTAAAGTGAATAGGGTTGAACACACGTTAGTTAAAGACTCTCATGGGTGAATCTAGGGTAGATTGACATGTAGGCACCGAAAGGGCGGGGTAGGGTGATAGCTTAGTGCGTCTTCCTTACACGTAACCAACCTCCGAACTTAGATCACTGTTTTCAAAGACCAAAACGGAGTTATTTTTCAAAAAGGGCTAAATGTTTTCCTAAAAAAAAAAACCCTCTCTTAAGGATGTTTTCCAAAATTGTTTTTCAAAAACCCTAAGTGTAGTCTTCGGATTATGCTTAGTTTTTAGGTGACCTAACTCACCTTAATCAAGTTAGGTGGCGACTTCGAATCTTTTTCAAAAGCCCTTATTTCAAATCGATCTTCAATTCAAACCTAGTCGTACTCATCTTCTAGGAGGTTGAGTTCTAACGAGAGAGTACAACATTTTTCCCGCTTGGGTGGGTATTCCTCGAGTGCGAAAAATCTGGGCGCGACACCTCTGCTAGTGGCGCCAGGCTTAAAGTTAAAAGCAGAAAATTTCTAGTTTGAACAGCCGCGGCACTTTGGAGAAATTTCTACAAATCCGAGAAGTTATGCGTGAGACTTGACTTGAACCTTGAAGGGACACCTCTTGGAGACCACGGGTGATTGCCGGAAGGAGACCAAGTCGCCGAAAAAGTTGCCAGAGGAGAAGATTTCGCCGGAGAACTTCCAAAGAGTGAGTTTTCAAATTTTGTTGATTTTGATGTGTAGAACTTCGTTTGAATCATGTGAATAGTGGAAATTGATGTTTTGGTATGCTTTGAACACTTTGGTGATGTTGTTTTTGTATTTTGATGGTTGTTTGATTGAATTTAAATGATTTTTCATGATTATGCGAAGGGGGTTTTCTGCAGGAATATGAAATTTGTTCCTACAGGCATGGGTATTGGGTTTTCTGGCTATGTTTTTGTGCAATGTGCCTTAGAAAAATGTGTTTAATAACCGTATGAAGTTTCATGATTTTTTGAAAACCCTATGAATTTTTGATTTTTTGAAAAATAGACAAATATTTAGAAAATAAGGAAAATTAAGAAAACTTGAGAGATTGATGAAATTTGAAATTTGGAAAAATATTGAAATATTTTAGAAAACATTTGAAGTGATTTTGAGAAATTTTAGGATAACTTTAAAAACCATTGATTTATTGAAAAAATAAAACAAGTGTTTTGAAAATTTTGAAAAATTGAAGTGTCCGCGAGTGCAGATGTTATGCAATTGTAACATTGTGGAGTGCACGTTTTGTGTTTTGTGTTGATGTCATGGGTGTTGTAGGGGCCATTTTTAAATGGGACTTTGCCGAAATTTTTAGAAATTATGGAAAGAGTTAGAAAAAGTTTTAGAAATAAAATATTTTTGATGGAAAAAGACAGAGAATCCTTGAAATTTGATTTGACACCAGAAAATCGAAATGTGCATGCAGGAAATTTGCTTTGACTTATCGTTTGAAGTCCTTTATTTGTTTTGTTTGTGTTAGTTGTTTATTTTATTTTACTATTATTTACACTGCATGGATGGTATACTAACATCACTCACCTTGGCTTACCTTTTCAGGATGGTAGACGCGAGTGATGATGGTTCTGAGAGGAGACGTCGCTGGGGGAAGGTGGCCCGGACAGATTCTACTGGCGGCTCTAGTCGATCTAAAGGTAGTTGATGATCTTCATCCAGTCAGAGTGGGCAAGGGAGTAGGCTACCTGTTGACCCTTTTCCTCCGATTGAGCAGGCTTTTGCTAAGGAGATTGATGCTGAGGAGGAGGTACCAGGCCCCGGGGATCAGGTGACTGGTTATGGGAGAGCTTCTTCCAGGCATAGGAAGCCGGATGCCGACTTGGGAGATCTGCAGATACCAGACGTCCCACCACTCAGTGTTCTTGCCTATCACCCCAGCGTGTATTCTAGACAGCATTTGCCACCTCCGCGGGTACATACAGCTTTCAGAGGGGCTATTCATCAGATTTTTGTGACCGTGCAGCGGGCGACCCCATCATATCGTGCCTTCTTGGTAGAGATCGGATTTTGCGCCTTTATAGGATTGCAGGCTAACCGCCTGAACCGGCATTTGGTATTGGCACTTGTTGAGAGGTGGTTCGGGGAGACTGGGACCTTCCATTTTGTCGACTTTGAGTTAGGTCCTACTCCTTTGGATTGGGCAATTATTACAGGGCTCTCCTTTGTCGGCCAGCGGATCACCCTGCATCCAGTTAGTAGGGACGAGGCCTATTTGCTGTTGGACTTGCCTCCTCCTGAGCGTTCTGCCTTCCCAGTCTCTTGGATCAGTCAGGACGAGCGTACTTTTGCTACTGAGCCATCGCCTGCCAGGCGAGACATCATGAGCTGGCGACTTGTGTTGTATATCATCTTTAGCTGCTTCTGCAACAACAACAAGTCACTCGTGCCGTGTCGTTTGGTGAGTATAGTAGCCGATCTTGGAGCCTTATCTGAGCTGGACTGGGGGTCCTTTTCCTTTGGCTGCTTTCTTCGGTCGATGCGGGTTCGGACCTCCTCTCGTTGGGGTAGCATGACTAGCTTCTGGCCTTTCCTTGTTTGGTGGAGTTACGAGTACCTGCCGGTGCGTCGCCCTGCAGTTGTTGAGGATGACCTCTATCCTCGTGGCTTAAGGTGGGATAATGACCGAGTAGCCCAGCGATCGGAGATTACCAATTTTATGACGCTCCGGGCTAACCTAGAGCTGATTGAGGCGAGGGATGTGACTTGGCGGCCCTTTATTGGATTAGTGTATTATGAGACAGTCCGGTACTTGGTCCCGTTGTCCCTGTCGAGAGCTGCCTTTCTCAGTGATGACACTTGGGAGTCCTATCTTAGAGAGCGACACTGGCGGTAGTTTCATGAGGAGTTCTGATCAGCAGGAGCTCCGCCAGAGTATATGTTTGGGGCCCTGGTGGCGGGAGTGCCTATCCCTTATCAGGAGCGTTAGCCAGGTGCCGAGTTCTTACTTCCTCCGGATACAGACTATGTTGCGCACTTTGGGGCTCATTCGGTTGGTGCCTTCACCCGGTTTGAGGTAGTAGTTGGCGGATACGCTGTTGGCCAGGAGGTGGTTGACTTGTGGTGCCGTGCTGGAGGATATGTGTCCCAGGCCGAGTTTACTGCTGTGAGAGACCAGAGAGACCAGTACCAGATGTAGTGGGACCAGTACCAGGCCCAGGTAGCTTCCCTAACGGCTCGGTTATCTCAGATGGGCGGTGGGGGGGGGGGGGGGGTATGTTATTCTTTCTTTGCTTCTTCTTGCTCTACTGTTGCTTAGTTCCTTTCGTTTGTAGTTGATTTCAGTTCTATCTTTCCTGGAGGATGGTGGTGCTTCGAGTAGTTATCCACCTTCTCCGATGCCGGGTTTTGGGGATTTTGATCCAGAGGACATCGACTTCGACCTATGATAGATGCCCCTTGTAGAGACTCTGATCCTCTCTTGCCCCTTGTCCTTGAGTTATATTTATGTTAGACAGTTTTATTCTGATATTTTGTACAAAAATAGATATTTATAGTATTCAAATGCATGGATAGACAGAAACATTTATGATCTTTACAGCTAGGCATATGATCAGATGCATGTGATGTATGATGATGTTAGATATTTATTACATAAGTTGATGTTGGTGACTTCTATTTCTACAGGGAGTTATATCCTATGTGTGCAAGGCTTATGCTGATTTGTTTTTGTTTTTTTGTTTTTTTCAACATATACACAGGTTTGAAATAGGTTAATAGAATGATGCGGGGTGCTGTTGGACTTGTAGTCCTAGGAATGGTAACTCCCTCCTCTTTGGGAGTCTAGCCTCTCTTTTGGCTCAACCCTATCTTGATTGGATGATAGTATTTCGCACCTTTCTCAACCTCTTGATCGCTTTCAATTCTTTGTCTTAGGGTTAGTGTATAGGGTTATTGGGCTGAGACTCTTGACTCTCAGGGTTTTAGCAATAACTTACCTAACCTTTGGCAGAGCGATAAGTGGCCAGTCATTTCAATCCGAGAAGACTTTGTTTAGGACCGTAATGTAGGCTAGGTTATGGGGGTTTTAAAAACAACGGGATATGCAGGCTCAAATTTGATGTTGTTTTCAATAGAGCTTAAATCCATACCATCCTTAACTATTTTTCAGTAGGATTAACATCTTTTTTTAGCTTTGGCAGCGTATCTAGTTCATTTAGATCAAGCAATCTGTTTTCAATCAGAAGGGACTTTAATAGGGTTGTAATGTAGGCCATGGTTTCGGGGTTTTGCAAGAAAAGAGTAAAGGCTCGAACCTATCGTTTCTACTTGGTTTTTTTCACAACCTAGGATCACCGTTGAACTTCCTTCTTGCTTTTGACCATATACTTCTCAGGGTGTAAATGACCCTGCTCTTTCACCCTTTCTATATGCTTTTTGAGATAAACATGACTTTCTTCTCATTTGATTTTCTTATCATGCCTTTGAATATAACTTAATCATGGCTCTTTTAGGCCTTTCCTTAGAATCATAGTTGTCTTTTTTTTTTTTTTTTGGCCTCTTGCCCCTTAGCAACTGCTTTCCTTTGCTTATTCTTTCTATTTCTTTTCTATTCTTTTATAAAACGAAACAATTCTTTAACCCTTTTTCCTTAAACCTTTTCCTTGGCAGTTCAATATACCCAATGTGGGCGGTGATTCCTAGGCTGGGGTTTTGTTAAGAAATGATAGGTGGCTCAACAGGTTTGGCAAGGGGTTGCTTTTAACTGTATGAGAAATGAAATGAGGGCCTCTCTTCACTTTGAATTAGATTGCTTGATCCATAGAGTTTTCAATACTACCCTAGCATGATAGAGGCGGACACCACTCCTAGAGTTCTTTACTATTGTCTGCCCCAGTGTGGGGAGGACAGTCTTAGATCAGGGTTGACAAAGAAAATTTTCGCTTTTCGCGAGGCACTAGGGGTTAAGCAAAGGGAATATGAGCATATTTGTTTATTTATTTAGTGATTTATTCTTTATATGTGGGGAAATGAAAGATGACTCCTCTTTATTTTGATAAACTGGCCACACATCGCTTAGCCTCAGAGTCTTGCAAGTGTTGCCTTTGGGGTAGTATCCTCACTCATCTTTATCCTCTTCCTTTGGAAGCTGACCATTTGGCGAGTGGTTAACTCATGCTATCATCCCTTCAAGTTGGATCATTCCATAAGATAAACCATGCCCCTTGCGTAGAAAGTAGTCACTATTCCCCAAGGAAGACAAGACAACAATAATGAAATAAAAGACTGTTATTTGATTATTATTATTATTTTTACGAAGAGTATCAAGTTCTTAAGCAATAAGAAAATGTAAACATTAATTTAAAGATAAAAAGTGAAAGGGATAGAAAGAAAGTGGGTGAAAACACCCCTCTCTTGTACACTTGTGCAAGGAATCCATTTTTAGTAAGGTCTTGGGCCTGTGCCCTCGTCGACATTCCATCTACGGTTGAGATTCTCAGCCAAGGCAGGATTGGCAGATGTTTCTCCCGGAGTTCCAAGTGAGTTGGTGGTGGTGATGTAATTGTCAGCTGTCCTGACTGTCTTGCCTTCATTTGTTTGCCCCAGAGTATCTTTAACAAACCACTCGGGCGACTTGTATTCGTCCAGCTCAATAGGTCGTGCCCGGGGTTTTCTGCCCTGGCCTCCAATTGGGGCTCGATGCTCCTCAGGTGTACACAATGGGGGATTCTTATTACGAAGTTTGGACAGTTCCTCGTCAATTTTCTTCACAGATTCATATGCGAGTTTGTCTTCGGGGGTCAACATCTTTTCGGGGTTATATCCTGACCAGGCATCTTCGCATTCCATTTCCTCTCCATCCTTGTAATATATCTCTTGGCATGCAGCAAAACAAACCTTGTTGTTACCAAACTTGGTAACGATGTTGATAGTATGGTCCAGTGGAGGGTTTGTAGAGCCGTACGGAGAAGGATTTGCTGGTCGTACCCCAATGATCTTGTTATCTATCAGGTCTTGAATCTTATGCTTGAGGGCCAAACAATCTTCAGTATCATGCCCTTGGCTATCCGAATGATACTTACAGCTTGCTGCAAATTTGAAGTAATGAGACAGAGGATTGGGCTGGGGTCGCACAGGTACAGGTTTCAGATATCCAGCTGCTAAGAGGGCAAAATAAGCCGCGGTCTGTGAGCACGCGAGTTTTGTAAACGTCCGCTTTTTCCCACTTGTTCGCCTAGCCCGAGGAGGTGTTGTAGATGTTTTTGATGACTGGGGGCTAAGTTTTGGTGAGGTCACAACTGGGTTGATGGTTCAGGAATTGAAAGGGCTTCGGGTTCTATGTTTCAAAATAGGACAATTTTCGATGGCAGGGCCAAAAGGGTTGGGGTGAGATCTGAAGGAAAGATCATATAATCCTCGTGCTTGGTTCGGGGTTGGTTTGGAAGGCATTCGAGCAAGGCCCTCGGCCTGGGGAGGTTGTTGGTAAGCAATGGTGGCGGCATAGTCATGGTCTTCCTTCTTCATCCTTTTTCGTCCATCATGGGTTTGGGCCTGTAAGGACTCTGCTTGCTCACGAGTTGTGTGGGATAAGAGTGAGGAAAGCATGCCTTCCATTTTGGTCATCTTATGCTTGACTCCTCTTGCCTCTGCAAGTAATTGAGTTAAGGTATCTAGAGTAAGCAATTCCATACTTGTAAGACTAGGGAACGAGGGAAGGTACCTAAAACCAACAAAAGGAAAGAGTCAGTGTTTGACCTTGAAAAGTCTTTATGCAATGCATGCTCTAAGGTGCCCCTCTCAAGGAAGGAAACTAGTAATGATGTATCAGCTCACTTTGGGAGATAGGGAATTTGCCCCTGTATGCAGATACCTTATCGTCAGGTAGGAACCTTCAGTCATCTACACATTCATTCATAAAAGCAAAGAAATACATTGAATTTTGGGTTTAAGGTACAAAAGAAATTGAAATACATTTTAATAGGGGGAGGGGAACATTTTTATTTGGATTTCCACCTATCTACTTTTACAAAGGGAAAACCTAAACTACTCTTGAGTTTTCGGATCCGCCTTCGTTGGATTTGACGTCGAGGAGGTCACTGAGAGAACTTGTTGATTGGTTGTCCCTTGTCTTCATGGCAATCCTATCTCCATGAGCATAGAGGGATTGGGGCCCCTCTTATGGAATGAATTGAGATGCATGCAATGAATCCTTAGGGTTACGCGAGAACCCTTAGGGTTTGGGTAGGTTTAATGCAAGGGAGAGTGAACTTGGTGTCACTCTCAATGGGTTGATCATATGCATGAAATTGCAGTGACTTGAGTTGCTTGGAACTTTTGTCTTGACATGGAATATGGAATGCATGAATATGGGTATGCAAAGAGTATAAGGAGAGAGAATGCAATAGCAAGGTAAACGTGCATGCATAAGCAGTTAAACAGACATTATAACAGTATGAATACAGTCAGTATAACAACAGGAATAGACAGGTATAAATGAAAGTAAGAGTAGTCGTCCTTTCCTTCGTGATTTTGAAAACGGTACTCATGTCTTAAATCCGGCAGATGTTCGGCTATGTATGGTGTCTATATGAGTATGAGGTTGAGGGTTGACTAATGCGTCTTAAAAAGGCTCGGTCCCCGGATCTTCAAACCTAGGCCCACTCCCTGAGGTGGTGCCATGATCGGTTGGTAATCCAAGCGGGGGAACCATCAAGAGGCCGTAGGCGAAGAAACTGACACGGCATTTTGCCCACAACCAATATACCGTTCCCCCTTTCTAACTAGAAAGGACATATCAGGGTAATAATGCAAGTATACAGAATGCAAGTGCACATGCAGTGTGTGTGTGATTTTTAAAAGTGGAGAAAAGAGCCCAACAACTCCCATTCATCATGTTCATCACATTCATGCATAGCAGTTAGTAAAATTCAAACAAAATGTGTACCTACAAAACAAGGATGCAAGTGTTAGTATGTGGATGACAAATATAATACAAGATAATATGCATAAATGCACGTTTTTTTTTTAAACAATTTTGAAAATTTGATTTTGAAAATTTAAAGTGAATAGGATTGAACCAAGTTAATTGAAGACTCTACATGGGTGAAGGGTAAAGAGACATGACAACGACCTAACCCTCTAAGTGTCCCTAGCGGAGTCGCCAGCTGTTGCGCCCAGATTTTTCGCACTCAAGGAATACTCACACAAGCGGGAAAAATACTGTACTCTCTCGTTAGAACTCACCCTCCTAGAAGAATGAGTGCGACTAAGTTTGAATTGAAAAATTGGTTTAAATAAAGGGCTTTTGGAAAAAGATTCGGAGTCACCACCTAACTTGATTAAGGTGAGTTAGGTCACCTAAAAACTAAGCATAATCCGAAGACTACACTTAGGGTTTTTGAAAAACGATTTTGAAAATATCTCCTCAAGAGAGGGTTTTTAAGAAAAACGGGTTGTTTGGCAACCTTTGGAAAACATTTAGCCCTTTTTTTTGAAAAATAACTCCTTTTCGGTCTTTGAAATCAGTGAGCTAGGTTCGGAGATTGGTTACGTGTAGGGAAGATGCACTAAGCCATCACCCTACCCCACCCTTTCGGTACCTACATGTCAATCTACCCTAGATTCACTTACAAGAGTCTTCAACTAACTATTGTTCAATCCTATCCACTCTGAAAAAGAATGTTTGAAAAGAAACTAACATGATGCATGATATGCAAGTGCAATAAAAGAGAATTATAAAAGTAGATTTGGAAAAAGATTTGAAAAGAAATTGCTTGAATTTGAAGATTGAAATTGAATTTGGAAATTGAAATTGAAGATAGAAATAGATCATAGAATTGGAAACTTGAAGAAAATTGTAGGATTGGAGATTGGAAAGAAATTGTAGAAATAGAAATTTGAAAAATGTTGTGGAATTTGAGATTTGAAAATTGTTGTGACCGCACCCATGAGGGTTGCCTACGTATCCTTTTGGAGGAATCAGGTTAGTTGTAGTTCGGACCGGAGTCCGATTGAAAATAGAAGGTTGGATTGGAAGAAAGAGATTGAATTGAAAATTGGATTTGATTTGAAATTAGAAGAGAAGATTGAAAATTGAAATTGAGAAGATTGAACTTTGATTGGAAGATTTGAAAAGATTTGATTTTGAAAGACTTGGTTTAAGGAAACCTAGACTTAGAAAAGAGAGGATTTAGAAAGGACTTGAAATCACGAAAGACTAGATTTGACTTGGAAAGATTTTGAAAAAGAATTGACTTGAATATTAGACTTGGAAGATTGGAGAAAAATTAGAATTAGAAAAGGTTCGAATTTGGAAAGTTTCATTTTTGGAAAGTTTTCTAATTAGGAAAATTTTGAATTAGGAAAATTTCAACTTAGAAAAGTTTTGAATTAGGAAAGTTTTGAAATTAAGAAAAGTTTTGAAAATTGGAAAGTTTTTGTGTTTAGAAAGTTTTAAAATTTGGAAAGATTTGAAATTTGAAAAGTTTTAAATTTAGAAAGATTTAGAGTTTGAATTTTAGAAAATCTTGAAATTAGGAAGTTTTGAAAATTTGGAAAGTTTTGAGTTTAGAAAGTTTTAAAATTTGGAAAGTTTAGGATTTAGAAAGTTTTAAAATTTGGAAAGTTTAGGATTTAGAAAGTTTTAGAGTTTGAAATTTAGAAAATCTTGAAATTAAGAAAGATTTGAATTTAGGAAAGGTTTGAAAAGTTAAGATTTCAAAAGAGGGTAGAATTAGAAAAGGGTTGAATTTTAGAACTTTAGGAAAAAATTTTAAGTTCAAGTTTTAGAAACTTAAGATTTAGGAAAGTGGAGGGTTAGGAAGGATTTGAATTAGGAAAGATTTGGATTAGGAAGGGATTGGATTTTGTTTTTTAAAAAGAAGTGTTTGATTTCGTTTCCAAAAACGGAAGATTGGATTTTGTTTCCTAAACGGGAAGATTCGATTCGGTTTCCTAAAGGGAAGATAGGATTTGGCAAGGATTTGGAAAGGGAGATTCTAGAAACCCTAGATTTGGAAAACTATAGTTTCAACGTAGAAAATAGGTTTTGGAAACGCGTATAGTTTGGATGTGAAAACAAGAGGTTTTGGAAACCTAGGTTTGGGGCAAAGTTTGAAAATCATGTTTTGAAAAGAAAATTAGGGTTTCCTAATTGTGAGTTCTAGGGCTTGACTTGGGCTCTAAAGAGAGAGGATTTTTGGAAAGTGCGTTTTTGGAAACGAAGGTTTTCTAGAAGGGAATCCTAGGGAGGAGTTTCTAGAGGGAAGAGTTTTTGGAAAGTCAATTCGAAGAGAGAGTTTTTGGAAAGAGATTTTAAAGAGAAGGAGTTTTTGGAAAGTGTATTTTTAGAAACGAAGATTTTAGAAGGAAAATCCTAGAGGGGAGTTTCTAGAAGGAAGATTTTTGGAAAGAGAGTTTTTGGACAGAGTTTTTCCAGGAAAAAGATCTAAGGAAAGTTTTTGGAAAGTGGACTTTGAAGAGGGCGTTTTGGAAATGAATTGAAAAAGGAAAGTTTTGAAAGGAGTTTTTAGAAAATAATTTTGGAAAGAAGAGTTTTTGGGAAGTATGTTAAAAAAGAAGATTTTTAGGAAGAGATTTTTGAAGAGAGAGTTTTTGGAAGGTGTAAAAACATCTCACTTTCCTAAAGCGATTCTAACCATAAGAAGGCCAGAACCACTTTAGGAAAGTGGTTTTGAAAATAACAAGATTTGAAAATATGGACCATATTGGTCATTTTGAATATAACACTTTCCTAAAGCAACCCTAGCCATAGAAAGGCTAGAATCACTCTAGGATTGTGATTTTGAAAACAAGTTTTTGAAAAAGAGATTTTGATGCAATTTTGAAAACAAGTTTGAAAATGATTTTGAAAACAACTTTGAAAACGACTTTTGGAAGATGCTAGACCATGATATGCACAATGCAATTTTGGGGTCGTGAACATACAAGGTTAAGGCTTCACCACATGATCAAGGGGGCCGGACCCACGTGGTCTCTGGTTAGACTAGAAGAAAGCTCCCGACACGGTGACTTTCCAATAGCCCAATCCTACACATGGACCGGGAATCCCCTTGTTTCAAGCATGTAAAGAAAGGGGGGGAAAGAGATAGGGGATTAAAATAGAAAAAACCCAAGTGGGTTAGGAGAGAGAAGAGAGAGGGGGGAAGTGCGGAAATTTAAATAGGGAGCATACCGTATGTCTTGTTTATTTTGCGTGCCTTGCTTTCTTCGGTCTTCGTCTTAATCTTCGTCTTCAATCTTCAAGAGTTGTCTTCAAACTTCAAACTTCAGATTATAGCTCTTCAAGTCTTCAAAGGGGGGTTGAAGGCTAGTATATGAGTGTATGGGGGTGTGTATGAGTGTATAGGAGGCTAGGGTTTAGTGTATGGTGGCTAGGGTTTGGAAAACCTAAAGAGCTAGGGTTTAGGGAGTGCACGAGCTCTGTATATCAAATTATATGATTTTTAGATTGAGTTTGCGGACCTTCTTCACGTTGGAGGAGGCTTTGTATTTATAGAGGTTGGACAAACCTGGCGCCTGTTGCAGTGGTGCCAGGGCAAAATTTCTCTTGGCGCCACTAGGAGTGGCGCCATGCCAATTCTTGGCTTGGCGCCACTACTAGTGGGGACAGCCAGTTAGGAAACTTTATAAGTTGGCAAGCAACGTATCTTTGACTAGATTTGGGCACCTGTACTAGTGACTACGATGCAATTTTTAGCCTGGCTTCACTAGGAGTAACTCTAGAAAGTCCGGGAATGATTTGAAGGAGCCGGGAATGACCCGGAAGGCCGGAAAAGAGCAGAAGCACTTAAAATAGTATCTTGGAGGTACTTGACTTGAGAAATGAGGATAAGATGGGTCGGAAAGTTGACCGGGCCTTTAGGGGCAAAACGGTCAATCAGACCGGAAAACTGTCGGGACAGACTTGGACTGTTCCGGAAGAAGAATTGGGATCTAGAAACATTATTTAGAATGTTTCCAAAGGTTTCCGGTTTGATTCCCAGAGTCGGCGTGGTCAGAAAAGGAGACCGGCCCACTAGGGGTAAAACGGTCATTTTGTACCGGGTTTGCCGGAACTGACTCGGGATGATCTGAAAAGGTAAAGGGAGGTTGAGAATACTATAAAAAGTAGTCTCAGAAGGTTACCGGTTTGATACCTAGAGCCGGTGTGGTTGAAAAAGGAGACCGGCCACCAGGGGCAAAACGGTCATTTTGTACCGAGTTGGCCGGAACTGACTCTGAATGATCTGGAAAGGTAAAGGAAAGTTGAGAATACTATAAGAAGTAATCTCAGAGGGTTACCGGTTTGATACCCTGAGCCGGTGTGGTTCCCGGGGCGTTCGGATGCCTAGGGGCAAAACGGTCATCTTGACCGGAAAGTCTCGAAAAAGGTCCAAGGGGCAGTTTGGTCATTTTTCACTGAAGTGGGCTAATAGACACTGATGTTGACTTGGGTTTTGAGTGTTTCCGCTACTCTAATGGCGGTCGTCATGACACAGGGGTTTGTTGGCAATTCCCTATATCGACCTATTTGTGAGTATTTTCGCTACTCTAACGGTTGTGATATTTACGAGTATTTTCGCTACTCGGACCGTCTCGAGGAATAAACTATCTCGAGAGAGGGATTGAAAAGGGGTCTTATCATCTCCGAAAAGACGTGCCTGGATTGGAACCATCTCGAGGAATAAATTGTCTCGAGAGTGGGATTGGAAAGGGGACTTACCGTCTTCGCGAAGACGTGCTTGATTTGGAACCGTCTCGAGGAATAAACTGTCCTGAGAGAGGGATTGGAAAGGGGTCTTACCATCTTCGAAAAGACATGCCTGAATTGGAACCGTCTCGAGGAATAAACTGTCCCAAGAGAGGGATTGGAAAGGGGACTTACCATCTTCAAAAAGATGTGCCTGAGTTGGAACCGTCTCGAGGAATAAACTGTCTCGAGAGAGGGGTTGGAAAGGGGTCTTACCTTCTTCGAAAAGACGTGCCTGAGTTGGTACCTTCTCGAGGAATAAACTGTCTCAAGAGAGGGGTTGGAAAGGGGTCTTACTGTCTTCAAAAAGACGTGCCTGGATGGAGCCGTCTCGAGGAATAAATTGTCCCGAGAGAGGGATTGGAAAGGGGACTTACTGTCTTCGAAAAGATGTGCTTGATTTGGAATAGATTTACCGTCTCGAGAAATCAACTGTCTCGAGAGAGGGATTGGAGTCGGAAAGGAAAGGATAATGCCCCTAAGAGCATTTTGGTCATTTTGCCTCTATTTGGGCCTCACGGGCCCGCGAAGCGATGGAAATACGGGATTTGGACTTAGAGAGTTGGTTTGGAATACGCTCATAATGACTTGAAAACAAGTCTAGACGGAGTGTAGACTGCCGAGCGGTCAAAAATGGAGTGCTTACACTAATCTCACATTGATCATATCTTGGCTTCTCTTATTCATTACTTAGCTAGATTAATATTTTATGTCTTTTTTATTGCATCTCACCTCTTAGAAATTAAGTGTATTAGATTATTTTAAATTTCAATTTTTAATTATGAACCCAATTCACCCTGCTCTTGAGTTGCCACTTGGTTTAACAATTGGTATCAGAGTAAGGGCTCTAGTATTTGGCTTAACCGTCATAAAGTAGATAATGGCAATCATAGTAGGAACATCACTTGCTGAAGGTCAATCTACCAATAGACCACCTTTGTTCAGTAGCACAAATTATAATTATTGAAAAGCTAGGATGAGAATTTATATTCAAGCTGTAGATTATGAATTATGGAGAGTTATAGTTAACGGTCCTAAAATACCAACCAAAACCATAGGTGAACAAAAAATGCCTAAAGAAGAAAGTGAATGGAATGAGAATGACTTAAAAAGTATTCAAATAAATTCTAAAGCCATGAACTTACTATATTGTGCATTAGATCCTAATGAGTTTAATAAAATTTCTACATGTGAGTCTACCAAAGAAATTTGGAACAAATTAGAAGTTACATGAGAGAACTAATCAAGTCAAAGAGTCTAAGATTAGCATGCTTGTTCATAAATATGAATTGTTTAAAATAAATCAAGAGGAGTCTATTTTTGATATATTTACTAGATTTACTGTTATTATAAATGCCTTGAAATCTCTTGGTAAATGTTATACTAATGTTGAAATGGTGAGAAAGATTCTTAGGTCTTTACCAAGGAGTTGGGAGCCAAAAGTAAATGCAATTCAAGAAGCCAAAGATCTCATGAGACTTAGCTCGGATGAGCTCTTGGGTTCACTCATGACTCACGAACTTACCATGAGAATGGATGACGACAAAAATATAAAGAAGAAAGCATAGCATTGAAATCATCCACCACTTCCTCCATATTTAATAGCAATGATGGAGAAACTAGCAATGAAGATGAGGAGCTTGCCATGATTACAAAGAAATTTAAAAGATTTTTAAGAAAGAAGAAGCAAGCCGGACGAAAATTTTCAAAGAATGATGGAGCAAAAGAAGAAGGTAACAAAAAAGATACAGTAATTTGTTATGAATGCAAAAGACCAGATCATATAAAATTCGAGTGTCCTCAACTAAAAAATTCAAGGAAAAATGACAAAAAGAAAGCTAAGGGAGTGGCTTGGGGAGAAAGTGATGATAGCAGTTCTGAAAAAGCGATAATGAAGTTGCCAACCTATGCTTAATAGTAAAGGAAGACAATTAGGTATGTGATACTTTTAATGAACATTTTTCTTATGAAGAATTACAAAATACTTTTGAGGAATTGCATGATGATCTTAAAAAATTAGGCATAAAAAAATTTAGCCCTTAAAAAGATTATTTCTTCTCTCTCTCAAGAAAATGAATTTTTAAAAAATGAAAATGAAATTTTGAAGAAGAATGTTGGATACTTATCTTCCAAGATTAAAACTTCAAATGATTTGAAAAATGAAAATAATACTTTGAAAATAAAAGTTGACGAATTGAATAATACTCTTTCAAGGTTTGTAAAAGGAAGAGAAAATTTGAATATGTTACTCAGAAAACAAAGATGTGTTTTTGACAAAGTTGGAATTGGTTACAATCATTTTCAAAAGCAAAAATTTTATAAAAATTTATTTGTTAAAACAATATCATCTAGTAATCCACACTCTACATGTTATTATTGCCATAAGAAAGGTCATCAATCACATACTTGCCCACTTCAAAAAAAATATATATATGTTGGAGTCAAACAAGTTTGGGTTCCTAAGAAAATTGTGAGTTCAAGTAACTTCAAAGCTAACCTCTATGGCTCCAAGAAAGTTTGGGTACCAAAAATCAATTATTGATTTATATTTGTAGGTTCACCTAAAATCCAAAAGAGCAGGATGGTTTCTTGATAGTGCTTGCTCAAGACATATGACAGGTGAAGAATCAATGTTTACAACTCTAGTACCCAAAGATGGGGGATATGTGACTTTTGGAGACAATAGCAAAGGAAATATTATTAGTATTGGTAGTATCGGTAAAAGTCGTTTTCCTATTATTGAAAATGTTTTACTTGTTGAAAGCTTGAAACATAATTTGATTAGTATTAGCCAATTATGTGATAAAGAAAATAAAGTTATTTTTGAAAATACTCATTGCATAATAAAAAGTATCATAGACAATAAAATATTGTTTGTTGGTTGTAAGCACCTCATTTTTGCCTGCTCGGCAATCTCTAGTTCGTTCAGACTTGTATTCAAGGCGATATGGACGCATTCCAAGTTCAAACTAGTTTTTCAGACATAATCCAGTCAATCGATTGCTTCGCGGGCCCGTCCTACCCAAATAAAGGCAAAATGACCAAAATGCCCTTAGGGCATTATCTGGTCCAATTCCAGTGGGCATGTCTTCTCGAAAACAGTAAGTCCCCTTTCCAATCCAGTTTCAGTTCAAATCCAATTTCAGTCCAGTTCCAATTCAAATCTAATTCCAGTCCAGTTCCAGTTCAAATCAAGTTTGGCACACCTTTTGAGAAAGTTGATCCCTCATGGCGGTAAGTCCATCTAGTCTAACATGTTTTTTGAGAAAAATCTTGAAAATGGTAAGTCCCTTCAAACCCATCGACTAGGACAAGACCCCAAGTCCTCGAGATGGTAGAACAGTCTACCTTTAGCGCCTGCTAACCCACCAATGAAGAATGTACTTTTTTAGCACGGCTTTTGAGAAAGTTGATTCCTCAGGCAATAAGTCCACCTAGCAGCTTCCTGAGATTAGGTAGTCCCTAGAATGATCGCGAATCGTTAGAGTGATAGAAACACCCGTAAACATTACAACCGTCAGAGTGGTAGAAACACTTGTAAACAGGTCGACATTGAGAATTGCCAACAAACCCCTATGTCATGGGACCACCGTCAGAGTGACAGAAACACTCGAAACCCATGTCAACACCAATGCCTGCTAGCCCACTCCAGTAAAAAATGACCAAACTGCCTTTAGGGCTTTCCGTCACGTTTCTTGGGAAAGTACCTAAGCCCTCAGAACAGTAAGTCCAATCTTCCAAGATCGTCCCAAAGACAATCCGGCATATTTAAGTCCTTTTAGTCGGTTTCAGGCCAATTCTGAGACCCCCAGTCAAAATGACCATTTTGCCCCTAGGCATTCGAGCACGTCGGGAACCACACTAGCTCTGGGTATTAAATCGGTAAACCTTCGGGGATGCTTTTAATAGTATTCCTGATCGTTCGACACATTTCTGAATCAGTCTGAGTTAGTTTCGGCAAACTTGATGCAAAATGACCATTTTGCCCTTGGTGGATCGGTCGCCTTTTCTAACCACACCGGCTCTGGGTATCAAACCGGTAACCTCCTAGAACGTTCTAGCTAATGTTTTTGGGCCTTAAGTCTTCTTTCGGGACATTCCAAGTCTATCTTGGCAGCTTTCCGGCCCGATGGACCGTTTTGCCCCTAATGGCCCGATCAACCCTTCCAATACATCTTGACATTATTTTTCGAGTCTACTACCCCCAAGATACTATTCTAAGGGTTCTTGTCCCTTTCCGGCCTTTCGGGCCATTCCTAGCCTTTTAAATCATTCCCGGACTCTCCGGAGTCACGTCTAGTGAAGCTAGGCTAAAAATTACATAGTAGTCACTAGTACAGGAGCCCAAATCTTTGAAAGATGCGCTGCTTGCCGACCTTAAAAGTTTCCTAAGTGGCTGGCGCCACTATTAGTAGCACCAAGCCAAAAAATGGCTTGGCGCCACTCCTAGTGGCGCCAGTGTAAAGTTTGGCCTGGTGCCACTGCATCAGGCGCTAGTTCAGTCTTCTGTCTATAAATATAGAGCCTCTTCTAGCGTGAAAAAGGTCTGCAAACTCAATCCAAAAACTCTATTCTTCGATATATAAAGCTCGAAGCCCTTCCAAACCCTAGTTTTCTTTAGGTTCTCCAAATCCTAGCCCCCATACACTAAACCCTAGCATACATACACTCATTTACTAGTCTCTGAAGCCTTTATTGAAGACTTGAAGTGCTGCAACTCTGAAGTTCTCAAAGACCAAAGCAAGCTCTTGAAGACCGAAGTAAAACAAAACAAATAAAGCAAGCAAAACAAAGAAGACACAAGGTAAGCTTCCTATTTACGTTTACGTAATTCCCCCCTCTCTCTTTTCTCTCCTAACTCACTTGGGTTTTCTTCTATTTTAATCCCCATCTTCTACCCTCCTTTCTTGCATGCTTGAAACAAGGGATTCCCCGGTTCATGTGTAGGATTAGGCTATTCAAAGTCACTGTGTCGGGGGCTTTCTCTTAGTCTAATCGGAGACCACACGAGTTCGGCCCCTTGATAATGTGGTGAAGTCTTTAACCTTGTATGTTCTGACCCCAACTTGCATTGTACATATCATGATCATACATCTCTCCAAAACTTATTTTCAAACTTGTTTTTAAAACTTGCATCGAAAATCGTTCTCAAAACTTGCATTAATTCTTCTTTTTCCAAACTTATTTTTAAAATCACAATCCTAAGGTGATTCTAGCCTTTCCATGCTTGGAGCTGCTTTAGAAAAGTGTTACATTTAAAGTGACTTTCATGGTCCATATTTTCAAATCCTTGTTATTTTCAAAACTATAATCCTAGAATAGTTCTAATCCCTTCATGGTTAGAATCGTTTTAAGAAAGTGAGATATTTTTAAAGGCTTGTAAAAGTCCACATTCAAATCCCTTTCCAAATTACTTTTCAAATGTACCTTCCAAAACTTCCTTTTTAAATCCTTTCCAAAATCTCTTCTCAAATCTACTTTCTAAAATCTATTTTCCAATATACTTTCTAAAAACTCTCTCCAATTTCCTTTCCAAAATTGCTTTCTAAAAATTCCCTTAAAAAAAATTACTTTCTTAAAAACTCTTTTCAAATTCCTTTTCAAAAGCTCTCTTGAAAAATTCACTTTTTAAAACTCTCTTCAAGTTTCCCTCTCAAAAACTCACTTCAAAAGATTTACTTTTCAAAAACTCTTTACTTTGGAGTCCAAGTCAAGCCCTGGAACCATGATTAGGAAACCATAATTTCCAATTTCTTTTGCTATATCAAACTTTAGGTTTTCAAATCTTATTTTCTACATCAAAATTATATATTTCCAAATCCTATTTTCTACACCAAAACCTAAGATTTCCACAACTCCACCTCTCCAATTCTATGTCAAATCAAATCTTCCGTTTTGGAAACTAAATCGAATCCTCCATTTTTGGAAACAAAATCAAATCATCCCTTTTTGAAAATAAAAAGTTAATATTATATTTTAGGAAATAGAAATCAAATCTTTCTTAATTCCAATTCTTTCTAATCTCATACCTTCCTAAATCTCAAGTTTTCAAAACTTAAACTTTCAAATTTTTCCTTAAACTTTAAGCTTCTTAATCTTTCTAAAACCAAGCTTTTCCTTAATTCTAAAACTTTCCAAATTCCAAGTCTTTCTCAAACCTAATCAAATCTTTCCTAAAATAAAACTTTCCAATTTCAAAACCTTTCCTGAAATGAAATTTTTTTAATTCGAAACTTTCCTAATTCAAAACTTTTCTAAAACATAACTTTCCTATTTTGAAACTTTCCTAATTTCAAGATTTTCTAAATTCAATATTTCCTAGACTCCAAACTCTCCAAGTTTTCTAAATCAAACTTTCCAATCAAATTTTTCTTAAATCTCAAGTCATTCCTAAATCCTATCTTCTTGAGTCTAGGTTACCAAAACCAAACTTTTCAGAATCAAGCCTCTTAAGTTCAAGTCAAATTCAGTTCAATTACATGCTTCAAGCATAGGTTACCCTAAGTCCTAGGATGTCTAGACCCTAGTTCAACCCTAACCCTAAATTTAGGAAGCTTCCAACTCTTCTCCAAAAGTTCTTTTCTAAACCGAGATAGTTTTTCAAACTCAATTCAAGTCAAAATGTTTTCAAATCTCAAGTTCAAGTTCTTCTTCCAAGTTCTATCTTTCTAAATCAAAATCAATTTCAAATCCTCAAGTTCTATTTCAAATCAAAGTTCAATTTTTAATCTTCCAATCCAAGTTCCAAATTAAGCTCTTTTTCAAATCAAACCTTTAATTTTTAATCTTCTATTTTCTATTGGACTCTTGTCCGAACTATGACTGACCTAATTCCCAAAAAAGAATACGTAGGCAACCCTCATGGGTGCAGTCATAGCTTTTTTCAAATCTCCAATTCCACAACTTTTTTTCAAGTTTCCAATTCCATAACCATTTTCAAACTTTCAAAAATCTATTTTCAAATCTCTATTTCCAATTTCTAAAACTTTCTTTCAAAATCAAATCTATCTTTTCAAATCCATTTCAAATCAAATCAAGTTCTTTTCAAATCTATTTTCAAAATCAAATCAAATTCTTGCACTTGCATATCATGTATCATGTTAAACTTCTTTTCAAAATTCTTTTCTAAAGTGGATAGTTATTACCTTTTTTCAAGTTTCCAATTCCATAACCATTTTCAAACTTTCAAAAATCTATTTTCAAATCTCTATTTCCAATTTCTAAAACTTTCTTTCAAAATCAAATCTATCTTTTCAAATCCATTTCAAATCAAATCAAGTTCTTTTCAAATCTATTTTCAAAATCAAATCAAATTCTTGCACTTGCATATCATGCATCATGTTAAACTTCTTTTCAAAATTCTTTTCTAAAGTGGATAGTTATTGGACATTTATTAATCAAGGACTCTAATGGGTGAACCTAGGATGAATAGACATGTAGGTACCGCAAGGGTCGAGTAGCGTGATGGCTTAGTGCGTCTTCCCTACACATAACCAACCTCCGAACTTGGGATCACTGTTTTTAAAGACCAAATGGAGTTATTTTCAAAAAGGGTTTACATTTTTCCAAAGGTTGCCAAACAACCTATTTTTCAAAAAACCCTCTCTTGAGGAAGTTTTCAAAATTTTTTCAAAAGCCCTAAGTATAATATTCAGATTGTGCTTAGTTTTTAGGTGACCTAACTGAGCTTAATCAAGTTAGGTGGCGACTCCAAATTATTTTCCAAAAGCCTTTAATCAAATCAAAATTTCAATTCAAATCTAGTCACACTCATTCTTCTAGGAGGATGAGTTCTAACGAGAGAGTACTATATTTTTCTCACTTATCTTTTTCGAGTGAAAAAAATCGGGGAGCGACATTGGTCATAGGCATGAAAATGTATACGTTATTGATCTTAATGATATATCTTCTAGTGATGTAAAATGTTTTTTGGCTATGAGTGATGGTAGTTGGTCCTTGAGATTACCTGATCTCGGAGAACTACTGAATGCCAGACATTCTACATTGGCGGGCTAGCAAGCGTTAGAAGTGAACCGTCTAGAATTTGACAAAGTGTTGGTCCGATCTCGAGAAACAACCTAGATAGCGTTGGTTCTCGAGATTGTTCAGTCTTGGAAAGTTGCCTGGATGGCATTGGTTCATGAGACCGCCCGGTCTCGGAAAGCTGCCTGGAGTGCCTAAGGGCAATATGGTCTTTTTTGCTCCACTTAGGCTTTGCGGGCCTGGGGAGCGACTAGTTGACTGGTTTGGAGCTTTGAAAGAGCCGGTCTAGGCTCACATGTGTTGTGATGTTTGAAATTGGATCCGGTCAGACCAGAAATTGTTGAGCGAGCAAAAATGGGGTGCTTACAGCTACTCCTCTTTTCTATTTTTGCTTGTCGAAGACAGAAAAATATGAAGTAAGAATCCCATTTTGGTCACGAGATGATCAGAGGGATGATAGTTTGGATGGTTTCAAAAATCTCAAGACAATTAGTGAGTCTTTCTTTTTGAAAACGTTGGATTCGAAAATTTTGGTTCTTTTTTAATTTTTTCGGGGTCCGAGTTCTGAAAATGCTGGTTTATGGAGTTTTGGGTTTAGAAAGTCAGGGTGTTTGAAACCGAGAGTTTGAAAAGTGACTTTTTTGATTTTTGAAACTCTTAAAAATGATTTCTGGTCTAAGAGGTGTTTAAAACTGGTTTTGGTAGGAAACTGAAACGTCTGGCATACACTGGCCAAAAATTGCTCGGGCGCATGTGCTACATATGTTAGCTTGAAATTTTTTTTGGCACATGCAGCAAATGCGCCAGACTGGGGGTTCTTTAAAACACAACAGTTTGCTAACTTGCTTACGGGTTTAACACATTTGCTGTGATTTTGAAGGTTTCTAATGAGGGATTTTGAGGGGCTTTGACTAGGCATCGTTAGAAAAGCATCGAGGGACGTCAGGCACGTGCCGGAAGTTGCTATTGTTGTCGGATTCTCACCGAAAAACTTAGATTTTGCCAGAAAATATAAAGGTTAGAATTTTTTAATTTTGTTAATTTTGATGTATATGTGCTCATTTTTTGCGTATGATTAGTGTAAATCAATGTTTTAGGATGTTTATAACGCAATGGGTGGCTCGGTTTGTGATTTGATGATGATTTGAGTGTGTTTGGATGATTTTGCATGTTTATGTGAATGTGTTTCTTGTAAGATTTAGAAAAATGCTCGTGTAGGCTTGGGTTTTGCATGTTTGTGCTTGATTTTTGTACAGGATGTCTTAAAACATGTATAGAATAACTGTAAGAAGTTTCATAATTTTTTAAAAAATTTTAAATTTTTAAATTTTTGAAAAATAGAAAAAAAAGGAAAAATTGAAAAATTGACCTTATTGAAAGTAGAAAAATTTTAGGACATTTTTAGAAAATTGTGAGGATCTTCTTGAGTATTCTAGGAATTTTTGGGAAATAAAAACAAGACCAGAAATCTTTTTGAAAAGCAAAGAAATTGACTTGAAAATTGTATTTAACTATGGGTCATGTGCTATGGATGATGGGATTGTATCGATTTACATGGTTGAAGGCTCGAGTTACCTTCAGAAATGTGTTTGTGACTTGTTGAATTTTGGGATAGGGACCTTTTAAGGCAAAACTTTGCTGAAATTTTTCAAAAAGTATGAACTCTTTAAAAATTCAATGTTTTGGCTTTAAAATCCCTAGGGGAAAGAAAGTTGCTTTTGAAAACTGAGCATTTGAAAAAGAAAGCCCCGGGAAATTGAAATTTTAGAAAATTGTCTTTGAAATGGGGTTTTTGAAGGGAAAAGCCCGAGAAACCTGGTTTAAACTTTTAAAACAGAACTTTTGGAGAAAAAAGTTTGAAAAACCTTGAAAAAATTTTGAAACAAGACTTTTGAATGGGAAAGTTCGGGAAACTGGTTTGAAAATTTGAAATGGAACTTTTGAGGAAAAAACTTAGAGAACCTTAGAAACTTTCTTTTTTTTTTTTTTTTAAATAGGGCTTTTGAAGGGGAAAACCTGGGAAAAGTAACTTGAAAACGTGTAACAGAACTTTTTGAAGAAAAAGCTCGAAAAAACCTTAGAAAAATTTGTAGAATAGGGCTTTTGAAGGAGAAAGCCCGGGAAACTGGCTTCAAAATTTGAAATGAAACTTTTTGTGAAAAAAGCTTGGAAAACCTTAGAAATTTTTTTTTTTTAAATGAGACTTTTGAAGGAGAAAGCACAGGAAACTGGCTTGAAAACTTGTAACATAATTTTTTGAGGAAAAAGCTCATAAAAACCTTAGAAAAATTTGTAGAATAGGGCTTTTCAAGGAGAAAGCCCAGGAAATCGGCTTGAAAATTTGAAATGAAACTTTTTGAGAAAAAGCTCGAAAAATTTTAGAAACCTTTTTGAAACAAGGCTTTTGAAGGAAAAAAACTCTGGAAACTAGTTTGAAATTTGAAATACAACTTTCTAAGGAAAAAGCTCAAAAAACCTGAGAAACTTTTTTGAACCAGGGCTTTGAAGGAAAAAGCCCAAAAACTAGTTTGAAATTTGAAATAAAACTTTTTAAGGAAAAAGCAAGAAAAACCATAAAAAACTTTGGATCAGGGCTTTTGAAGGAGAAAGCCCGGGAAACTGGGTTTAAACTTTTAAAATGGAACTTTTTTAGGAAAAAGCTTGGAAATCTTAGAAACCTTTTTTTGAAATAGGACTTTTGAAGGGAAAAGCCCATGAAACTGGCTTGAAAACTTCTAATAGAACTTTTTGAGGAAAAGCTTGTAAAAACCCTTAAAAAAAACTTTTGAAACAGGGCTTTTGAGGGAAAAAGCTTGGGAAATCCGTCCAAAATCTTGAAATGGAGCTTTTTGAAGAAAAAACTTGGAAAACCTTGGAAAATTTTTGAAACAGGACTTTTAAAAGAAAAGGCCTGGGAAACCGGCTTGAAAACTTGAAATAGAACTTTTTGAGGAAAAAGCTCAAAAAATCGTAGAAAATGACTTGAAAAATAAAACTTGGGAAACGATAGGGCCTTGACTCTTTTTTTTCTTTCTATTTTTTTCTTCTCTCTTCCTTATTTTTTTGTTCTTCTTCTTCTTGCTTTTTTTTTTTTTTTTATTTTTTTTTTTTATGGATATCTTGTTATTGATTGACTTTTTACATTCTTTCTTTGTTATGGTTTTTCTGGATGTCGGATGTGGGCGATGGCGGTTCCGAGAGGAGGCGTCGCCAATTGTTCCCAAAGAGGGTAGTGCTAGCAGGAGTGGCATTATTCGAGGTGGGAGTGCTTGCTCTCATCGATCTTCGAGCCGGACAGCTTCAAGCGGTAGTTTGCGAGGGGATAGTCCTCTACTACTCCAAGTGAGAGGGTTAGGGAGGATGTTGACACGTCTGTTGATCCGAGGATCGGGTACAGTATGGCATCTATTTGCGATAGGCGCAAGGATGCCTCCTTTTTAGATGATGAATTGGCGATTCCTGACATTCTACCTCTACGAGATTTGGCTTACAATTTGAGCCTCTATCTGCGTAATGGTTGGATGCTGTCAACCACCCATAGCTCGTTCAAATGAGCTAGTATCTCTGCCTTAAGAGACATGCAGGCATCATCTTAGTCTTACTAGGATTTCCTCATTTGGATTGGCTTTGGCGCCTTTATGACTCTCCAGATGGATAGGCTTGATCACTAGCTGGTGATTGGGTTACTAACAAGATGGTTTGGGGAGGCCCGGACTTTACATTTGGTGGGTTTTGAGCTGGGGCCCACCCCTGTTGATTGGGTGATGATCACTGGCCGGTCTTTTGGGGGCATCTTGGTTTCTTTGCGGTCCATGACTTTTGCTGAGGGCTGCCTTCTCCTAGGCTTGCCAGGGATTGTTAGCTCGAGTTTCTCAGCTTCGCTTCTATGTTCATCAGAGACAGCTTTTGCTCTCGAGCCTTCCCCAGCGACTCGGGTTATTATGAGGCATTGGTTGATACTATATGTCATCTTTAGTTGCTTTTGTAACAATAATAAGTCAGTAGTTTCTTTACCACTGGTGAGCGTGGTAGTTTATTTGGATGCCTTGGATTACGTGGACTGGGGTGCTTTCACTTTTGCTGGTTTTTTGCGAGGGATGAGAGTGAGGACATTTAGGGTATGGGGCAGCTTGACTGGGTTCTGACTTTTTCTGATATGGTGGAGTTATGAGTACTTGCCAATGCGCCAACCAGAGGTACTAGCTGCAGATGCGTTTCCACAGGCCACGAGGTGGGCTAGACAGCAGGTGGTCCATCGGTCCTTACTTATAGATTTTGTCACCCTTTGGGCTAACTTGGAGTTATTGAGACCCTGGAATGTGACTTGGGCATCTTACATTTGGTCTCCCCAGTATGCTGGCATGAGAGAACTCATCCTATTATCTAGGTCGTGGGTTACCTTTTGAGGCCACCTTACATGGGAGACGTATTTGGGGGAGCGTCATTAGAGACAGCCATACACTGACTTCCGTGCTGCTGAGGACCCTCCCCAGTATATGTTTGAATTTTATCGAGCTAGGGTCGAGATTCCTTACATAGTTGGGGTGCTTGGCAACCGCTTCTTGCTTCCACCCAATGTGGATTATGAGGTTCATTTTAGGGCGAAGTCTATTGGTACTTTTATCCAGTTGGATCTGGTGGTTGGAGGATAGGTGGCTGGTCATGTGGTGGTCGAGCTATGATGTCGAGCCCGAGGGTTTGGTTCTCAGGAGGATTATATAGCAGCTTGGCAAGCTTAAGATTAGTATCGTGCTAAGGTGGATACTTTGACTGCTGGTATATCTCTAATGGAGCCCTGTAGGGTATGCCACTTGTGATTCATTTTTCATATTTTTTATGCATTTTTCAGTGTCCTGATGCCAAGTTTTCTTTCTCCTTGTTCTTCTTGGTCAGGGTCCTTCTGATGCTGGAGCTTCTTCCAGTCAAGCCCCTTCGCATGTGTCGGATGTTGGAGACTTTGATTTGGATGACCAACCTGCTCCTTGAGGCACCTCTTTCATTCTGTTGACATAGTTTTAGCTTTGTCAGACTTTGCAGTTTTGTTTATATACGTTTATCATTTAGGCCCATGTGTTGGCCTTTATGGATGATGATAGTATGATGATTTTACATTTTGCATGGGATGATGATTGGCTTTCTTTTTTAATCTTATCTTTAATGTATGCACACAAAAAATAGGAAGCAAAAACATATATGCACAGGAATGCATGAATGATGATGTATACTGACAATGATGGATATGTACAAGCATTATGAAAACTTATTGGTGCACTGCTGCATATATGGGTTTAAGCAAAGTTTAGGAATGGCAAAACATATAGATGCACAAGTTCTATGAAAACAGGCCCTGAGATAGCCTTTAGCAAAGGAGTGGGCAGTTTCCATCCTCAATCTGAGAAGGCTTTACTTTGGATCGTAATGTAGGCTAGGCTAAGGGTAAGAAATGAAGGGTATACAGGCTTAAGTAATTCTCCAATTTCCAAGGGGGTGACATGAACCAGAACCACATTGACTAGGTTTTTGTCATTTATTCATCTTTCTTTTTAGAGGTCGCTATTTTCTTTGGAACTTGTTTGGACTAAGCAATCTTCTCTTATTAGAGGGGTCTTTATTTCGGGTTGTAATGTGGCTAGGTTATGGGGGTTTTGAATGAAATAAAGGCTCAAAGTGCTTCAGTTTCCCTTGATTTGTTATTGAACTGCGATCACTCTAGTCATTTTTTTATTTTTCAGTTTCTCCTTTGGACTTTTCCCTGTTTTGTCTTTTTTTTTTTTTTTTTTGAGTATCTGTTATGCTCTTGTGCAGACTTTTGTCATGCCATCGCTTCTTTTTTCATTGCCCTAGACATGTGAGGGGACTTTTTTTTTTTTTTAGGTACTGCATTGTTTTCCTTTTCATTGAATATGTGAAGAGGCTTTACCTTGATTTCTCCCTCTCTTTTTTTCTTCTTTTTGGCTTTGCCTTTGGAATCTTTCTAGCCCATGCTTCTTCTTTTGATTTTTCCTAATTTTTCTTTCACCCTTTGTGGGAAGTGATCACTAGGTCGAGTTTGTCAAAGGAATGTAATTGGCTTAAAATGGGGTTTTTCAAGGGGGTACTTTTAACTGTATGGTAGTAGAATAGATGGCCTCTCTTCCTTTCAGACAAGATTGCTTAGTCCATAAAGTTCATTCATAGAATTTTAGCGATTTCCTTTAAGACAGGTGAATGCTAGTTTGAACGTTCCATTGCTCGTGCTTGCCCCAGTGTGGGGGGTGGTTCATGGTTAGGGTGTTTGAATGAAAACCACTTGCGGCTCGAATGGGATGATCGAAGGAACTGCTTTGCTATTTAGGGAATTTGAAATGATGGCTTTTCTTCCTTTTGAGGGTCTAACTACCCGCTGCTTTGTCATGATATCCTTCGGATGCTGCCCTTTTTCTATTGATCCACTCACTCTCTTTTCTTTCTTCAGTGTTTCCTCTCTTTGGATTGAAAATGGTCCCCACTGATAAGGATGCACGTGCTATCCCTTCTCTTTAAGTCAAGGCATAACAAAAGGGAAACTTCTAAAAAAGATATTCACAGAAGATGATAATCATAAACTTCAAACTCTTTTTCATTTCAAGGATTTTATGTACATGCTAGGCTCTTGATTTCTAAAGCAAAATTAATAAAAAGTAGAATTAATGAAAAGTAAAGGCAGAGTTTGGAAAAAAAGGAACATCCCTTTGGTGGCCATCTCTTAAGGCGGGTTTTGGGACCACGCCCACCTCTTCCATGCTCCACTCTCCAACCTCTTCGCTGGGCTGTGCTGGACGGATTGATGCGTTGATTGCAGAATGGTAGAAGCTGATGGTCATAGTGTAATTGGGGATGCCTACTTTTCCTTCCCCTCCTCCAGCTTGAATATTAGGGTTACTTATTAGGTCTTGGGGACCTTGACAGCTCTCCTTCGGTTGGTTGGTCTTTCCTTACTTAAGCTCTTTCACTTTCTTGTGTTTTGTGCCAAGGCTTCCCCCCAAGACTTGCAGTTGCCCTTCTTTGGCTTTCTCCTTTTTAGCTTCCTCTTGATTGATTTCAGCGAATAGACTACCCAAATCGCTCTCCTCAAATGTAAATGGTGCCATAGGTACTTTTGGTTCAATGATGCCCCGACCCATATCCTCACAATTGAAGAGCTCCTCCCCTAATTGGTGCTCAACCATAGCATATTTGGGGTGCAGGAATTTATCTCAGCGAATAGACTATCCAAATCGCCCTCCTCAAATGTAAATGGTGCCATAGGTACTTTTGGTTCAACGATGCCCCAACCCATATCCTCACAATTGAAGAGCTTCTCCACTAACTGGTGCTCAACCATAGCATATTTGGGGTGTAGGAATTTATCTCCCCAACCATCAGCAAATACAATACCGGTGGGAATGTCCTCTATGGGTTCTTCCATTGGCCAGCCAAAGGAATCTTGCTCTCCATTTGAGTTGTAAAGATAGATAGGGCATGGTGGTGGCTCTTCCTCCCAGTAACTTTCTTCCTCAGTCTCTAACTCTCGTTCAAAATACTCTGTAGCTATGATTCCATCTAGATTTGCTTCCCCTTCCATAACTATGTTGATGTCATGGTCTGGTAGGGAATTGGCTATAACATTTGGTACAGGGGCTAGATTTGCTTCTTAAGTGTTGATGACTTTGCTATTGATGAGATATTGGATCTTATGCTTCAAAGAGAAACAAGACAATGTGTCATGCCCCTATCCTCTATAGTGATATTCGCAGGTAAGGGCCAGATTAAAAGTCGGAGGCAACAGACTCGGTAAAGGCCTCGTAGGTGTAGGGTTCAGGTGTTTAGCTTTGAGGAGCTCATGGTAGGCCTCTATTTGAGTGCATGCTAGGTGAGTGAATTCTCAGTTCCGCCGGTTATTTCTATTGGGGTTGAAATGTGGTCGGGCTGCGATGGGTGCAAGAGCAGGTGTTTGGACGTTAGTGACAGGTATGTTGACAATGCGAGCAGGTGGTTGCAGCCAAGCTTGATATTGCGGGTAGTATGGCTGCTACTAAGTTGGTAAGATAGCAGATACTTCTCCCTCCTTCCTACCAGTACCTCTAGTGGTTGCTACTTTCTTTGCCACATTTGAGAAGCCTTCACATGTCTAGGAATAAGGGTCTGTGATTCTACCAATTTTTAACCTGTTCTCGATCATTTCCCCATGCATTATTAATTCAATGAAACTCTTTCCAATGTTTAGGCATAAGTGTTCATAATACAGGCCCTAGAAGGTATTCACAAATAGCTACCCATATTCTTTCTCCACTAGCGAGGGGTTGACTTGAGTGGCTGCCTCTCTCCACCATAGAGCATAGTTTTTGAAACTCTCTTTTTCCCCTCTGGTCATCATCATTGGGGCACATCTATCTAAGGTGAGGTCACTATTGTGCCGGTACTATGATTGAAAGGCCATGACTAGCTCGTTCCAGGTTGTTATTTTCCTCAGATCCAAGCGAGCAAACCATTGCAAGGTAGACCCAAACAGGCTATGCTAAAATAGTTGCATCAGAAGTTTGGGATCATTCCTATGAACACTTAATGCACCTACATATAATCTCATATGAGCCATCGGATTTCCACTTCCATCATATTTCTAGAAATCAGGCATCTTGAATTTGGGTGGCCTCGGATGGTCGGGGAAGAAACATAGTTTGTCATAAGATGTCTTACCGAAGGTATCATGGCCTTGCAAGCTGCGCAGGTATTCTTCTAGACCTTATATCTTTAGATTAAGGGGATCTGGGCTTTCCTTTTTGGTGTAGTAGCCAGCATGATAATTCAAGGTTATCTTCTTCCTCTTCCTCGATGTGCACCACTTTGGGGATTTCTTTGCTTTTACCCGTATTGTCAATACACATAGTGGCCCTTGGTGGGATAACCTCAGCTTCTTTGGGGAGAGATGTTGAGGTTGAAGGATCCATGGCAGGTCCCTTCAAGGCTATCATTTGTACGAGCTTGAACATCTCGTCTATCTTTGTCTTCATCTCATTCACTTCCTAGTATTTCCCTCACTTGTCATTTGTGCTACTTGGTGTCAAATAAAGATTGGTGTTCGAGGTACGAAAGATACTCGTGTTCCTCTCTTTCTCTTTTTAGGAGCAATGGTGACCTGAAATGTAAGCAAATCTCACTAAAAACTATTTCTAGCCTTTAGTGAGGTCAAGGGGGTAGAAATAAAGAAAAACAAGAAAAAGATCATATGTTAGTTCTTAGATTGGGGAAAGTTTTATGCAGTGCATGACTTAGGGATGCCCCTGCCGGTCTAGGGGGACTAATTATGATGTTTCAACTTAGGTTTTGGAGATAGGGCCTTGCCCTTGTTATGCAATACTATACCTGTACATGTAGTCATTCATTTGTACACTCATTCATTCAATGAAAATAATAATTTTATTGAGATGAATTTCCTTTGTACATGTAATTTTCAAAAGTACATTGAAACGGGGAGAGGGAACATTTTTTTTAAGACTTTCACCTATTCTATTTTTACATTTGAAATCCTAAACTATTCTTCAGTCTTCAGATTTACCTTCTTTGATGGAGGTCGGTGAGACCTTGATTTCGGATTGCCCCTCGTCTTCTTGGTAGCCCTATCCTCATGAGTGAAGAGGGATTAGGGCCCCTCTTTATGATATAATTTGATGCATGCCATGAGTCCCTAGAGTCACTTGGTACCCTTAGGAATTTTTGGTTGGGTTGATATGAGCGAGAAGGTCTTTGGGCCATTCTCTGGTAGTTCATCAGATGCATGGAGATGCAATGACTTAAGTTATTTTGAAAACTCTTATCTTAAAATGAATATGGATGCATGAGCAATTATGATGCGAAAGGATGTATAAATAACATAATAACAGGAATCAAGTAGAATAACTGCATGAATTAAACATAATATAAGGGAAAGTAAATCGGTCACCCTTTCGTCCTTTGTTTTGAAATTGACCCGCGTGTCTTAAATCTGGCAGAGGTTTGATTATGCACGGGGTGTTACATGAGCATGAGGTTGGGAGTTTACTAACACTTCCTAAAAAGCTCGGTTCCCGAACCTTCAAACCCCCAACATCCACCCTTTAAAGTGTGAACTCTATCTTTAGTTGGTGGTTCGAGTGGGGGAACTATCAAGAGACTGTAGGCTGAGAAACTAACATAGCATCTGCCCATAGTCAATATACTATTCCCCTTTCTATCTAGAATGATAATAACTAGGTAAATATGCAAACATGCAAATGCAAGTGAGCGCACTAAGTGTGTGTGAAATTTTCAAAAATAGAGGAAATGACTGAACAACACACATCCCATTCTGCACATTCATCACATACATGGTAGTTAATATGACATAAAATAAAATGCAATCAAAGGTCCACTTACAAAAAGAAAATGCAAGGATGTAAGCACCTTATTTTTGCCTGCTCAACAATCTTTGGCCCGACCGGATCTAGTTTCAAGCATCACAACACACAAACTTCAATCCAATCAACTGGATGCTTCCCAAGTACACAGGGCCTAATCGAAGCCGAAAAGGCCATATTGCCCCCAGGCATTCCAGGCAGCTTTTCGAGATTGGGCGGTCTCAGAAAGCAACGCCATTTAGGCAGCTTTCCAAGATCGGGTGGTCTCAGGAACCAATGTCATTTAGGTAGCTTCCCGAGATCGGGTGATCTTGGGGACCAACACCTTATCAAATTCTAGACAGTTCACTTCTGGCGCCTACTAGCCTACCAATATAGAATGTCTGTCATTTGGTAGCTTTCGTAGATCAGTTGATCTCAGGAACAACATCACCCAACACATAGCTCTCTAAGGCCAAGCGGTCTTAGGGACTAACACCGCCCTACAGGTAGCTTATGAGACTAGACAGTCTTAGGGACCAACATCGCACATGTAGCTTTCTAAGACCGGGCAGTCTTGGAAACCAACACCTAGGTCAACAACGGCGCTTGCTAGCACGTCTCGGTGAAAAATGACCAAACTTGCCCCTTGGGCCTCTAGTCACATCTTTGAGAAAGTTAGAAATCCCTCAAGACTATAAGTCTACCCTTCCAAAGTGTTCCCAGATGGTTAGGCGTACTCAATACGCCATCTTAACCAATTCTAGTCCCGTTATGGTCAACTCCAGTCAAAACGACCGTTTTGCCCCTGAACACCCCAGCATAGTATAAATCCCACAAAGTAGTGAAAACATCTTCCCAGACTGTCCCCAAATAGTTTGGTATGCTTAATATGCCACTGCAATCTATCTTGACCTTTTTTGACCAATTCTGGCCAAAATGATCGTTTCACCCCTAGTGGCTTAAGCACACCGCAAAACCACACTGGCTCTGGGTACCAAACATGCAGATCCTATCATACGCCCCTGTTTAATCCAAGGTGAGTCCCGCGACCCTAAACACCTCAAACTCAACAAAAGTTCCCCTGGAGTGTCTCATAGACGCTCCGCTAGAGTTGTCTTTCCCTCCCGATTCCCAAGTTACAATGTACTATTAAATGACTTGAGAAATGCATAAATCAGGAAATTCCTAAAAGCTTGATCATATGTCTTTCCATCGGTATAGTGTCGCGCCCAGTTTTCGGATGCCAAGCCCTTCTCTTAGCTCAGGGGTGGGAATTTGGTACGATGCTCTTTCGTTAGAACCCGTCCTTCTAGGAGGACGAATGTGACAGGGTTTGAACTTGAAATGGAAAAATGTGCTAGGTCATTTGTACGAAGTAAAACCTGAAGGTTAAACTTAGGTTTTTAAAAAGGTTTTTGAGAAATGTCCTCATGAGAGGGTTTTAGAAGGTAGGGTTGTTCGAAAACCCTAAAAACGTTGGAAAGCCCTTTTGAAAATTGACTCCAGTTTTGGTCTTTGAAACATAAATTTTTAAGTCTAGAGGTTGGTTACGTGTGGGGAAAATGTCCTAAGACTATGACCCTACCCTGCCTTTGCGGTACTTATATGTCTAATCACCTTTTACTTACCTAATTATAACTCACCGGTTACCTATGTTTAATGCTATCCACTTAAAAAAACTTTTGAAAACAAAGTTGAAAAGGAGTTTGAAAGAAGGATCGGAGTTTGAAAAGTGAAATTGGGAATTTGAAAAAGGTTAGTACCGCACCCCATGAAGACTTGCCTACGTACCTCCTTAAAGAGGATCAGGTCAGTCGTAGTTCGGACAAGAGTCTGAAATGGTTGGAATTTTGAAATGAAGTTTCTATTTCTAGAAAGTTTTCATTTTTAGAAAGTTTTCTTTTCAGGAAAGTTTGAGTTTGAAAATGTATTCTTTTCAAGAAATATTGGACTTGAAAATGTTTCATTTTCAGGAAAGTTTGAGGTTGAAAATGTTTCCTTTTCAAGAAGGTTTGGGTTTGAAAATATTTCCTTTTCAGGAAGGTTTAATTTGATTTTGAAGTGTTTCCTTTTCAGGAAGATTGAGATTTGATTTGAGAAGATTTGATTTGATTTTGAAAAAGGCAAGTTTGGATTGTTTCCAAAATGGAAGGAGTTAAATTATGTCTAAATTTGGAAGGTTTTAAAAAGGAGTGATTTGAGGGATTTGAAATGGAAGATTTTGATTTGATTAATTTGAAAAGGAAAGTCTGAAAAAGGGAAGTTTTGATTAATTTGGAAATTGAAGATTTTGAGAGTTTGAAAAATGTATGATTTTAGTTTAAAAATAGAAGGTTTTGCAGTTGGTAACAATGAGATTTTCCTAGGATTGGACTTCTAGGACTTAACAAATATAAGTTTTGAATATGGTTCGAAAATCGAGTCTTTTGTAAACATGTTTTATAGCCCGAAGCCCTAACTTGGATTTTAGATATCCAAATGAATATTGCACCTTGCCTAAAGCCATTCTAACCATTGAAAGGCTAGAATTGCTTTAGGCTTGTGGTATTGAAAAACAATAAAGGCACGAGGGCAAAAATATAGACCTTTTGGGTCCTTTTGAATGTCATACATTTCTCGAAACAACCTTGATCATAAAAGACTAGGATCATTTTGAGAACGAGTTTTTGAAAAGAAGCAAATGTAGGCTAACGGGAGCCATTTAAAATGTCACACTTTTCTAGCAAAACCCTAACTATAAAAGGGTTAGGATCCACCTAGAATTGTGGTTTTAAGGGAACTACTTTAGAAAATGGTTTTAAGGGGTAAAGAAATGAGATGAATGCAAATGCATGATAACGATAATAATGGCATAAAACATACAAGGCTAAGTATCACCACATTGTAAGAGGGCCATAAGGCCATGCCGTGAAGCAAGTGAGGGCCAAGAAGAGAGTCCCGATTAGTAATCTCCTCTTGTGCACTCTCAACATGGACTTAAAGTCCTCTTATTTTCAAGCATATAAGAAAAGGGGGTTTAGAGATAGGAGAATAAGAAAGAGAAAAACCTAAGTAAGTTTGGAGGGAGAAGAGAGAGCTGGGGAATACAAAAAGATAAATAGGAATTACCTTGTCTTGTTCCTTTTTTCTTTGGTGGAGGCTCAGGCCTTGGACTCGGGAATGCTTTGGGAGCTTCCGGTCAATAAGATGGACCTTCAGTGGAGCTTCGAAGCTAGGACTCCGGGAGTTCAGACTTGGACAAGGCCAACGGGACAGAGAGAGAGAGAGAGAGAGGGCTCTGGGAGCTTTCTGGAATAAAGGGGGAGAGTTTCTGGATAATTTTTCGACCCAAAATAGTGTAGGGGGTCTGTATTTAGTTACACTCCACTCTTAGTGGCACATGGCCTAATCTTAGCCATGCACCACCACGAGTGGTGCAGAGAGGTTTAATGAGGGCTTAAAAAAAGGCTAGATATGGGGTTGGTCGATTTGTGACTGATTCTAGGGGGTTATGCACTAGTATTATTGGCGCACGGCTAAAGAAAGGTCATGCTTCACTCGAAGTGGAGAAAGGAGGTTCTGGTTTAAAAAGGAAAGGTGCCGGACGGCAGAGCTTGGCTAGAAATAGAAGGGAATACTTTGAAAAGTGTCCCGAAAGTTGCTAGTTTTATTCCTAGAGCTGGTATGGTTAAAGAGAGTGATCGGATGGTGGTCACCTCCCCTGAGAGTTTTAGGGTTAACCAAGATTGATCGGGATTGATCAGGTTTACCAGCATTGACTGGGGTTGACTAGAGTTGATTGGGGTGCTACTGGTTTGATACCCAGAGCCGGTGTGGTTTCCTAGGGCATTTGGATGCCTAGGGGCAAAACGGTTATTTTGACCGAGGGACTTTTAGGAAAGGACCGGGGTTGATTAGATGGCACTGGACATGCCCGACCATCTAGGGACGACTCTAGAAGGTGATTTTACTATTTTGAGGACTTTATACTTTCTAGAGGAGCGTGTTGGACCTACTGGGGGCGAAATGGTCATTTTCCACCGATACGGGCTAGCAGGCGTTGGTGTTGATCGATCTGGATTTGGTTTGGAGTTATGTCTGAGCAATTGGTACTTTCTCGGTGGACAGGCATGAAAGGGTCTTACCGCTTTGAGGGATAAACTTTTTTGAAGGTCGTGCAGGACTGGGACGGTCTTTCGTTCATGAGGGATTTGTGCTTTCTTAAAGAACGTGCCGGACTTGGACGATCTTCCATTCTTAAGGGATTTGTACTTTCTCAAAGAACATGCCAGATTAGCGGGCATTCTACATTGGCAGGCTAACAGGTGCTAGAAGTGAACCGCTCTTCCATCTCGGGGACTTAGGTACTTTCTGGAGATGAGTGTGAAAAGGGCTTTACTGATTCAAGGAATAAACCTTCTCGGTGATCGTGCTGTGTTGAATTGTACAGTCTTACCATCAATGGGGGATTAACTTTCTCGAATGATGGGACAAACAGATTTCACTTTGGATTTGAATGGACTTATCGCCTTATAGAAGACGTGCTGGTCTGCATTGATTTGACAAATGCAACAGGGGCGTTTTGGTCATTTTGTCTCTAGTGGGCCTAGTGGGCCCACGAAACGGTTAACAGATTGGATTGGATCTGAGATGCCGGTTTGGGCTTGAGTATGCTTGTGTTGATTTGGAGGTGCTTTCGGATGGACCGGAGATCGCCGAATGACCAAAATGGGGTGCTAACATATAACTCGATTGAATAGATAAATTCCTGAAGCCCCCGATCGCATGGCTTAAAAATTGCCACTTTCAGTAATCCCTAGAATATCTCACATAGACGCTTCGTCAAGGTTGCCTTTTTCTCCGATTCCCTTATAATAACGCACTGTCAAACGACTTGAGAAATATGTAAATTAGGGAATTCTCAAAAGTATTTCCAAAGAACTTTCCATCGGTACAATCCGATTGGAGAGATCATTTCCCGAAGGCCCTAATCACATGGCCAAAAAATGACTAGTTTTGAACATTCACGGAGTGTATCATAGACGCTCCGCAAAAGTGTGTTTTTGTGCACACTTCCCGAGACAATATCTCATTTATTTTAGGTTCTTGAAAAACACTAGGAGAACATTGTGGACGTAACCGATTTCTTTGAATCTTTCCCAAATTGCACAATTATGGAGGTAAAGTTTAAACGAACATTCCCGGCGGCGGAGCGTATACTATATGTGCCCAGAATTTGATCAAATCGATTGAAACTTTGCTTGCTCCCGAAGATTGAGTTAGTATAGAGTGTGCCATGTGACATTTAGCCAGTAAAATAGTATTGGCACATGTGGCACATGTGCCAAGAAAAAATTTGCCCAAGCGCATGTACTACATGCGTAGGTCTCCCTAGCTTGCCTATAAATATAGGTCTTTTTCTTTGCATATCCCAGAATTGAAAACAGCAGCAAAGCTCTATAGAAATAGTCTCCGAATCTTGAATTTCCATATACATCTCACCCTGTCGCGCCCCATTTCTGGACACCAGGCCCTCTTTGCCCCCCAGGGGTGGGGGGGAATTTGTACGATGCTCTCTCATGAGAACTCGCCGTCCTAGAAGGACGAATGCGACGGGGTTTGAATTTTTGAAATGGAATTGGTTATGGCTTTTAGAAAAGGTCTTTGGAGTCGTCACCTAACATATTTAAATATGTGCTAGGTCATCTACACCAAGTAAAATCCTATGATTAAACTTAGGTTTTAAAAAAGGTTTTTGAAAAATGTCCTCATGAGAGGGTTTTAGAAAGTAAGGTTGTTTGACAATCCTAAAAATGTTGGAATGCCCTTTTGAAAATTGACTCCAATTTTGGTCTTTGAAATAGAAATTCTTAAGTTTGGGGGTTGGTTACGTGTATGGAAGATGTCTTAAGACTATCACCCCACCCCGCCCTTGCAGTACCTATATGTCCATTCACTTTTTACTCACCTAATTATGACTCACTGGTTACTTATGTTTAATGTTATCCACTTTGAAAAACTTTTGAAAACAAAGATGAAAAAGAGTTTGAAAGAAGGATCAGAGTTTGAAAAATGAAATCGGTAATTTGAAAAAGTTTGTGACCGCACCCTATGAAGGGTTGCCTACGTACCTCCTTAAAGAGGATCAGGTTAGTCGTAGTTCGGACAAGAGTCCAAAAGAGTTGGAATTTTGAAATGGTTTTCTATTTCTAAAAAGTTTCTATTTTTAGAAAGTTTTCTTTTTAGGAAAGTTTGAGTTTGAAAATGTTTCCTTTTTAGGAAGATTTGATCTTTGAAATGTTTCCTTTTTAGGAAGATTGGATTTGATTTGAAAATATTGACTTGGTTTGAAAAGATTTGATTTGAATTGAAAAGATTTGATTTGAATTTGAAAAAGGCAAGCTTGGATTGTTTCCAAAGTGGAAGGGGTGGATTTAGGGTTTAAATTTGGAATGTTTGAAAAAGGAGTGATTTGATGGATTTGAAATGGAAGGTTTTGATTTGATTTATTTGAAAAGGAAGGTTTGGAAAAGGGACGTTTTGATTGATTTGGAAATTGAGGATTAGAAAAAGGTCTGATTTTGACTTGGAAAAGGGCAGTTTTCGAGTGGGCAATAATAGAGTTTTCCTAGGATTAGACTTCTAGGGTTTAACAAAATGACAGTTTTGTAAATGGTTCAAAAACCAAGTTTTTGAAAACATGTTTTAGGCCTCGAAACCCTAACTTGGATTTTAGACATTCAAATAAATATCGCACTTTGCCTAAAGCCATTCTAGCCATTGAAAGCCTAGAGTCACTTTAGGCCTGTGGCTTTGAAAAATCATAAAGGCACGAGGCCAAATATATAGACTTTTTGGATCTTTTTTAATGTCATACACTCCTCGAAACAACCCTAATCATGAAAAGACTTGGATCATTCCGAGATGGGGTTTTTGAAAAGAAGCAAATATAAGCCAACGGAAGCCATTTAAAATGTCACACTTCTCTAGGAAACCCTAACCATAAAAGGGTTAGGATCCACCTAGAATTGTGGTTTTAAGAAAACTACTTTAGAAAATGGTTTTAAGAGGTAGGGAAATGATATGAAAGCAAATGCATGATGACAATAATAATGGCATAAAACATACAAGGCTAGGTATCACCACATTGCAAGAAGGCTCCAAGGCCATGCTATGAAGCAAGCGAGGGCCAAAAAGAGAGTCCCGATTGGTAATCTCCTCTTATTTACTCTCGACATGGACTTAACGTCCTCTTATTCCAAGCATGCAAGAAAGGGGGGTTTAGAGATAGGGGATTAAAAAAGGGAAGAACCCAAGTTGGTTTGGAGGGAGAAGAGAAAGTGGGGGAGTATGCAAAGGTAAGCTAGAGATTACCTTGTTTCGTTGCTTCTTTCCTTGATGAAGGCTTGGACCTTAGACTCGGGAAGACTTCAGGAACTTCCTGGTAGCGAGGCAGACCTTCAGTAGAGCTCGAAGGCTAAGGCCTTGAAGCTTCGAGCTAGGGCTCGACCAGCAGGACTTTGAGAGAGGGAGAGAGGGCTCCAGGAGCTGTCTGAAGAGAAAGGAAAAGTTTATGCATTTTTTTTCTGACCCAAAATAGTGAAGGGGAAGGTCTGTATTTATAATTCAAAAATGGGAGATAAGAGTGGCGCACACTTTAGGCTTGGTCGTGCACCACTAAGAGTGGCACAGGAAGGCTTAATGCAGGCTTAAAAAAAGGCTAGACACGAGGTTGCTCAATTCGTAATTGATTCAGGGGAGTTATGTGCCACTATTAGTGGCGCATGGCTAAAGAATGGTCATGGTTCACTCGAAGTGGAGCAACGAGGTTCTGGATTGAGAAAGGAAGGTGCTGGATGGCAGGGCCCGACTAGAAATGGAAGGGAATACTCTGAAAAATGTTCTGGAGGTTGTCGGTTTGACTCCCAAAGTTGGTATGGTTGAAGAGAATGACCAAATGGCGGTCACTTCGTCTCGAGAATTATAAGGTTGACCAAGATTGACCAGGGTTGACCAAAATTGACTGGGTTGACCAGAATTGACTGGGGTGTTGCCGGTTTGATACCTAGACCCGGTGTGGTTTCCTAGGGCATTTAGATGCCTAGGGGAAAAATGGTCATTTTAACTGGGGAACCTCCGGGAAAGGACCGAGGTTTACTGGATGGCACTAGACATAGTGGACTGTCTAGGGACGGCTTTAGAATATGGTCTTACTGTTATGAGGACTTGGTACTTTCTTCAAGAACATGTTAGGGCTGCTGGGGGTAAAATGGTCATTTTCCACCAGGACGAGCTAGCAAGCGTTAGTGTTGAACGGTCTAGATCTGGTCTGAACTTCTGTCCGAGGAATTGGTACTTCCTCGATGGACAGGCTTGAAAGGGTCTTACTGTCTTGAGGGATAAACTTTCTCAAAAGCTATGCCAGTTTGGGATGGTCTTTCATTCTTGAGGGATTTGTGCTTTCTCAAAGAATGTGCTAGACTTCAATGGTCTTCTATTCTTGAGGAGTTTATGCTTTCTCAAAGAACATGCCAGATTAGTAGACATTCTACATTGGCGGGCTAGTAGGCACCAGAAGTGAACAGCTCTTCCATTTCAGAGACTTAGGTACTTTCCGGAGATGAGTGTGAAATGGGCTTTACCGATCCGAGGGATAAACTTTCTCAGTGATCGTGCCGTGCTAGATTGGATGGTCTTACCATCAATAAGGGATCAACTTTCTCGAATAACGGGAGAAATGAATTTGACTTTGGATTTGAATAGACTTATCATCTTATGGAAGACATGCCAGTTTGGATTGGATTGACTAATGTAACAGGGGCATTTTGATTATTTTGCCTCTATTGGGCCTAGTGGGCCTGCAAAGTGGTTGGCAGATTGGTTGGATCTTGGAAGTTGGTTTGGGCTTGAGTATGCTTGTATTGATTTGGAGGTGCTTCCAGTCAGGCCGGAGATTGCCGAGTGGCCAAAATGGGGTGCTAACACACCCTCCAAACACTTAGATTAGATTCTACCTCTCTCTAGCCCATACACCACACCTATAAATCCCTCAATGCCATAGAAGATCCCATTCCAGGCCCTTCAAGCCTCTCTAAGGCCATACAAGTTTAAGTTAAAGCATCCATGGAGGTTTGAAGGTGTTTGAAGGCAAAATATGGTATTCTCTTTTACACTTTTGTCATCCTCACTCTTCTCTTCTCTCTCCTAGCCTGCTTAGGTTATTTTCTATTTTAAACTCCCATCTTCTATCCCTTCCCCCCCCCCCCCTCTTTTTTACATGCTTGAAACAAGAGAGCTCCTAGTTCATGCCTAGAGCAAAGCTTATGTGAGCCACCAGTTAGGGGGATCTCTCATGAGCCTACTTTAAGATGGTATAGCCTAGGAGCACCTTACAATTTGGTGTGGCTTATAGCCTTGTATGAATTCATGACCCCCTTGCATATGGTTACCATGTTCATGTATTGCATGCTTGGCCCCATTTTCAAGTCCATCATCATTTTGTAAATACTTTCACTATCTTCATTTCTATGTCTTGTTCAAATTCCATATCCAATTATTTTCCTAAAAATGGTTCTAGAAGTTGGTTCTTTGAAGCCTAGATCAATTTTCATGTCTTAGAAAATTCCCTGTGAGCCCCTTGACTTCATTTTGCATCCTTGTCTTTCTTTGCATTTCATGTGACATAAAATTGGTTTTCAAACTTTTTTCTTCTATATTGATTTTGTGGAATCCACTTTCTTGAACCATGTTGTTGAAATGGTTTCTTGGAACTCTCTCTTGAGTGGTTTTTTCATTACCTTGACCATATGAACCCTAGTTCATTAGAATTGGTTTCTACAACCCAAAAGTGGTTTTTAAAACAACCCTCTTCAAAAAGGGTTCTCAAATTTTATTCTCTTTAATTTGCATAAAATGGTTTTCCAAAAACTATCATTTTTATCTTGATTTTTAAAAGTTTTGCTCTCTTGAATATGGTGGTTGGAATAGTCCCATGGAGTCCTCTTTGGAGTGATTTCCTTCAAATTAACCATATAAACCCTTATTCTTTAGAGTGGTTTTTAAAATCTAAAAAATGATTTTCTAAAACCTCTTTTTCAAAACTAATTTTCAAAGGTTCATTCTCTTTAAATTTCCAATCAAAGAAGTCTTCAAAATTATCAATTTAATATTGATTTTCATAAATTTTACTTTCTTGAGTTAGTGGTTGAAATAGCTCCAAGATAACCCTCTCTTGAGTGGTTTCCAAATACCAACCATATAAACCCAGCACTCACTTGAGTGGTTTTCATAAAATGATTTTCAAAACACACTTTCAAGTTTCATGCATAAAACCACCCTTCCAAAACCACTAGGTCCAAACCTTAGTTCAAAACCACCACCCTTCAATCCTAGGTTAACTAGACCCTAGGTCAACCAAATCCAGGTTAACCTAACCTTAGTTAGTTAACCCTAGGTCACCCAAATCCTAGGTTAACCTAGCCTTAGTTAGTTAACCCTAGGTCACTAAATCCTAAGTTAACCTAACCTTAGTTAGTTAACCCTAGGTTAACCTAACCCAAGTTAGTTAACCCTAGGTCATCTTAACCCTAGTTCAACCTAGCCCGAGTTAGCTAACCCTAGGTCAACCTAACCTAGGTTAGTAAACTTCAAGACTCCAATTCAAAGACCCCTTTTCAAATAATCATTCAACTCAAAAAACTATTTTCATAACATACTTTCAAAAATATCCTATTCTCTTGATATTTCAAAAATCAACTCCAAATATTCCTATACTCTATCTTCAAAACAATGCTTCGAAGGAGTTCTCTTAAACTTGTTTCAACTAAAATGCTTAAACAGTTAACATTTTCCAAAAACTATTTGCAAAGTGTTTTTCAAGAACTCAAAACCCTAAGGTGACCCTACCCCTTTCATGGTTAGGGATTCTAAGGGAAGGTGATACATTAAATACAACCTTGAAGGTTGTCCATATTAGGATTCTAAAACCGTAAGCGTTTTCAAAAGCTCTTTTCAAAAATGAATTTCAAACATCACATTTTTTTAAGCAACCCTAATCCTTCCATAGTTAGGATTGTTTAAGTATAAGTGAGATATTGTAGAAGGGTTCTATAAACCTAAAGTTTTAAAAACCAAAGGGAAGTCTCTAGTCCCCTTTTCAAACATGTTTTCAAAACTCATAACCCCAAAGGAGTTTAGTTTTTCAATGACTAACCTCATAAGGGTGATAAAACATTAAACATGCCTTTCATAAGGTATTCAAAAAACTACTTTCAAAAGCTTTTCAAAAACAAGTTCACAAGAGCATTTCTAGTCAAAACTTTACCTTTAAAGTTTTCAAAACAAGACTTCAAAAACGTTTTCAAAACTCCCTTGAGTTATTCCAAAACTCCCTTGAGTTGTTTCAAAGCACTTCTAAAACTCTCTTGAGTTAATTTCAAAAACATGTAAAATCATCTTCAATCCCAATTTCAAAAACACTTCAAACATCCAAAATCCTATTTCCAAAGCATTTTTCCAAACTCTCATGTTCTTCTTTTTCAGAGACCTCAAATCAATTTTAAAACTTTCCAAAGATCTCAAAGTATCTTTAAAGCATTCCAAAGGCCTCAATGTGCCTCTTTCCTATCAGGCCCTTGCCCGAACTTCAAATGACCTGATTCTCGTCAAATGAGATATGTTGGTAACCTCAAAAGGTGCAGTTATAACCATTATTTCAACCCAAGTTTCCTTTTCAAAACTTTCATATTTTCAGACATCTTTCCCAAAACTTGCATCATGAATCATTCATCCAAAAAGTGATAACCAAACCCCATTTTTAAAATTCTAAAGTGGATATTAAGTGGATAATAGTAACTGGTTATTCAAGTAAGTGAATTAAGGGTAATTAGACATGTAGGTACCGAAAGGGCGGGATAGGTGTAAGCACCCCATTTTTGCCCGCTCAGTAATATCTAGTCCGACTGGGCTTACTTTTACACATCACACACATATCCAGACTCCAACCTACCTTCTAAACTTGAATTTAGTTCACCAGTCGCTTCCCGGGCTCGTAAGGCCCACTTGAAGTTAAATGACCATTTTGTCCCTAGGCGTCCGAGTGCCCCGAGAACCACATCGACTCTGGGTATCAAACCGGTATCTTCTCGGGAATGCTCCTTATAGTATTCTTAGCCTTCCTTTATCTTTCCGGATCATTCCGAGTCAATTTCGGCAAACCCTGTGCAAAATGACCGTTTTGCCCCTAGCGGGCCGGTCGCTTTTTCCAACCATACCGGCTCTGGGTATCAAACCAGTAACCTTTGGAAACATTCTAAATAATGTTTCCAAACTTGGAGTCTCCTTCTGGGACATTCTGAGTCCGTCCCGGCAGCTCTCCAGCCCGGTTGACCGTTTTGCCCCTAATGGCCCGGTCAACCCTTCTAACAAATCTCGTCATCATTTTTCAAGTCCTTTGTCCCCAAGACATTATTCTAAGGGTTCCTGTCCCTTTCCGGCTCTCTGGGTCATTCCCGGCCCCTTCAATTCATCCCCAGACCTTCCAGAGACACTCCTAGTGAAGTCAGGCTAAAAATTACATGGTAGTCACTAGTATAGGCACCCAAATCTTCTAAAGATACATTGCTTACCAACCTTAAACATTTCCGAAATGGCTGGCACCACTACAACAGGCGCTAGGGCATTCATCTCTCTATAAATACAGAGCCTCTTCTAGAGTGAAAAAGGTCCGCAAACTCAATCTGAAAACCCTAATATTCGATATACAGAGCTCGTAGCCCCCCCAAACCCTAGCTTCTCTAGGTTTTCCAAACCCTAGCCACCATACACCAAACCCTAGCCTCCTATACACTCATACAAACTTCTATACACTTATACACTAGTCTCCAACCCTCCATTGAAGGCTTAGATTGCTGCAACTACAAGCTTTGAAGATCAAAGACAAGCCCTCGAAGACTGAAGTGAAGCGAAGATCGAAGAAAAGCAAGGCGCCCAAGGCCAAGTGAAATAAACAAGACATACGGTAGGTTTTCTCTTTAAGTTTCTGCATTTCCCCCCTCTCTCTTCTCCCTCCTAACCCATTTGGGTTTTCTCTATTTTAATCCTCCATCTTCTTCTCCCTTTTCTTTGCATGCTTGAAATAAGGGGATTCCCGGTCCATGTGTAGGATTAAACTATTGGAGGGTCACCGTGTCGAGGGCTTTCTTTTAGTCTAACGGGAGACCACGCGGGTTCGGCCCCCTTGATTATGTGGTGAAGCCTTATCCTTGTATGTTCATGACCCCAATTTGCATTGTGCATATCATTATCTTGCATTCTTTCAAAAATCATTTTCAAACTCGTCTTCAAAGCTTGCACTAAACTTGTTTTCAAAATTGCATCAAAATCTCGTTTTTCAAAACTTGTTTTCAAAATCACAATCCTACGGTGATTCTAGCCTTTTCATGGCTAGGATTGCTTTAGGAAAGTGTTACATTTAAAGTGACCGATATGGTCTATATTTTCAACTCCTTGTTGTTTTCAAAACCACTTTTTTAAAGTGGTTCTAACCTTCTTATGGTTAGGATCGCTTTAGGAAAGTGAGACATTTTTACACTTTCTAAAAAGCTGTCTTTTCAAAAATCTCTTTTTCTAAAACCCTCTTTTTCAACATGCTTTCCATAAACTCTCTTTAAATTCCTTTCCAAAATTGTTTTCTAAAAACTCTCTCCAAAAATTTATTTTCCAAAACTTCTCTTTTCAAATTCCTTTCCAAAACACTCTCCTCAAAATTCACTTTCCTAAAAACTCTTTCCAAAAAGCTTCTTCTAAAATTTTGTTTTCAAAACTCTGTCAAAGTTTTACTTTCCAAAAAAGTTCCTTCCTAACATTCTTTTCAAAACACATTTTCTAAAAACTCCTCTCTAGGATCTCCTTCCAAAAACTCCCTTTTCCAAAAACTCACTTTCCAAAATCTCTTTTTTTAGAGCCCAAGTCAAACCCTAGAACCCACGATTAGGAAACCCTAATTTTTCTTTCAAAAAATATGATTTTCAATCTTGCCTTAAAAACCTAGGTTTCCAAGACCTCTTGTTTTCTACATCAAAACTATATATATTTCCAAAACCTCTTCTCTACGCGACTATAGTTTTCCAAATCTAGGGTTTCTAAAACCTCCCTTTCCAAATCCTTGTCAAATCCAATCTTCTCCTTAGGAAGTCAAATCTAATCTTCCCTTTAGGAAACCAAATCCATTCTTCCTATTTAGGAAACTAGATCCTATCCTCCGTTTTTAGAAACAAAATCAAACCTTCTCTTTTAGAAATAAAATCAAATCCTTTGTTTTAGGAAATAGGAATCTTAACTCTTCCTAGTCTAAATCTTTCCTAACTCAAATCCTTCCTAATCTTCTACTTTCCTAAATCTTAAGTTTCCAAAACTTGAACATAAAAATCTTTCCCAAATTTTAAAACTCAAAATCCAAATCTTTTCTAATTCAACCATTTCCTAATTCTCAAATCTTAACTTTCCAAATCTAAGTTTTCAAATCTTTCTTAAACTCAAACCTTTCCTAATCTTAAGATCTTCTAAAACTCTAAAACTTTCTAAATCCTAAATTTCCTAAGTTTCAAATCTTTCCAAATTCGATACTTTCTTAAGTTAAGACTTTCAAACTCTAAAACTTTCTAAATTCTAAACTTTCCTAAAACTTCAAATCTTTCCAAATCTAAAAATTTTCTAAACTCAAAATCTTCTTAATTTAAAACTTTCTTAAGTTGAAACTTTCTTAATTCAAATCTTTCCTAAACCAAAACTTTCCTAAGTTAAAACTTTCTTAAATTGAAACTTTTCTATTTTGAAAACTTTCCTAATTCGAAACCTTTCTTACTTCAAAACTTTTCTAAGTTGAAACTTTTCTAAGTCAAAACTTTCCTAAAACAAAACTTTTCTAATTCCAAAACTTTCCTAAAATGAAGCTTTCCTAAAACGAAACTTTCCTATTTTGGAACTTCCCTAATTCGAGTCTTTCCTAATTCCAAGTTTCCTAATCTTCTAAGTCCAACATTCGAGTCAAATCTTTTCTAAAATATTTCCAAGTCAAGTCCAATCTTTCTTTTCTAAGTTCCCAAGTCTAAGTTTCCTAAAACCAAGTCTAGGTCTTTCAAAACCAATCTTTTCAAATCTTCCAATCAAAGTTCAATCTCTCAATCTTCCAATTCGAATTCCAACTTCTGCTCTTTTCCAAATCAACTCTTTTATTTTTAATCGGACTCTTGTTCGAACTACGACTGATCTGTTTCCTCTAAAAGGATACGTAGGCAACCTTCATGGGTGCGGTCACAACATTTTTCAAGTTTCCAGTTCCATAACTCTTTTCAAATCTCTTTTCAATTCCAATTTCAAATCTATCTTTCAAATCTCTTTTTAAATCAAATCAATTTCTTTTCAAATCTCTTTCCAAATCTATTTTCCAACTCTCTTATTTTGCACTTGCATGTCATGCATCATTCTTTTAAAAACATTATCTTCTAAAGTGAATATGATTGAACATTTGTTAATTGAAGACTCTCATAGGTGAATCTGTGGTAAATAGACATGTAGGTACCGCAAGGGCAGGGTAGGGTAATGGCTTAGTGCATCTTCCCTATACGTAACCAACCTCTGAACCTAGGATCACAGATTTCAAAGACCAAAAGGAGTTATTTTTCTAAAAAGGGCTTAATATTTTCTAAAGGTTGCTAAATAACCTGTTTTCTTAAAAACCTTCTCTTGAGGAGATATTTTCAAAATCGTTTTTTAAAAAGGCTAAGTGTGATCCTCGAATTATGCTTAGTTTTTAGGTGACCTAACTCACCTTATTCAAGTTAGGTGGCGACTCCAAATCTTTTCTGAAAGCCCTTTATTCAAATATATTTTCAATTCAAACTTAGTCGCACTCATTCTTCTAGGAGGGTGAGTTCTAACGAGAGATTACAATGTTTTTCCTGCTCGTGTGTGTATTCCTCGAGTGCGAAAAATTTGGGCGCGACAGTAGGGTGATCATCTTAGGATGTCCCTACATGTAACCAACCCCCGGATCATAAATTTCTATTTCGAAGATCAAAATTTGAGTCACGTTTTCAGAAAGGGTTTTCCAAAGGTTATTAAGACCTATTTTTCAAAAACCTTCTTAGAAGGACATTTTCAAATCAAGGGCTTTTGGAAAAAGTTTGGAGTCGCCACCTAATATAGTAAAAGATGTGTTAGGTCACCTAAGATTCAGTGTAATCTAACAACTAAACTTAGGTTTTTTGAAAAGGTTTTGAAAATGTCCTTCCTAAGAAGGTTTTTGGAAAAGAAGTTTTAATAACCTTTTGAAAGCCCTTTTGAAAACGTGACTCCGATTTTGGTCTTCAAAATAGAAATCTATGGTCTGGGGGTAGGTTACATGTAAGAAAAATATCCTAAGATCATCACCCTACCCTGCCATTTCGGTACCTACATGTCTAATCACCCTTAATTGACCCACTTGAATAACCGGTTACTGTTATACACTTAATATCCACTTTAGAATTTTGAAAATAGGGTTTGGCCATCACTTTTTTTATGAATGATGCATGATGCATGTTTTGGAAAGATGTTTGAAAATAAAAACTTTTGAAGTGATTTGGGATGAAAATTTTGACTTGATGGAAACATTTGAAAAGGGAACTTGAGTTATAATAAAATTTATGACCGCACCATTTTAGGTTGCCTGCGTATCTCATTTGGTGAGAATCAAGTCATTCGTAGTTCGGGCAAGGGCCCATTATAAAGAGGCGCATTGAGGCCATTAGAAAGTTTTGAAGATATTTTGAGGTCTTTAGAAAGGTTTGAAGACACTTTGTGGTCTTTGGAAAAAGAGAACTTGAGAATTTAGAAAAATGCCTTTGAAATAGAATTTGGGATGTTTGAAATGCTTTTGAAATGGGATTGAAGAAAATTTTAAATGTTTTTGGAATTAATTCAAGTGAGTTTTGAAATGTTTTTGAAACAACTCAAGAGAGTTTTGGAAGTGCTTTGAAAGAATTCAAGGGAGTTTTGGAAAGGTTTTGGAATAACTCAAAGGAGTTTTGAAATCTTGTTTTGAAAACTTTGTAGGTAGAGTTTGAATTAGAAATGCTCTTGTAAACTTGTCTTCGAAATGCTTTTGAAAGTAGTTTTTGAATACCTTATGAAAGGCATGTTTGGAAAAGGGACTAAAAACTTCCCTTCTTGTTTTTAAAACTTTAGAGTTATAGAACCCTTCTTGAATATCTCACTTATACTTGATCAATCCTAACCGTTGAAGAATTAGGGTTACTTCAAAAATGTGATGTTTGAAATTCATTTTTGAAAAAGGCTTTTGAAAGCACTGAGAGTTTTGGAACCCAAATATGGACAACCTTGAAAGTTGTGTATCACCTGTCCTTGGAATCCCTAACCATGAAAGGGTAGGGACACTTTAGGGTTGTGAGTTCTTGAAAACATTTTAAAAATAGTTTTTGGAAAGTATTAAGTGTCTAGCCATTTTAGTTGAGACAAGTTTGAGGGAATTTCTTGGAAGCATTTTTGAAAATAGAGTATGGAAGTATTTGGAAAGATTTTGGATTTGATTTTGGAAATCTCAAGAGAGTAGGATGTTTTTGAAAGTATGCTATGACTATGCCTTTTAATTGAAAGGTTATTTTGAAAAGGGGTCTCTAAATTGGAACCTTGAAGCTTACTAACTTAGGTTGAGTTGACTTAGGGTTAACAAACTAGAGTTAGGTTAATCTAGGATTGGACAACTAGAGTCAAGTTAACTTAGGGTTGGAAGGTGGTTTTGAACTAGAGTTTGGACTTAGTGGTTTTGGAAGGGTGGTTTTAAACTAGGGTTGGACATAGTGACTTTAGAAAGGTGCTTTTATGCATGAAACTTAAAAGTGTGTTTTGAAAACCATTTTATAAAAACTACTCAAGTAAGTGTTGGGTTCATATAGTTGGTATTTGGAAACCATTCAAGAGAGGGTTGCCTTGGAACCATTTCAACTACTAACTCAAGAGAGTAAAACTTATGAAAATCAATATTGAATAGGTAGTTTTGAAGATTTCTTTGATTAGGAAATTAAACAGAATGAACCTTTGAAAATTAGTTTTGGAAAGGAGGTTTTGAAAATCCACTTTTAAGATTTTGAAACCACTCTAAGGAATAAAGGTTCATATGGTTGATTTGAAGGAAATCACTCCAAAGAGGACTTCATGGGACCATTCCAACCACAATATTCAAGAGAGCAAAACTTCTAAGAATCAAGATGAAAATGATAGTTTAGGGAAATCATTTCTATGCAAATTAAAGAGAATGAAATTTGAGAACCCTTCTTGAAGTGGGTTGTTTTGAAAACCATTTTTGGGGTGTAGAAAATCACTCTAGTGAGCTAGGGTTCATATAGTCAATAAATGAGGAGACTACTCAAGGGAGGGTTCCATGAGGGCCATTTCAACCACAAAACTCAAGAGAGCAAAACTTGAGAAAATCAAATTGAATACAAGGTTTGAAAATCATTTTAATGTAACTTGAAGATTGTAAAAATAAGATGATGCAAAATGAAGTCAAGGGACTAAATGGGAGTTCTTTAGGATATGGAAATGTACCTAAGCTTCAAGGAACCAACTCTTAGAACTATTTTTGAGAAAACACTTGAATGTGGAATTTGAAAAGATATAGAAATGAGATAGTGAAAGTTTTTTGCAAAATGATGATGAACAAGAAAATAGGGCCAAGCATGCAATACACGAACATGGTAACCATATGCAAAGGGGGTCATGAAATCATACAAAGCTATATGCCACACCAAATTACAAGGTGCTCTAAGGCCATGCCATGTTAAAGTAGGCTAGTGAGAGATTCCCCTACACGGTGGCTCTTACAAGCTTTCCTTTAGGCGTGAACTAGGAGCTCACTTGTTTCAAGTATGCAAGAAAGCGGGGGTAGAAGATGAGGGTTTAAAATAGAGAATAGCCTAAGTAGGCCAGGAGGGAGAAGAGAAGAGTGGGAATGGAAAAATGTCAAAGAGAACATTACCTTTATCTTTAAAACAGTTTCAAGCTTCCATGGATGACTTATCTTGAAATTGAATGGCCTTAGAGAGGCTTGAAGGGGCTGGAAATTGTTCTTCTAAGGCATTGGAAGCCTTGTAGGTGGAGTGTAAGGGATAGAGAGAGGTTGAATCTAACTTAGGTGTTTGGAGGGTGAGATGTATATAGAATTTCGGAGTTTAGAGGCTATTTCTGTAGAGCTTTGCTACTTTTTTTCATTCTGGAATATGCAAAGGTGCAGGCCTATATTTATAGGCAAACTGGGGAGGGTTGGAACATGTAGTACATGGGCCTGGAAAATTTTTGCTTCGGCGCATGTGCTACATGCGCCAGTACTGTTCCACTGTTTGAATGCCACGTGGAACACTCTGTACTGGCTCAATCTTAGGGAGCAAGGAAAGTTTTGATCGATTTGATCACAATCAGGGCGCATGTAGCATACGTTCCGCCATCTAAAATTTTCATTTAAACTTTACCTCGATAATTACACAATCCAAAAAAGATTCAGAAAAATCGGTTGCGTCCACAATGTTTTCTTTGCGTTTCTTAAGAACTTGAAATTTTTGGGGAGCTTGAAAGGTGTTCGAAAGAGTGAGATATTGTCTCGGAAAGCTTGTATAAAAACACACTTTTGCGGAGCATCTGTGATATGCTCTGTGGATTTTCAAGAGTAACAGTTTTTAGGCCATATGATCGGGGCCTTTAGGAAGCAATCTCTCTAATTGGACCGTACAGATGGAAAGTGCTCTGAAATTACTTTCAGGAATTTTTCTAATTTACATATTTCTTGATTTGTTTGATGGTGCTTTATAATTAGAGAATTAGAAGAAAAGACAACCCTAGTGGAGCGTCTATGAGATGCTCCAAGGGTTACTAAAAGTGGCAGTGTTTGCGCCATACGATCGGGGGCCTCGAGAAGCAATCTTTTCGATTGAATTGTATTGATGAAAAGACCTATGGATAGGCTTTTGGGGGATTCCCTGATTTAAGCATTTCTCAAGTCATTTGATGATGCGTTATAATCCGAGAATCGGGAGGAAAAGACAACCTTAACAAAGCATCTGTGAAATGCTCTAGGGGACTTTTGTTGACTTGGAAGGGTTTAGTGTCACAGAACTCACTTTAGATTGAATAGGGGTGAATGGTAGGATCTGCCGGTTTGGTATCCAAAGCCGGTGTGGTTTAGGGGCACGTTCGGGCTGCTAGAGGTAAAAAGGTTATTTTGACCAGAAATGGCCGAAATGGGTCAGGATGGATTGCAGTGGCATATTATGCATGCCAAGCTATTCGGAGATGGTCTTAAAAGATGTTTTCACTATTTAGAGGGATTTGTTCTGTGCTAGCAATGTCCAAGGCAAAATAGTTATTTTGACCAAAGTTGACCAAAATGGGACCAAAATTGGATCGGAGTTGGATAGGATGGCGTATTGAGTATGCCTAATTGTCTAGGAATACTTTGGAAGGAAGGACTTACCATCTTGAGGGGTTTTGAACTTTCTCAAAGACGTGCCTGGAGGCCCAAGAGACTGGTTTGGTCATTTTTTACCAAGTCAGGCTAGCAAGCACTAGTGTTGACCTAGCTATTGGTTTTCTCGGTCTCGGAAAGCTACCTGTGTGGTGTTAGTTTATAAGACTATCCGATCTCAAAGAGCTTCCTATAGGGTGGTGTTAGTTTCTAAGATCACCTGATCTTACAAAGTTACATGTAGGGTGGTGTTGGTTCTTGAGGTCGCCCAATCTCAGAAAACTTTCTGTAGGGTGGTGTTGGTCCTAGAGATAGCCTGATCTCAAAGAACTACTAGATGACGGACATTCTACATTGGTGGGCTAGCAAGCGCCAGAAGTGAACTGTCTAGAATTTGACAAAGTGTTGGTTCTATCTCGGGAAACTACCTGGATGACATTGGTTCTTGAGACCGCTCAGTCTCGCAAAGGTGCCTGGAGTGCCTAAGGGCAATATGGTCTTTTCAACTCCACTTGGGCTTTACAAGCCTAGGGAGCGACCAGTTGATTGGTTTGGAGCTTTGAAAGAGTCGGTCTGAGCTCGTATTCATTGTGATGTTTGAAACTAGATCCGATCAGGCCGAAGATTATTGAGCCAGCAAAAATATGGTACTTACAGCTACCCCTCTTTTTTTGTCTTTGCTTATCGAAGGCAGAAAAATATGAAGTAAGAATCCTATTTTGGCTGCGAGGCTATCAAAAGGACGATAGTTTGGATGGTTTGAAAAATTTTCAAACTACTAGTGAGTCTTTCTTTTTGAAAACGTTGGATTTGAAAATCTTGGTTCTTTTTGAATTTTTTTGGGGTTTGGGTTTTGAAAGTCCTGGTGTTTGAAACTGAGAGTTTGAAAAGTTATTTTTTGGATTTTTTGCAACTCTTAAAAATGATTTGTGGATTAAGGGGTGTTTAAAACTAGTTTTGGCAAGAAACTGAAACATCTGGCATGCGCCTAGCACATGTGCCTGTTTAAAATTTCCTTTGGCACATGTAGCAGATGCGTCAGACTAAGGGTTCTTTAAAACACAACAGTTTGCTAACTTGCTTATGGGTTTCACACATTTGCGGTGATTCTGAAGGTTTCTGATGAGGGATTTCGAGGGGCTTTGACTAGGCATCATTAGGAAAGCATCGGGAGACGTCGAGCACGTGCCGGAAGTTACTATTGTCGTCGGATTCTTGCCTAAAAACTTGGATTTCACCAGAAAAGTTAAAGGTTAGAATTCTTGAATTTGTTGATTTTGATGTATATGTGCTCATTTTTTGCATATGATTCGTGTAAATCAATGTTTCAAGATGTTTAGAACGTAATGGGTGGCTCGTTTTGTGATTTGATGATGATTTAAGTGTGTTTGGATGATTTTGCCTGTTTATGTGAATGAGTTTCCTACAGGGTTTAGAAAAATACTCATGTAGGCTTGGGTTTTGCATGTTTATGCTTAATTTTTGTACAAGTTGTCTTAAAAAAATGTATAGAACAACCATAGGAAGTTTCGCAATTTTTGAAAAAATTTTGAATTTTTAAATTTTTGAAAAATAGAAAAATAGGAAAAATAAGGAAAAGTTGAAAAATTGACCTTATTGAAAGTAGAAAAATTGCAGGACATTTTTAGAAAATCATGAGGATCTTCTTGAGTATTTAGGGAATTTTTGGCAAATAAAAATGAGACCGGAAATCTTTTTGAAAAGCAAAGAAATTGACCTCAAAAATTGTATTTAATTATGGATCATGTTCCATGGAGGATGGGATTATGTCGATTGACATGGTTGAAGACTCGGGATGCCGTTAGAAATGTGTATATGACTTGTTAAATTTCAGGATAGGGACTTTTTAAGGCAGAACTTTGCCGAAATTTTTCAAAAAGTATGAACTCTTTAAAACTTTAATGTATCGACTCTAAAATCCCTAGGGACAAGAAAGTTGCTTTTAAAAATTGGGCCTTTGAAGAAGAAAGCCTGGGAAATTGAAATTTTAGAAAATTATCTTTGAAATGGGGCTTCTAAAGGAGAAAGCTTGGAAAACCGGGTTTAAACTTTTTTAATGGAACTTTTTGAGAAAAAAGTTAGAAAAACTTTAAAAACTTTTTGAAACAGGACTTTTGAAGGGGAAAGCCCGGGAAACTGAAAATTTGAAATGAAACTTTTTGAGAAAAATGCTCAGAGAAACTTAGAAACCTTTTTTTTGAAATAGGGCTTTTGAGGGGGAAAGGCTAGGGAAACCGGCTTGAAAACTTGTAACAGAACTTTTTGAGAAGCAAGCTTGGAAAAACCTTAGAAAAATTTGTAGAATAGGGCTTTTGAAGGAGAAAGCCCGAGAAACCTGCTTGAAAATTTGAAATAAAACTTTTTGAGGAAAAAGCTCGAAAAGCCTTAGAAATTTCTTTTTAAAACGAGGCTTTTGAAGGAGAAAGCACGGAAAACTGGCTTGAAAACTTATAACAGAACTTTTTGAAGAAAAATCTCGAAAAAACCTTAGAAAAATTTGTAGAATAGGGCTTTTCAAGGAGAAAGCCCAAGAAACCGGCTTGAAAATTTGAAATGAAATTTTTTTGAAGAAAAAGCTCAAAAAACCTTAAAAACCTTTTTGAAACAAGGCTTTTGAAGGAAAAAGTCCAAGAAACTAGTTTGAAATTTGAAATAGAACTTTTTAAGGAAAAAGCTTGAAAAACCATAGAAAACTTTGAAACAGGACTTTTGAAAGAGAAAGCCCAGGAAACTAGGTTTAACCTTTAAAATGGAACTTTTTGAGGAAAAAGCTCAAAAAACCTTAGAAACTTTTTTTTTTGAAACAGGGCTTTTGAAGGGGAAAGCCTAGGAAACTGGCTTGAAAACTTGTAACATAACTTTTTAAGAAAAAAGGTTAGAAAAACTTTTAAAATAGGGGTTTTGAGGGAAAAAGCCTGGGAAACCCGTCTAAAATCTTGAAATGGAACTTTTTGAGGAAAAAACTCAAAAAATCCCATAAAATTTTTGAAACAGAGCTTTTGAAGGAAAAAGCCTGAGAAATCGGCTTGAAAATTTGAAATAGAATTTTTGAGGAAAAAGCCCAGAAAACTGTAGAAAATGACTCAAAAAATAAAACTGGGGAAAGGATAGGGCCTTGACTCTTTTTTTTCTTTCTTTCTTCTTTTTTCTTTTTTTCTTCTCTCTTTAGTTTTTTTTGTTCTTTTTTTATTTTTGTGGATATCCTGTTATTGATTAACTTTCTACATTCTTTCTCTGTGTTGGTTTTTCAAGGTGTCAGATGCGAGCGATGATGGTTTCGAGAGGAGGGACCGCCGGTTGTTCCTGAGGAGGGTAGTGCTAGCAGGAGTGGCTTTGTTTGAGGTGGGAGTGGTCGCTCTCATCGATCTTTGAGCCAGACAACTTTGAGCGGTAGTTCTGCAAGGGGACATTCCTTTACTACTCCAGGTAAGAGGGTTGAGGAGGATGTCGACACATCTGTTGATCCGAGGACTAGATAAAGTATGGCATCTGTTCGCGATAGGCACAAGGATGCCTCCTTTTCAGATGATCAATTGGTGATTCCTAATGTTCTGCCTCTACGAGATTTGGCTTACAATTCGAGCCTCTATCTGCATAATGGTCAGATGCCGCCGACCACCCATAGCTTGTTCAGAGGAGCTAGTATCTCTGCCTTGAGAGTCATGCAGGCATCAGCTCTATCTTACTAGGATTTCCTCCTTCGGATTGGCTTTGGTGCCTTTATGACTCTCTAGATGGACAGGCTTGATCATCAGTTGGTAATTGGGTTACTAGAGAGATAGTTTGAGGAGACCCGGACTTTACATTTGGAGGGTTTTAAGCTGGGGCCCACCCCTGTTGATTGGGCAATGATCACTGGCCTGTCTTTTGGGGGCATCCTGATTTCTCTAGGGTCCATGACTTCTTTTGAGGCCCGCCTTCGCCTAGGCTTGCCAGGGATTGTTGGCTCGAGTTTCTCAGCTGTGCTTTTGTGTCAAAAAAATTATTCGAGATTCAGAACGACTTGACTCGAATGTTGGACTTGGAAGATCGAAGAAAGATTGGATTTAGGAAGGGTTCGAATTAGGAAAGGTCCGATTTAGGAAAATTTCAAAATAGAAAAGTGTCATTTTCTTTTTAAGAAAGTTTCAATTTAGGAAAGTGTTATTTTAGGAAAGTTTCAATTTAGGAAAGTGTTATTTTAGAAAAGTTTCATTTTAGGAAATTTTTCGAATTAGGAAAGTGTTATTTTAGGAAAGTTTCATTTTAGGAAAGTTTCAACTTAGGAAAGTTTCAAATTTAGAAAGTTTTGAATTTGGAATGTTCTGAAATAAGGAAGCTTTGAAAATAAGAAAGTTTTGAGTTTAGAAAGTTTTAGATTTAGAAAGATTTGAAGTTTAAGAGCGTTTAGAATTTTAGGAGGTTTCAAAGTTTGAGTTTTAGAAAACACTTGAAGTTAGGAAAGGTTTAAGTTTAAGAAAGATTTGAAAACTTAGATTTGGAAAGTTAAGATTTGGAAAGGGATAGAATTAGAAAAGGGTTGAATTAGGAAAGATGTGGAAGTTGAGTTTTAAAATTTAGGAAAGATTTTTATGTTCAAGTTTTGGACACTTAAGGTTTAGGAAAATATGAGATTAGAAAAGAGTTGAATTAGGAAAGGTTTAGACTAGGAAGGATTGACATTCCTATTTCCTAAAACAAGTGATTAGATTTTGTTTCTAAAAAGAGATGTTTTGATTTTGTTTCCAAAAACGGAGGATAGGATCTAGTTTCCTAAAGGGAAAGATTGGATTTGACATGGATTTGGAAGGTGAAGTTTTAGAAACCCTAGATTTGGAAGACTATAGTTTTGACGTAGAAAAGAAGTTTTGAAACTATGTATAGCTTTGATGTAGAAAATAAGAGGTTTTGGAAACCTAGGTTTTGAGGCCAAAATAAGGAATTGGAAACTATGTTTTTAGGGAGGAAAATTAGGGTTTCCTAATTGTGGGTTCTAGGGTTTAACTTAGGCTCTAAGGAAAAAGTTTTTAGAAAGTGAAATTTTAGAAAGGAAGATTTTCGAAAGGAAATCCTAGAGAGGTGTTTCTAAAAGGGGAGTTTTGAAGAGAGAATTTTTGGAAAGATTCTTGGAAGGAAATTGTTGGAAAGATTTTTTAGGAAAGAGATTTAGGAAAGAGATTTTGGGAAGAATTGTTTAGGAAGGAAACGTAAGGAACATTTTTGGAGAGTGAACTTTGAAGAAAGCATTTTTGGAAGGGAGCTTTTAGGAAAGACATTTTTGGAAAGAGATTGTTGGAAGGGAGTTTTTCTAGGAAGGAGACCTAGGGAGCGCTTTTAGAAAGTGAATTTTGAGGAGAGTGTTTTGGAAAGGAGTTTTTAGGAAGTTTTGAAAAATAAATTTTTGGAGAGTTTTTGAAAACAATTTTAGAAAGAAGATTGGAGAGAGTTTATGAAAAGCATGTTGGAAAAGAGGTTTTTAGAAGGAGGGATTTGAAAAGAGAGTTTTTAGAAAGTATATATAAAATACCTCACTTTCCTAAAATGATTCTAACCATAAGAAGGTTAGAAACACTTTAAGATAGTGGTTTTGAAAATAACAATATTTTGAAAATATGGACCATATTGGTCACTTTAAATGTAACACTTTCCTAAAGCAACCCTAACCATGAAAAGGCTAGAACTACCTTAGGATTGTGGTTTTGAAAACAAGTTTTGAAAAAGAAGATTTTGATGCAATTTTAAAAACAATGTTAATGCAAGCTTTGAAAACGAGTTTGAAACGAACTTTGGAGGAATGCAAGATCATGATATGCACAATGCAAATTGGGGTCGTGAACATACAAGGTTAAAGGCTTCACCCCATAATCAAGGGGCCCGAACCCACATGGTCTCCGGTTAAACTAAAAGAAAGCCCCCGACACGGTGACTCTCTAAAAGCCTAATCCTACACATAGATTGGGAATTCCCTTGTTTTAAGCATGCAAGAAGGGGGGAAGAAGATGGGGGATTAAAATAGAAGAAAAGCCAAGTGGGTTAGGAGAGAGAAGAGAGGGGGGAAGATGTGTAAATGTAAATAAGAAGCCTACCTTGTGTCTTCATTATTTTGCTTAGCTTTGCGTGCTTTGCTTTGCTTGTCTTGCTTCGGTCTTCACTTCAATCTTCAAGAGTTTGTCTTCAATCTTTAAAGCTTCAGATTGCAGCACTTTCATGTCTTCAAAGGAGGCTTTGGAGGCTAGTGTATGTGTGTATAGAAGTATATGTGAGTGTATAGGAGGCTAGGGTTTGTGTATGGAGGCTAGGGTTTAGAAAACCTAAGGAGACTAGGGTTTAGAGAGGCTACAAGCTTTGTATGTCGAATAATAGGGTTTTTAGACTGAGTTGGCTGACCTCTTTCATGCTGGAGGAGGCTCTGTATTTATAGACAAGGGAATCACCTGGCGCCTGTTGCAGTGGCACTAGGGCAAATTTCCTCTTAGCGCCACTAGCAGTGGCTCCAAGCCATTTTTTGGCTTGGCACCACTACTACTGGCGCCAGCAACTTAGGAAAGTTCATTAAATCAGCAAGCAACATATCTTGAGAAGATTTGGGCGCTTGTATTAGTGACTACCATGCACTTTTTAGCCTGGCTTCACTAGGAGTGACTTTGGAAGATCCAGGAAGTATTTAAAGGACCAAGAATGGCCTGGAAGGCCAAAAAGGGACATGAACACTTAAAATAGTGTCCCGGATGTAGTAGACTTGAAAAAGGACGACGAAATTTGTCGGAAGGGTCGCCTTTAAGGGCAAAACGGTCAACTGGATTGGAAAGCTACCGGGACGGACTCAGAATGTCCCAGAAGAAGACTCGAGATTTGGAGATATTATTTAGAATATTCCCAAAGGTTACCGGCTTAATAACCAGAGCTGGTGTGGTCGGAAAAGGCGATCGGCCCACTAGGGGTAAAACGGTCATTTTGCACTGGATTTACCGGAACTGACTCGGAATGATCCAGAAAGATAAAGGAAGGTTGGGAATACTATAAGAAGCATTCTCGGGAGATTACCGGTTTGATATCCAGAGCCGGTGTGGCCAGAAAAAAGGCAACCGACCCACCAGGGGCAAAATTGTCATTTTGCATCGGGTTTACTGGAACTGACTCGGACTGATTCGGAAAGATAAAGGAAGGTCGAGAATACTATAAGAAGTATTCTCGGGAGATTACCAATTTGATACCCAAAGTCGGTGTGGTCCTCGGGGCATTCGGATGCCTACGGGCAAAACAGTCATCTTGACTGAAAAGTCTTGGAACTGGCCCGAAACTGACTAGAAAGCACCTAATCTTGCCGGATCGTCCCTAAGATGATCTTGGAAGGGTGGACTTATCATTCTGATGACTTAGGTGTGTTCTCAAGAAACGTGCTGGAAAATGGCCCTAGGGGTAGTTTGGTCATTTTTCACCGAAGTGGGCTAGCAGGTGCTGGTGGTGGCCTGGGTTTTGAGTGTTTCCGCCACTCTGACGACGGTCTCATGATACAGGGGTTTGTTGGCAATTCCCTATATCGACCTCCTTGTGAGTATTTCTGCTACTCTGACGGTTGCGATATTTACGAGTACTTCTACTACTCTGACGATTCGCGATCATTCCCAAGACTACCTGATCTCGGGAAGCTGCTAAAGGGACTTAGCGTCTGAGAAGTCAATTTTCTTGGAAGGCATGCCGAAACAGACATTTCTGAATTGGCCGGCTAGCAGGCGCCAAAGGTGGACTGTTCTACCATCTAGGGGACTTGGGGTCTCGTCCCGGTTGACAAGTTTAAAGGTACTTACCGTCTCCGGAAATACGTGCCTGATTTGGAATTTGAAAGGGTTCTTATCATCTTCGGAAAGACATGCCTGTGGGAATATGGAAAGAGGACTTACCGTCTTCAGAAAGATGTGCCTGATTTGGGATTGGATTGAACAATGCCCCTAAGGGCATTTTGGTCATTTTGCCTCTATTTGGGCCTAGTGAGCCCGCGTAGTGATGGATAGACGGGATTAGACTTGAAAAATTGATTTCGATTGGAATACGTCCATATTAACTTGAGTATAAGTCTAGACGGACCATAGAATGCCGAGCAGTAAAAAATGGCGTGCTTACAGCTGCCTCTCTTTTTTTGTCTTTGCTTGTCGAAGACAGAGTAAGAGTCTCACATTGACTATGAGGTAGTCGGAAGGACGGACTTTGGGAATTTTTTGATAACGGGGGTTGAAAATGGATATTGGGCCCAAAAGGCCTTTGAAAATGAGTTTTGGCAGGAAAAAGGACAAAGCTGCCTAGAATTTGGAAATTAGGCTTGGCGCCTTTGCTAGTGGCGCCAGGCTTGGGGTTAAAACCAGAAAAATTCTGGTTCGAACATTTGCGGTATTTGGGAGAGTTTTTCGAAAAGTTGAGAGTGTTTGTGGGGAAACTGACATGAACCTTAAAGGAGCACTTCTTAGAGACCACGAGTGATTGTCGGAAGGAAATCACGTCACTGGAAAAGTTGCCAAAAGAGAAGATTTCACCAGAGAACTCCAAAAATTGAGTTTCCAAATTTCTGTTGATTTTGATGTGTAGAATTTCGTTTGAACCATGTGAACAGTAAAACTTAATGTTTTGAACATTATGGTGATGTTATTTTTACATTTTAGTTCTTGTTTAATTGAATTTGAGTGATTTTAAGTGATTATGTGAAGAAAGTTTTCTGCAGAAATTGGGGGTTTGTTCCTACAGGCTTGGGTATTAGGTTTTCTGGCTAGATTTTTATGTCATGTGCCTTAGAAATATATGTTTAACAACTATGTGAAGTTTCATGTTTTTTTGAAAACTTGGTGAATTTTTGATTTTTTGAAAAATAGAAAAATACTTAGAAAATTAGAAAAATGGGAAAACTCAAGAAATTAGTGAAATTTTTAGAGTTTAAAATTTTGAAAAATGTAGGAATATTTTAGAAAATATTTAAAATGATTTTGAAAAATTTTAGGATAACTTTGAAAACCATTGATTTATTGGAAAAATAAAACATGTGTTTTGAAAATCTCAAAAAATTAAAAAGTGTGCGCGGGTGTTGATGTTATGTGATTGTAACGTTGTGAAGTGCACGGTTTGTGTTTTGTGTTGATTCTGTGGGTGTTGTAGGGACCATTTTCAAACAAAACTCTATCAAAATTTTTAGAAATTAGGAAAAGAGTTTGAAAAAGGTTTTGAAATAAAATCTTTTTGAAGGAAAAAGACAAAAAAACCCTTGCAATTTGACTTGAAGTTAGAAAATCAAAAGGTGTAGGAAATTCGTTTTGACATAACATTTGAAATCTTTTTATTTTTATTTTTTGTGTTTTTAGTATTTATTTACTTTATTTTATTGTTATCTATTTGCATGCATCGTATATTAACACCTCTTACCTTGACTTACATTTTTAGGATGGCAGACGCAGGTGATGATGGTTCTGAGATGAGACGTCACTCAGGGAAGGCGGCCCGGACAGATTCCACTGGCAGTTGTAGTCGATTTAGAGGTAGCCGATGATCTACCAGATGGGCCTCTTCTAGTCAGAGCAGACAGGGGAGTAGACTACCTGTCGACCCCTTTCCTCTGGTTGAGCAGGCCTTTGCAGAGGAGATTGGTGCTGAGGAGGAGGTACCGGGCCTTGGGGATCAGGTGACCGGTTATGGGAGAGCTTCCTCCAGACATAGGCAGATGGATGCTGACTTGAGAGACCTAGAGGTACCGGACATCCCACCGCTCGGGGACCTTGCTTATCACCCCTGTGTATATTCCAGACAGCACATGCCCCCTCTTCAGGTACACACAGCTTTTAGAGCAGCTGTTCATCAGGTCTTCGTGACCATGCAGTGGGCTGCTCCATCATGTCGTGCCTTCTTGGCTAAGATCAGATTTGGAGCCTTCATGGGATTACAGGCTAACCGCCTGAACCGGCATTTAGTACTGGCACTGGTTGAGCTGTGGTTCGGGGAGACCGGGACCTTCCATTTTGTCGGCTTCGAGTTAGGACCCACTCCCTTGGATTGGGCGATCATCACAGGGCTTTCCTTCGTTAGCCGGCGAATCACTCTACAATCAGTCAGTAGAGATGAGGCATGCATTCTGCTGGACTTGCCTCCTCCTGAGCGTTCGGCCTTCTTAGTCTCTTAGCTCAGTCACGATGACCGTACCTTTGCTGCTGAGCCATCGTCTGCCAGGCGGGACATTATGAGACAGCGACTGGTTTTGTACATCATCTTTAGCTGCTTCTGCAACAACAACAAGTCACTCGTGCCTTTCTGGTTGGTGAGTATAGTAGCTGATCTTAGGGCTTTATCAGAGCTGGATTGGGGGTTCTTCTCCTTTGGCAGCTTCCTTCAGTCGATGGGGGTTCAAACTTCCTCCTGTTGGGGCAGCATGACTAGTTTCTGACCCTTTCTTGTCTGGTGGAACTACGAGTACCTTCCTGTTCATCGCCCCGCAATTGTCGAGGACGACCTTTATCCTCGAGCTTTGAGGTGGGCTTGTGACCAGGTAGCCTAGCAATCGGAGATTACTGATTTTGTGACGCTACGGGCAAAGCTGGAGTTAATTGAGGCGAGAGATGTGACTTAGCGGCCCTTCATTGGATCAGTTCATTATGAGACTGTACGGTACTTGGTCCCATTGTCCCTATTGAGGGCTGTTTTTCTTAGTGACAATACTTAGGAGTCCTATCTCGGAGAGCAATACTGGCGGCAGTTTCATGAGGAGTTCCGATCAGCAGGAGCCTGGCCAGAGTATATGTTTGGAGCCTTGGTGGCGGGAGTGCCTATCCCCTATCAGGAGCGTCAGCCGGGTGTCAAGTTCTTGCTTCCTCCAGACACAGATTATGCTGCAAACTTTGGGGCTCATTCGGTCAGTGCCTTCACCCGGTTTGAGGTAGTAGTCGGCGGGTACACTATGGGCCAAGAGGTGGTTGACTTGTGGCACCGAGTCGGAGGATAGATGGCTCAGGCTGAGTTTACTGCTGTGAGGGATCAGAGGGATTGATACTAGACAGAGCGAGATCAATATCAGGCAAAGGTGGCTTCCTTGACGGCTCGAATAGCTCAGATGGGAGGTGGCGGCGTATGTCGTCTTTTCTCCCCTTATTTTTGCTCTGATGTTGCTTAGTTCTTATTTCATGTGGCTGATTTCGGTTCTATCCTCCCTGCAGGAAGCTGGTGCTTCGAGTAGTTGTCCGCCTCCTCTGGTATCGGGTTTCGGGGATTTCGTTCCAGATGATATTGACTTTGACCTTTAATATATGCCCCTTGTGGAGATTCTGATCTTCCCTTGCTCTTATTCCTGAGATGTATTTATGTTAGACAGTTTTATTTTATAAGTTTTGTATAAAGATAGATATTTATGGTATTTAGATGTATGGATAGGCAAAGATGTTTATGATCTTTACAGCTAGGCATATGATCAGATGTATGTGATGGATGATGATGTTATGTATCTATTACATGAGTTGATATTGGTGACTTATGTTTTTATATGGAGTTATGTCTCATGCAAAGCTTATGCAACTTTTTTTTTTATTTTTTATCCACATACTAAAAATACATTAATTAATAGAATGACAAGGGGTGCTGTTGAACTCGGTATCTTTGGATTGGTAACTCCTTCCTTTTCGGGGGGCATGGCCTCTCCACTAGCTCAACCTTACTTTGATTAGATGATAGCACTTTGCACCTTTGTCAACCTTTTGATTGCCTTCGGCTCTTTGCCTCGGGGTTAGTGTATATGATTGTTGGGCTGAAACTCTCGACTCTCAGGGTTTTAGCAACAACTTTCCCGACCTTCAACAGAGCGATAAGTGGCCAGTTCTTTCAATCCGAGGAAACTTTGTTTAGGACCATAATGTAGGTTAGGTTATAAGGTTTTCGAAACGATGGGATATGTAGGTTCAAATTCAATGTTGTTTTCAACAGGGCTTAGATCCATACTATCCTTGAATAGGGTTAGCATCCTTCTTTAGCTTCAGCAGCATGTCTAGCTCATTTAGATCAAGCAATCTGGTTTCAATCAGAGTGGACTTTAGTAGGACTGTAATGTTGTAAGCACCCCATTTTCGACCGCTCGGCAGTCTACACTTCGTCCAGACTTGTTTTCAAGTCATTGTGGACATATCCTAATCGAAACCAATTCTCTAGGTCCAAATCCCATCTTTCCATCGCTTCGCGGGCCTGTCAGGCCCAAATAAAGGCAAAATGGCCAAAATGCCCTTAGGGGCATTGTCCTTTCTTATTCCAATTCCAATCCCTCTCTCGAGACAGTTTATTCCTCGAGATGGTCCGAGTAGCAAAACTACTCACAAAACCATTAGAGTGGCGCAAACACTCATAATCGAGGCACGTCTCTTCGGAGACGGTAAGACCCCTTTCCAATCCCTCTCTCGAGACAGTTTATTCCTTGAGACGGTTCCAATCCAGGCGCGTCTCCTCGGAGACGGTAAGACCCCTTTCCAATCCCTCTCTCGAGACAGTTTATTCCTCGAGACGGTCCGAGTAGCAAAACTACTCACAAAACCGTTAGAGTAGCGGAAATACTCACAAAACCGTTGGAGTAGCGAAACTACTCACAAAATCGTTAGAGTAGCGGAAATACTCACAAAACCATTAGAGTAGCAGAAATACTCATAAAGCCATTAGAGTAGCGGAAATACTCACAAATAGGTCGATATAGGGAATTGGCAACAAACCCCTGTGTCACAACGACCGCCGTTAGAGTGGCGAAAACACTCACAAACCTAGGCACGTCTCGTCGGAGATGGTAAGACCCCTTTCCAATCCCGCTCTTGAGACAGTTTATTCCTTGAGACGGTTCCAATCCAGGCACGTCTCGTCGGAGACGGTAAGACCCTTTTCCAATCCCTCTCTCGAGACAGTTTATTCCTCGAGACGGTCCGAGTAGCAAAACTACTCATAAAACCGTTAGAGTAGCGAAAATACTCACAAAGCCGTTAGAGTAGCGGAAATACTCCCAAATAGGTCGATATAGGGAATTGGCAACAAACCCCTGTGTCACAACGACCGCCGTTAGAGTGGCGAAAACACTCACAAACCTAGGCACGTCTCGTCGGAGATGGTAAGACCCCTTTCCAATCCCGCTCTTGAGACAGTTTATTCCTTGAGACGGTTCCAATCCAGGCACGTCTCGTCGGAGACAGTAAGACCCTTTTCCAATCCCTCTCTCGAGACAATTTATTCGTCGAGACGGTCCGAGTAGCAAAACTACTCACAAAACCGTTAGAGTAGCGAAAATACTCACAAAGCCGTTAGAGTAGCGGAAATACTCCCAAATCATCAACCCCGTCCGAGTAGTGGAAATACAAACAAATCATCAACCCTGTCCGAGTAGCGGAAATACCCACACCGTTAGAGTGGCGGAAACACTCAAAACCTAGGTCAACACCAGTGTCTGTTAGCACATTTCGGTGAAAAAATGACCAGACTACCCTTAGGACCTTGTCTGAGACTTTTCGGTCAAGATGACCATTTTGCCCCTAAGCATCCAAATGCCCCGGGAACCACACCGGCTCTGGGTATCAAACCGGTAACCTCCTGAGAATACTTTTTATAGTGTTCTCAACCTCCCCTTACCTTTCCGGATCATTCTGAGTCAGTTCCGGCAAACGTGGTACAAAATGACTGTTTTGCCCCTAGTGGGCCGGTTTCTTTTTTCGACCACGCTGGCTCTGGGAATCAAACCGAAAACCTCTGGGAACATTCTAAATAATGTTTCTAGTTCCCAAGTCTTCTTCCAGGACAATCCGAGTCTGTCCTGACAGTTTTCTGGTCCGATTGACCGTTTTGCCCCTAAAGGCCCAGTCAACCTTTCCTACCCACCTTATCTTCATTTCTCAAGTCAAATACCTCCAAGACACTATTTTGAGTGTTCCTGCTCCTTTCCGACCTTCCGGGTCATTCCCGGCTTCTTCAAATCATTCCCGGACTTTCCGGAGTCACTCTTAGTGAAGCCAAGCTAAAAATTTCATGGTAGTCGCTAGTACAGGCGCCCAAATCTAGTCAAAGATACGTTGCTTGCCGACCTTAAATCTTTCCTAATTGGCTGGCGCCACTAGTAGTGGTGCCAAGCCAAAAAATGGCCTGGCGCCACTCCTAGTGGCGCCAGTGTAGAATTTGGCCTGGCACCACTACAACAGGCGCCAGTTTTGTCCAACCTCTATAAATACAGAGCCTCATTCAACGTGAAAGAGGTCTGCAAACTTAACCTAAGAATTCTATATTTCGATATACAGAGCTCGAGCACCTCTTAAACCCTAGTTTCCTTAGGTTCTCCAAACCCTAGTCTCCTATACACTCATACACACCCCCATACACTCATATCCTAGCCTTCAACCATCCTTTGAAGATTGAAAGAGCTGCCATCTAAAGCTTAAAGAAAACCCTTGAAGGTTGAAGAAAAAGATCAAGACGAAGACCGAAGACCGAAGACAAGCAAGGCGCGCAAATTAAAGAAGATACAAGGTAGGCTTTCTCTTTAATTTTCTGCATTTTCCCCCTCTCTCTTCTCTCTCCAACCCACTTGGGTTTTCTCTATTTTAATCCCCCATCTCTTTCCCCCACTTTTTTTGCATGCTTGAAACAAGGGGACTCTCGGTCCATGTGTAGGATTAGACTGTTGGAGAGTCACCGTGTCGGGGGCTTTCTTCCAGTCTAACCAGAGACCACGTGGGTCCAGCCCCCTTGATTATGTGGTGAAGCCTTAACCTTGTATGTTCACGATCCCAAATTGCATTGTGCATATCATAGTCTTGCATCTTCCAAAAACCGTTTTCAAAGTTGTTTTTCAAAACGTTTTCAAACTTGTTTTCAAAATTGCATCAAAATCTCTTTTTCAAAAACTTGTTTTCAAAACCACAATTCTAGGGTGATTCTAGCCTTTCCATGGCTAGGGTTGCTTTAGAAAAGTGTTATATTAAAGGTGACCGTTTGGTCACCTTTTTCAAACCTTGTTTTCAAAACCACTTTCTTAAAGTGGTTCTAGCCCTCTTATGGCTAGAATCGCTTTAGGAAAGTGAGATGTTTTTATACTTTCCAAAAACTCTCTTCAAAAATTCCTTCCTCCTAAAAATCTCTTTTTCAACATACTTTCCTTAAACTCTCTTCTCCAAAAATTGTTTTCAAAAACTCCCTTCCAAAATATATTTTTCAAAACTCCCTTTTTCGACTCCTTTCCAAAATCTTCTCCCCAAAATCCACTTTCTAAAAACGTTCCCCAAAAATCTTTCCAAAAACTCTCTTCAACAATCTTCTACCAAAAATCTTCCTAGAAAAACTCTCTCCAAAAATCTTTCCCAAAAAATTTCTTTCCAAAAACTTTCTTTCCAAAATCTTTCCTCTAAAAACTCCTCCCTAGGATTCCCTTCTAGAAAACCTTCGTTCCCAACAAACGCGTTTTCCAAAAAACTCTTTCCTTAGAGCCCAAGTCAAGCCCTAGAACCCACCATTAGGAAACCCTAATTTTCTTTCCAAAAACATGGTTTTCAAACTTGCCCCAAACCTAGGTTTTCAAAACCTCTTGTTTTCACATCCAAACTATGCACATTTCCAAAACCACTTTTCTACATCAAAACTATAGTTTTTCAAATCTAGGGTTTCTAGAAACTCCCCTTTCCAAATCCTTACCAATTCCTACCTTCCCTTTAGGAAACCGAATCCAATCTCCCCGTTTAGGAAACTAGATCCCGTCCTCCGTTTTTGGAAACAAAATCCAACCTTTCTCTTTTAGAAACCAAATCCAATACCTTCCTAATCTAAACCTTTCTTAATTCAATTCCTTCCTAAACCATAAGTTTCCTAAACTTAAACTTTAAATCTTTCCTTAAATTTCAAAATCCAACTATTTTTTAATTCAAATCCTTCCTAAACTTTCACTTTCCTAAATCTTAAGTTTCCAAAACTTGAACATAAAAATCTTTCCTAAATTTTAAAACTCAACTTTCAAATCTTTCATAATTCGACCATTTCCTAACTTTATCCCTTTCCAAATCTCAACTTTCCAAATCTAAGTTTTCAAACCTTTCCTAAACTCAAACTTTTCCTAATCTCAAGATTTTCTAAAACTCAAACTCTAGAACTTTCTAAATCCTAAACTTTCTAAATTTCAAATCCTTTCAAGTCCGAAGCTTTCTAAACTTAAAACTTTCTTATTTTCAAAACTTCCTTGTTTTCAAAACTTTCCAAACTCAAAACTTTCTTAATTCAAACATTTCCTAAACTGAAAACTTTCCTTTTTCAAACCTTTCCTACAACGAGACTTTCTAAATCTAAAACTTCCTAAAATGAAACTTTCCAATTTCAAAACTTTCCTAAACCTAAAACTTTCCTAATTTGGAACTTTCTTAATTTGAAACTTTCCAAAAATGAAACTTTCCTAATTCGGACCTTTCCTAATTCGAATATTTCCTAAAATCCAATCTTTCCAAATCTTCCAAATCCAACATTTTAATCCAATCTTTCTTATTCCCAAGTCTTTCCTAGGTCTCCTATCTTTCCTAAGTCTAGGTTTTCTCAAACCTTCTCTTTTTCAAAACAAGTCCAAATCTATCTCTTCAAATCAAAGTCCAATCTTCTCATTTTCAATTTCCAATCTCCTCTTCCAATTTCAAATCAAATTCAATTTCCAATTCAATCTCCTTCTTCAAATCTACTCTTCTATTTTCAATCGGACTCCGGTCCGAACTACGACTGACCTGATTCCCCCAAAGGGATACATAGGCAACCTTCATAGGTGCGGTCACAATACTTTTCAAACTTTTAATTCCACCCTCATGGGTGCGGTTTCCAACATCTTTTCAAATCTCAAATTCCCATCTACTTTCAAAATTCCTATTTTCAAATTTCTACTCTCAATTTTCAAACTTTCCAATTTCAATTCTATTTCTTCAAATCTATTTTCAAATCAAATCAATTTCTTTTCAAATCAATTTCTATTTTCCAATTCTCTTAACTTGCACTTGCATATCATGCATCATGTTAGTTCCTTTTCAAACATTGTTTTTCAAAGTAAATAGGATTGAACTATAGTTGGTTGAAGACTCTCATAGGTGAATCTAGGGTAGATTGACATGTAGGTACCGAAAGGGCGGGGTAGGGTGATAGCTTAGTGCGTCTTCCCTACACGTAACCAACCTCCGAACTTAGGATAACTGATTTCAAAGACCAAAAATGAGTTATTTTTCTAAAAAGGGCTAAATGTTTTCCAAAGGTTCCCAAACAACCTGTTTTCCTAAAAAACCCTCTCTTGAGTAGGTATTTTCAAAAATCGTTTTCCAAAAACCCTAAGTGTAGTCTTCGGATTATTCTTAGTTTTTAGGTGACCTAACTCACCTTAATCAAGTTAGGTGGCGACTCCGAATCTTTTTCAAAAGCCCTTTATTCAAATCAAATTTTCAATTCAAACCTAGTCACACTCATTCTTCTAGGAGGGTGAATTCTAACGAGAGAGTACAACATTTTTCCCGCTTGTGTGAGTATTCCTCGAGTGCGAAAAATCTGGGCACGACAATTGTAGGCCATGGTTTTAGGGTTTTGCAAGAAAGGGTAAAGGCTTGAACCTATTGTTTCTACTGGGTTTCTTTGTAACTTAGGATCACCTTTAAATTTCCTTTTTGCTTTTTACTATATACTTCTCAGGGTGAAAATGACTTTTTTCTTTCGCCCTGACTTTTTTCCTATTATGCTTTTCAAGATGGCAAATTCATGGTTTTCTTTAAGGCTTTTTTTTTTTTCTTTTTCCGGCCTCTTGCCCCTTGGCAACTCCTTTCCTTTGTTTTTTTTTTCTTTTTACCCCTTTTCTTTCTTTTTATGAAATGAATAATTCTTCAACCCTTTTTCCTTAGACCTTTTCCTTGGCAGTTCAATCTAACCCAATGTGGGCAGTGATCCCTAAGTTGGGGTTTTCTCGAAAATGATAAATGGCTCAACGGGTTTAGCTAAGGGTTGCTTCTATCTGTATGGAAAATGAAATGAGGGTCTCTCTTTACTTTGAACTAGATTGCTTTATCTATAGAGCTATACTACCTTAGCATAGTGAGGGTGGATACCATTCCTATAGTTCTCAATTACTTTCTGCCCCAGTGTGGGGAGCACAGTCTTGGATCGGGGTTGACAAAGAAAATTTTTGCTTTCCGCGAGGCACTAGGGGTTAAGCAAAGGGAATACAAGCATTTTTTTTATTATTACTATTTTTTTATATGTTGGAAAATGAAAAATGGCTCCTTTTCACTTTGATAATTTGGTCGCACATCACTTAGCTTCAGTGTCATGCAAGTGTTGCCTTTGGGTAGTTTCCTCACTCATTCTTATACTCTCTCTCTCTCTCTCTGTGGAAAGCTGATCATTTGGTGAGTGGTCAACTCATGCTATCATCCCTTCAAGTCAAATCATTCCATGAGACAGACCATGCCCCTTTGTATAGGAAGTGGCTATCATTCCCAAGAGACATATAAGATAACAGCAGAGAATAAAAAGACTTAATCATTCTATAATATTAGTGAAAAGCATATAGTTCTTGTTTGAAGGAGAAAGAAATGCATATATCAATTTACGACGAAAAGGTAAAGGGATAGAAAGAAAGTGGGCGAAAATACCCCTCTCTTGCACGCTTTTAAAGGGAACCCATTTCAGTAAGGCCTTGAAACAATGCCCACATCTTCAATGCTCCATTCGCGACCCGGATCCTTGGCCAAGGAGAGACAGGCAAAGACTTCTCCTTGAGCTCCAAAGATGTTGACGCTGCTAGCGCAGTTGTCAGCCTCCTCCTTGTTCTTTGTAGTGGGTTCTTCTGTAAACATGGTGACTAGCTCACCCCCTTCCAACTCGAAGGGTTCAGTCTGTGCTCTTGGCTTCTCTAACCCCTAGCTCATTTCTTCATAGTCATCCTCAATTGTGGGCCAAGGGTTCTCTAGTAAGTGACGTTCTGCCGTGGCATACTTTGGATGTAGAAACTCAGTGCCCCATCCATCAACAACCATGTTCTCAGCAAGCTCATCTTCCAGAAACATTGGCTCCTCAACGGGCTAGTCAGAAGCATCAGGCACCTCATCAGGGTTATGGAGATAAATTGGGCACAATGGGAGATCCTCCTCCCAGTCATCTTTTTAATCGGTCTCCCAATCGTCCTCATAATCTTCGGCCTCAGGCTCGTCGAACTCTCCCTTGCCTTCCATTTCTACTAGTATCATGTTGACAGTGTGATTCGGCAGAGGGTTAGTGGTCACATTGGGGGTCGGAGCAGGTTGTACCGGCTGCAGATCAATGGTCTTGTTGTCGATCAAGTCTTGGATTTTGTGCCTGAGAGCGAAGTAGCTTTCAGTGTCGTGCCCTTGGCCACTCGAATGGTATTCACATGTAAGGGCGGCATTAAAGGTTAGGGATAGAGGGCTTGGCAATGGGCAAGCAGGTATGGGCTTCAGGATATTGTTCTTCAGCAAGTTATGGTAGGCCTCAGTTTGGGTGCAGGCTAAGGTGTCGAAGGTACAGATGCGTCGAGCAGGTCTATTAAAGTTGGGTTGTGCCCCAACGGGGCTATAGTTGTAGGTTGGGATAGGCATTGTTAAGGTGGGTAATGGCAGGACATGGTGTGATTGCAGTGGTGGACGATATTGGGGTGGTTGGCCCGACAAGATGGCAAACACTTCACTTTCCTTCCTGACTGCTCCCTTTATAGTAGCCACTCTCTTGGCTATGTTGGCGGTACTTTCTCTAGTCTTGGCGTAGGGGTCTGTAATCCTCCCTGTCTTGAGGCCGTTTTCTATCATCTCTCCCTACACTTGTGCAGAGCTTCTCATAGTATATGCCTTGAAAAGTGTGCACAAACAGTTGTACGTACTCCTTCTCTTCTAATAGGAGATTAACTTGTGCGATAGCTTCTCTCCATCTTAGGGCATACTTCTTGAAGCTTTCCTTTTCACCCATGCTCATAGTCATCAAGGACCATCGGTTAGAGGTGAGATCAATATTGTGATGATATTGGGCTTTAAATGCATTGACCAGCTCGATCCAGGTTGTGACCTTCCTTAGGTCCAAACGAGCAAACCATTGTAGAGTAGACCCCATGAAGCTGTGTTGGAATAGCTGCATGAGGAGCTTCAGATCGTTGCCGTGACCACTTAGCGCTCCAGCATAGAGACGAAGATGAGCGACGGGGTTACTAGTGCCGTCACACTTCTAGAAGTCAGGTATTTTAAACCTAGTGGGTCTCGAGTGGTCAGGAAAAAAGCATAACTCGTCATAGGCAGTGAATCCGTAAGCGTCGTGGCCATGGAGACTTCGCAGTGAATCCTCTAACCCTTGGATTTTCAGACTGAGAGGGTCTAGGGGGGCCTTCTTTATGATAGGTGAAAGTAATATGGTCTCGTCCTCTTCAACACTGATCCCTTTGGCATCTTCCTTATTCCTCCCTGCATTGTCAGACTGAAGCACGATCTTTGGATTAGCAGGTTCAAGGTCCTTTGACGAAGTTATGGATGATGATCGGACTACAGCAGCATCCTTCATAGCCATAGTTTGAATGAGTTTGAGCATCTCATCCATCTTAGTCCTTATTTCATTGACCTCTTCCTGAGAGACTTGAGATGATTCTTCGGGATTAGTAGCCATCAGTGATGCGCTTTGCCAGGTGATAATGGGATCCCTAGCTGGATGTTGCCCCTTCTTGGGAGCAATATTGACTCAGTGCAGGGTGACCTCTGTAAATAGAAATAAAAAGGAAGAAAGAAAAAGACAAAAATACAAATCGCAAGTCAGTTTTTGATTTTTAGATAGCCTTATGCAATGCATGTCCTAGGGTGCCCCTCGTTTAGGAGGGAAACTAAACATGATGTATTGGCTCACTTTTGGAGATAGGGGATTTGCCCCTATATGCAGATACCTTACCATCAGACGGGAACCTTTCCTTCGTTCATGCATTTATTCATCCACTCATTCGCGGAAAATAAAGAAATACATTTAACTTCGGGTTTAATATACAAAAGAATGGAAATACATTTTAACATAGGGAGAGGGAACATGTTCCTTTGGGGGTTCCACCTATCTAATTTTACAAAGGAAACCCTAAACCACTCTTGAGTCTTCGGATTCGCCTTCGTTGGATTTGATGTCGAGGAGGTCGCTAAGAGACCTTGTTGATCGATTGCCCCTTGTCTTCTTGGCAACCCCATCTCCGTGACCATAGAGGGATTGAGGCCCCTCGTAATGGAATGACTTAAAATGCATGCAATGATTCCTTAGGGTTAACGTGGGAACCCTTAGGGTTTGGATAGGTTTAATGCATGGGAGAGTGATCTTAGTGTCACTCTCAATGGGTTGATCATATACATGAGAATGCAGTGACTTGAGTTACTTGGAACTCTTGTCTTGACATGGGATATTGAATGCATGAACATGGATATGCAAAGAGTATAATGAAAAAGAAAATAGTTGAAGTTCATAGGCATGTATGAGCAGTTAGACAAGCATTATAATAGTAAGAATACAGTCATTATAACAATAGGAATAGACAGGTATAAATGAAAATAAGAGCAGTCGCCCTTTCCTCCATGGTTTTGGAAAACAGTGCACGTGTCTTAAATTCGGCAGAGGTTCGGCTATGCATAGTGTCTATATGAGTATGATTTTGAGGGTTGACTAATGTGTCCTAAAAAGGCTCGGTCCTCGAATCTTCAAACCTAGGCCCACTCCCTGAGGTGGTGCTATGATCGGTTGGTGATCCGAGCGGGGGAACCATCAAGAGGCCGTAGGTGAAGAAACTGACACAACATCTTGCCCACAACCAATATACCATTCCCCCTTTCTAACTAGAAAGGACATATCAGGGTAAAATGCAAGTATGCCGAATGTAGGTGCACATGTAAGTGTGTGTGTGTGATTTTTGAAAGTAGAGGAAAGAGCTCAACAACTCCCATTCATCCTGTTCATCACATTCATGCATGGCAGTTAAAATTTAAATAAAAAGCGCACCTACAAAACAAAAATATAAGAGTTAGTATATGGATGGCAAACTTAATACAAGATAATATGAATAAATGCACATTTTTTTGAAAACAATTTTGAAAATTTGGTTTTGAAAATTTAAAGTGAATAGGATTGAACAAGTTCATTAAAGACTCTACATAGGTGAAGGGTAAAGAGACATGACTACGGCCTAACCCTATAAGTGTCCGCAGTGGAGTCGCCAGCTGTCGCGCCCAGATTTTTTGCACTCGAGGAATACACAAAAAGCAGGAAAAACACTGTGTTATCTCGTTAGAACTCACCCTCCTAGAAGAATGAGTGCGACTAGGCTTGAATTGAAAATCGATTTGAATAAAGGGCTTTTGGAAAACATTTGGAGTCGCCACCTAACTTGATTAAGGTGATTTAGGTCACTTAAAAACTAAGCACAATCCGAAGATTACACTTAGGGTTTTTGAAAACGATTTTGAAAATACTACCTCGAGAGAGGGTTTTTAGGAAAACAGGTTATTTAGCAACCTTTGAAAAATAGTTAAGCCCTTTTTGGAAATAAACTCCATTTTGATCTTTGAAAACAGTGATTCTAGGTTCGGAGGTTGGTTACGTGTAGGGAAGACTCACTAAGTTATCACCCTACCCCGCCCTTGCGGTACCTACATATCTATTTACCCTAGATTCACCTATGAGAGTCTTCAACTAACAAATATTCAATCCTACCCACTTTAGAAAAAGAATGTTTAAAAAGACATGATGCATGATATGTAAGTGCAAGAAAAGAGAGTTGGAAAATAGATTTAGAAATAGACTTGAAAAGAAATTGATTTGATTTAAAAATAAATTTGGAAAGACAGATTTGAAATTGGAGAGTTTTAGAAATTGAAATTAGAGATTTGGAAATAGAAATTTGGAATTGAAAGTTTGAAATAGATCATGGAATTGGAAGTCGGCAAAAAAGTTGTGACCGCACCCACGAGGGTTGCCTATGTATCCTTTTGGAGGAATCAGGTCAGTCATAGTTTGGACAAGAGTCCGATACAAAATAGAAGATTGGATATAGAAAAAGAAGTTGAATTGGAATTTGAATTTGATTTGAATTTAGAATAAAAAATTGAATTTGAAATAGAAGAATAGAGACCCTAGACCTAGGAAGATAGGATTAAAAAAAAGATTTGAGATTTAGAAAGACTTGACTCGAATGTTGGACTTGGAAGATCGAAGAAAGATTGGATTTAGGAAGGGTTCAAATTAGGAAAAGTTCGATTTAGGAAAATTTCAAAATAGGAAAGTGTCATTTTCGTTTTAAGAAAGTTTCAATTTAGGAAAGTGTTATTTTAGAAAAGTTTCGTTTTAGGAAAGTTTTCGAATTAGGAAAGTGTTATTTTAGGAAAGTTTCATTTTAGGAAAGTTTCAAATTTAGAAAGTTTTGAATTTGGAATGTTCTGAAATAAGGAAGCTTTGAAAATAAGAAAGGTTTGAGTTTAGAAAGTTTTAGATTTAGAAAGATTTGAAGTTTAAGAGAGTTTAGAATTTTAGGAGGTTTCAAAGTTTGAGTTTTAGAAAACACTTGAAGTTAGGAAAGGTTTAAGTTTAAGAAAGATTTGAAAACTTAGATTTGAAAAGTTAAGATTTGGAAAGGGATAGAATTAGGAAAGGGTTGAATTAGGAAAGGTGTGGAAGTTGAGTTTTAAAATTTAGGAAAGATTTTTATATTCAAGTTTTAGACACTTAAGGTTTAGGAAAGTATGAGATTAGGAAAGAGTTAAATTAGGAAAGGTTTAGACTAGGAAGGATTGATATTCCTATTCCCTAAAACAAGGGATTGGATTTTGTTTCTAAAAAGAGATGTTTTGATTTTGTTTCCAAAAACGGAGGATAGGATCTAGTTTCTTAAAGGGAAATATTGGATTTGACATAGATTTGGAAGGTGAAGTTTTAAAAACCCTAGATTTGGAAGACTATAGTTTTGACGTAGAAAAGAGGTTTTGGATATATGTATAGCTTTGATGTAGAAAATAAAAGGTTTTAGAAACTTAGGTTTTGAGGCCAAAATAAGGAATTAGAAACTATGTTTTTGGGGAGGAAAATTAGGGTTTCCTAATTGTGGGTTCTAGGGTTTAAGTTAGGCTCTAAGGAAAGAGTTTTTGGAAAGTGAATTTTTAGAAAGAAAGATTTTCGGAAGGAAATCCTAGAGAGGGGTTTCTGAAAGGGGAGTTTTGAAGAGAGAATTTTTGGAAAGATTTTTGGAAGGAGATTGTTGGAAAGAGTTTTTGGGAAAGAGATTTAGGAAAGAGATTTTTGGGAAGAGTTGTTTAGGAAGGAAACGTAAGGAGCATTTTTGGAGAGTGAACTTTGAAGAAAGCATTTTTGGAAGGGAGCTTTTAGGAAAGACGTTTTTTGAAAGAGATTATTGGAAGGGAGTTTTTCTAGGAAGGAGAGCTAGGGAGTGCTTTTAGAAAGTAAATTTTGAGGAGAGTGTTTTGGAAAGGAGTTTTTAGGAAGTTTTGAAAAACAGATTTTTAGAGGGAGTTTTTGAAAACAATTTTGGAAAGAAGATTGAAGAGAGTTTATGGAAAGCATGTTGGAAAAGAGGTTTTTAGAATGAGGGATTTGAAAAGAGAGTTTTTAGAAAGTATATATAAAATACTTCACTTTCCTAAAGCGATTCTAACCATAAGAAGATTAGAAACACTTTAAGATAGTGGTTTTGAAAACAACGATGTTTTGAAAATATGGACCATATTGGTCACTTTAAATGTAACACTTTCCTAAAGCAACCTTAGCCATGAAAAGGCTAGAATCACCTTAGAATTGTGGTTTTGAAAATAAGTTTTGAAAAAGAAGATTTTGATGCAATTTTGAACATGATATTAAAGCAAACTTTGAAAACGAGTTTAAAAACGAACTTTGGAGGAATGCAAAATGATGATATGCACAATACAAATTGGGGTCGTGAACATACAAGATTAAAGACTTCACCACATAATCAAGGGGGTCGAATCCACGTGGTTTTCGGTTAGACTAAAGGAAAGCCCCCGACATAGTGACTCTCCAAAAGCCTAATCCTACACATGGACCGAAAATTTCCTTGTTTTAAGCATGCAAGAAAGGGAGGAAGAAGATGGGGGATTAAGGAAAACCTAAGTGGGTTAGGAGAGAGAAGAGAGGGGGAAAGATGCGTAAACATAAATAAGAAGCCTACCTTGTGTTTTCTTTATTTTGCTTAGCTTTACGCGTTTTGCTTTGCTTGTCTTGCTTCGGTCTTCACTTCAATCTCCAAGAGTTTGCCTTTAATCTTCAAAGCTTCAGATTGCAGCACTTCAATTCTTCAAAGGAGGCTTTGGAGGCTAGTGTATGAGTGTATAGAAGTGTATGTGAGTGTATTGGAGGGTAGGGCTTGTGTATGGGGGCTAGGGTTTAGAAAACCTAAGGAGACTTAGGTTTAGAGAGGCTACGAGCTCTGTATGTCGAATAATAGGGTTTTTAGACTGAGTTAGCGGACCTCTTTCATGCTGGAGGAGGCTCTATATTTGTAGACAAGGGAATCACCTGACGCTTGTTACAGTGGCACCAGAACAAATTTCCTCTTGGTGCCACTGCTAGTGGCACCAGGCCATTTTTTGGCTTGTAGTGGCGCCAGCAACTTAGGAAAGTTTATTAAGTCAGCAAGCAACTTATCTTGAGAAGATTTGGGCACCTGTACTAGTGACTACCATGCAATATTTAGCCTGGCTTCACTAGAAGTGACTCCGACAGGTCTGGGATGGATTTAAGGGATCGGGAATGGCTTGGAAGGCCAAAAAGGGACAGGAACACTTAAAACAGTGTCCTGGAGGTAGTAGACTTGAAAAAGGATGACAAGATTTGTCGGAAGGGTTGACCGAGCCTTTAGGGGCAAAAAGGTCAACTAGATCAGAAAGCTACCGGGACGGACTTAGAATGTCCCAGAAGAAGACTCGAGATTTGGAGACATTATTTAGAATGTTCCCAAAGGTTACCGGGTTGATAACCAGAGCCGGTGTGGTCGGAAAAGGCGACTGGCCCATTAGGGGCAAAACGGTTATTTTGCACTAGGTTTACCGGAACTGACTCGGAATGATCCGGAAAGATATAGGAAGGTCGGGAATACTATAAGAAGCATTCTCGAGAGATTACCGGTTTGATACCCAGAGCCGGTGGGGCCAGAAAAAAGGCGACCGACCCACTAGGGACAAAGCGGTCATTTTGCACCGAGTTTATCGGAACTAACTCGGAATGATCCAGAAAGATAAAGGAAGGTCAGGAATACTATAAGAAGCATTCTTAGGAGATTACCGATTTCATACCCAAAGCCGGTGTGACCCCCGGGGCGTTCGGATGTCTAGGGGCAAAATGGTCATCTTGACCGGAAAGTCTCGAAACTGGCCCGAAACTGACTAGAAAGCACCTAATCTTTGCCAAATCGTCTCCAAGATAATCTTGGAAGGGTGGACTTATCATTCTGAGGACTTAGGTGTGTTCTCGAGAAACGTGCTAAAAAATGGCCCTAGGGGCAGTTTGGTCATTTTTCACCGAAGTGGGCTAGCAGGACCGGTGTTGACCTAGGTTTTGAGTGTTTTCGCCACTCTGATGGCGGTCTCATGATACAGGGGTTTGTTGGCAATTCCTTATAACGACCTGCTTGTGAGTATTTTCGTTACTCTAACGGTTGTGATGTTTACGAGTACTTTTGCTACTCGGACGGTTCGCGATCATTCCTGAGACTGCCTGATCTTGAGAAGCTGCCAAAGAGACTTATCGCTTGAGAAGTCAATTTTCTCAAAAGGTGTGCCAAAACGGACATTCTTGCATTGGCGGGCTAGCAGGTGCCAAAGGTGGACCGTTCTACCATCTAGGGGACTTGGGGTCTCGTCCCGGTCGACAAGTTTAAAGGGAACTTACCGTCTCTAGAAAGACGTGCCTGATTTGAAATTGGAAAGGGGTCTTATCGTCTTTAGAAAGACATGCTTGATATGAAATTGCAAAGGGGTCTTATCATTTTCGGAAAGAAGTGCTTGATTTGAAATTGGAAAGGGGGCTTATCGTCTTTGGAAAGACGTGCCTGTGAGAATATGGAAAGGAAACTTACCATCTTCAGAAAGACGCACCTGATTTGGAATTGGACCGAACAATGCCCCTAAGGGCATTCTTGTCATTTTGCCTCTATTTGGGCCTAGGGGCCCGCGAAGCGATGGATAGATGGGATTAGACTTGAAAAGTTGATTTCAATTGGAATACGTCCATATTAACTTAAGTATAAGTCTGGACGGACCGTAGACTGCCAAGCGGTAAAAAATGGGGTGCTTATATTCATCAAAGACAACTTTTTCTCTCGAGCCTTCCCCAACAGATCGGGTTATTATGAGGTGCCGGTTGATACTATATGTCGTCTTTAGTTACTTTTGCAGCAATAATAAGTCGGTAGTTCCTTTACCTCTGATGAACCTGGTAGCTGATTTGGTTGCCTTGGATTACATGGACTGGGGTGCTTTCACTTTTGCTGGTTTTCTGTGGGGAATGAGAGTGAGGACATTCTGGGCATGGAGTAGCTTGACTGGGTTTTGGCATTTCCTGATATGGTGGAGTTATGAGTACTTGCCAGTGCGCCTGCTATAGGTACTAGCTGCGGATGCGTTTACACGGGCCATGAGGTGGGCTAGATAGCAGGTGGTCCAGTGATCCCTGCTTACAAATTTTGTCACTCTCCAGGGTAACCTTGAGTTGCTGAGACCCCGGGATGTGAATTGGGCACCTTACCTTCGGTCTCCCCAATATACTGGCATGAGGGACCTCATCTTCTTGTCTAGGTCGCGATTACCTTTCGAGGCCACCTTACATAGGAGACGTATTTGGAGGAGAGTCATTGGAGACAACTACACATTACATTCTATGCTGCTGAGGACCCTCCCCAGTATATGTTTGGATTTTATCAAGTCGGCGTCGAGATTCCTTACATAGTTAGGGTGCCAAGCAACTGCTTCTTGCTTTCGCCTAGCATGGATTATGAGGTTCATTTTAGGGTGAGGTCCATTGGTGCCTTTAACCAATCAGATCTAGTGGTTAGAGGATAGGTGGTTGGTCATAAGGTGGTTGAACTATGACATCGAGCACAGGGGTTTGTTTCTCAGGAGGAGTATATAGCAGCTTGTCAAGCTCAAGATTAGTACCATGCTGAGGTGGATACTCTGACTACCCGTATATCGCTAATGGAGCCCCGCAGGGTTTGCCACTTATGATTCATTTTTCATATTCTTTATGCATTTTTCAATGTCTTGATGCTGGGTTTTCTTTGTCCTTGTTCTTCTTGGTCATGGTCCTTATGATGCCGGAGCTTCTTCTAGTCAGCCCCCTTCGTATGTGCCGGATGTTGGAGACTTTGATTTGAATGATGATCCTCCTCCTTGAGGTGCCTCTTTCCTTCTGTTGACATAGTTTTAGCTTTGTCAGACTTTGCAATTTTTTTTAAATACACTTATCTTTCGAGGCCATGTATTGGCTTTTATGGATGATGATTGTATGATGATTTTACATTTTGTATGGGATGATGATTGGCTTTCTTTTTAATCTTGTCTTTAGTGTATGCACACAAAAAATAGGAAGCAAAAACATATATGCACAGGGATGCATGAATGATGATGTATACAGACAATGATGGATATGTATAGGCATTATGTAAACTTATTGGTGCACTACCGTATGTATGGGTTTATGCAAAGTTTAGGAATGGCAAAACACACAGATGCACAAGTTCTATGAAAACAGGCCCCGAGATAGGCTCCAAGCCTTTTGGTTAAATGTCAACTGCGAGCTAGCCATTTTAAAATTTTTGCCCTTCTCTCAAGGTCTCCCTTCTTGATTTTGCCTTTTTCTTGATATGGTGGGATAGTAATTGCCCTCTTCTCAGGGTTTCAATTTACGGATCCATCTCTCTTCTCCCTTATCTAAAAAGAAAAACCTTACCCGTAGCTCTCTCGACTTCTTATTGGGGATTTTATGTTTAGACTGGTTAACTCTCTAAGTGACAATTGGAGTAACCTTTAGCAAAGGGGCGGGCAGTTTCCATCTTTAATTTGAGAAGGCTTGACTTTGGACCGCAATATAGGCCAGGCTAAATGTAAGAAATGAAGGGTATACAGGCTCGAGTAATTCTCCTACTTTTAACGGGGGTGACATGACACATAACCAACTTGAGCAGGTTTTTGTCATTTATTCATCTTTCTTTTTAGAGGTCGCTATTTTCTTTGGAACTTGTTTAGACTAAGCAATCTTCTCTGATCAGAGGGGCCTTTTATTTCGGGTTAAAATGTGGCTAGGTTATGCAGGTTTTGAATGAAAGGGTTTTAAAGGCTCAAAGTGCTTCACTTTCCCTTGGTTTGTTATTGACCTACGATCACTCTGGTCAATTTTTTATTTTCATTTTCTCCCTTGGACTTTTCCCCGCTTTGTCTTCTTTTTTGAGTATCTACTATGCTCTTGTGTGGACTTTTGTCATGCCATCGCTTCTTTTTTTTACCCCAGACATGTGAGGGGAGTTTTTCTTTTTTCTTTTTTTTCAGGCACCGCATTGGTTTCCTTTTCTTTGAATATGTGAAGTGGCTTTACCCTGATTTCTCCCTCTTTTTTTTTTTTCTTCTTTTTGTCTTTGCCTTTGGAATCTTCCCAACCCATGCTTCTTCTTTTGATTTTTCCTAATTTTTCTTTCACCCTTTGTGGGTAGTGATCACTAGGTCGAGTTTGTCAAAGAAATGTAATTGGCTCAAAATGGGGTTTTTTAAGGGGGTACTTTTAGCTGTATGGTAGAAGAATAGATGGCCTCTCTTCCTTTCAGACAAGATTGCTTAGTTTATAAAGTTCATTCATAGAATTTTAGCGACATCCTTTAAGACAGGTGAATACCAGTTTGAACGTTCCGTTGCTCGTGCTTACCTCAGTGTGGGTGGGGGGGGGGGGGGGGGGGGTTCATGGTTAGGGTGTTTGAACAAAAACCACTAGCAGCTCAAATGGGTTGATCGAAGGAACTGTTTTGCTATTTAGGGAATTTGAAATGATGGTTTTTCTTCATTTTGAGGGTCTAACTACCGATTGCTTTGTTATGGCATCCTTCAGGTGCTGCCCTTTTTCTGTTGATCCACTCTCTCTCTTTTCTTTTTTCAGTGCTTTCTCTCTTTGGATCGGAAGTGGTCCCCATTGATAAGGATGCACGTACTATTCCTTCTCTTCAAGTCAAGGCATAACAAAATGGGAAACTTCTAAAAAATGGTATTCACAAAAGATGATAATCATAAACTTCAAACTCTTTTTCATTTCAAGGATTTTATGTACATGCTAGGCTCTTGATTGTTAAAGCAAAATTAACAAAAAGTAGAATTAACAAAAAGTAAAAGTAGAGTTTGGAAAAAAAGGAACATCCTTTTGGTGGCCATCTCTTTAGGCGGGTTTTGGGACCACGCCCACCTCTTTCACACTCCACTTTCCAACCTCTTTGCTGGGCTGCGCTAGACAGATTGATGCGCTGACTGCAGAATGGTAGAAGCAGGTGGTCATAGTGTAATTAGGGACGCCTCCTTTTCCTTCCCCTCCTCTAGCTTGGATATTAGGGTTACTTATTAGGTCTTGGGGACCATGACAGTTCTCCTCCGGTTGGTCGGTCTTTCCTTGCTCAAGCTCTATCACTTTCTTGTGTTTTGTGCCCAGGCCTCCCCCCAGGAAAAAGTTGCTCTTCTTTTGCTTTCTCCTTTTCAGCTTCCACTTGATCGATTTCAGCAAATAGACTATCCAGATTGCCCACCTCAAATGTAAATGGTGTCATAGGTACTTTTGGTTCAAAGATGCCCCAACCCATATCCTCACAATTGAAGAGCTGCTCCACTAACTAGTGCTTGGCCACAACATATTTGGGGTGCAGGAATTTATCTCCCCAACCATCAACAAACATGGTACCTGTGGGAATATCCTCCATGGGTTCTTCCATTGGCCAGTCAAGGGGATCTTGCTCTCCATTTGAGTTGTAAAAATAGATAGGGCATGGTGGTGGCTCTTCCTCCCAGTAACTTTATTCCTCAATCTCTAACTCTCCCTTAAAATACTCTGTAGCTATGATTCCATTTGGATCTGCTTCCCCTTCCGTAACTTTGTTGACATTATGGTTCGATAGGGGATTGGCTGTAACATTGGGTACAGGGGCTAGCTTTGCTTCCTAAGTGTTAATGACTTTGCTGTTGATGAGATCTTAGATCTTATGCTTTAGAGAGAAATAGGACTCTGTGTGATGCCTCTATCTTCTAGAGTGATATTCGCAAGTAAGGGCCGAATTGAAAGTCAGAGGCAACAGACTTGACAGAGGCTGCACAGGTATAGGGTTAAGGTGTTTGGCTTTGAGGAGCTCATGGTAGGCCTCTATTTGAGTGCATGCTAGGTAAGTGAATTCTCAGTTCCGCCGGTTATTTCTATTGGGGTTGAAATACAGTCGGGCTGGGACGAGTCTAAGAGCAATTGTTTGGACGTTTGTGGCAGGTATGTTGATAATGGGAGTAGGTGGTTACGGTTAAGCTTGATATTGTGGGTAGTATGGCTACTGCTGAGTTGGAAAGATAGCAAATACTTCTCCCTCCTTCCTACCAGTACCTCAAGTGGTTGCTACCTTCTTCGCCACATTTGAGAAGCCTTCACTTGTCTAGGAATAAGTGTCTGGGATCCTTCCAGTTTTCAACCTGTTCTCAATCATTTCTCCTTGCATTATTATAAGCACCTCATTTTGCTCGCGCAGCAATCTCCAGTCCATCCAGACTTGTATTCAAGTCAATATGGACGTAGTCCAATCTAAATCAACTTTCTAAGTCTCATCCCATAAATCAATTGCTTCGCGGGCCCTTTGGGCCCAAATAGAGGCAAATGGACCAAAATGCCCTTGGGGGTATTGTTCGGTCCAATTCCAATAGGCACGTCTTTCCAAAGACAGCAAGTCCTCTTTCCAATTGCAATTCCAATTTTAATTAAATTCGGCACACTTTTTGAGAAAGTTAATTTCTTGAGGTGGTAAGACTATTGAATCCGTAACTTTTTTGAGTGAATTCTTCAGAATAGTAAGTCCCTTCAAACCTGTCGACTAGGATGAGACCTTAAGTCCCCTAGATGGTAGAATGGTCCACCTTTGGCGCCTGCTAGCTCGCCAATGAACAAATGTCCGTTTCGGCATGCCTTCTGAGAAAGTTGATTCCTCAGGTGCTAAGTCCACCTAGCAACTTCCAAAAATTAGGCAGTCTCTAGAATGATCGTGACCCATTAGAGTAACGAAAATACTCGTAAATATCGCAACTGCGAGAGTGGCAGAAACACTCGCAAACAAGTCGATATAGGGAATTACCAGCAAACCCTTATATCATGGGACCACCGTCGGAGTGACGGAAACACTCAAAACCCAGGTCAACACTGGTGCCTACTAGCCCACTTCGGTAAAATATGACCAAATTGCCCCTAAGGCCATTTCTGGCACGTTTCTTAAGAAAGTACCTAAGTCCTCAGAACAATAAGTCCACCCTTCCAGGATTTCCTTAAAGACAATCCGGCATGATTAGGTGCCTCCTAGTCAGTTTCGGGCCAATTCTGAGACATTCCGGTCAAGATGACCATTTTGCCCCTAGGCCTCCAAACGATCTGGGAACCACACCGGCTCTGGGTATCAAACTGGTAACCTCCTGAGAATGCTTTTTATAGTATTCGTGACTTTTCATTATATTTTCAAATCATTCCGAGTTAGTTCTGGCAAACTCGGTATAAAATAATCGTTTTGCCCCTGGTGGGCCGGGCGCCTTTTCCGACCACACCGGCTCTGGGTATCAAACAGGTAACCTCTTGGAATATTCTGGGTAATGTTTCTAAGTCTCGAGTCTTCTTCTGGGATATTCCAAGTCCATCCCGGCAGCTTTCTGCTCTGAATGACCGTTTTGCCCCTAATGGCCCGGTAAATCCTTTCAACACATCTTGTCATCATTTTTTAGTCTACTACCTCCAGGGCACTGTTCTAAGTGTTCTTGACCCCTTTCTGGCCCTTTAAGCCATTCTCAACCCTCTAAATCATTCCCGAACCTTCCGGAGTCACTCCTAGTGAAGCTAGGCTAAAAATTGCATAGTAGTCACTAGTACAGGCGTCCAAATCTTCTGAAGATATGTTGCTTGCCGACCTTAAAACTTTCCTGAGTGGCTGGCACCACTAGAAGGATTTTTTGCTTGGCGCCACAGTAACAGGCGCCAGGTCATTCCACTCTCTATAAATACAGAGCCTCTTCCAGCGTGAAAGAGGTCCGCAAACTTAGTCTAAAAACACTCCTCTTCGATATACAGAGCACGTAGCCTTCTTAAACCCTAGTCTTCTTTAAGTTTTCCAAAACCCTAGCCTCCATACACAAACCCTAACTCACATATACTCCTATACACTCATACAGTCGCTTCCAAAGCCTCCATTGAAAACTTGAAGTGCTGCAACTCTGAAGTTTCCGAAGATCCAAACAAGCTCTTGAAGATCAAGGCAAAGACGGAAGCAAAGCAAGAAGAAGGAAGCAAGCAAAACAACGCAGGACACAAGGTAGGCTCCCTATTTTTATTTATGCAACTCCCCCTCTCTCTTCTCTCTCCTAGCCAACTTGGATTTTCTTCTATTTTAATTTCCCATCTTCTTCCCGCTCCATGTGTAGGATTAGACTATGGAAGGTCATCGTGTCTAGGGCTTTCTATTAGTCTAACCGGAGACCTGTAAGCACCCCATTTTTGACCGCTCGGCAGTCTACACTCCGTCCAGACTTGTTTTCAAGTCATTTTGGGCATATTCCTATTGAATCCAATTCCCTAGGTCTAAATTCCGCCTTTCCATCGCTTCACGGGCCTATCAGGCCCAAATAGAGGCAAAATGACCAAAACGCCCTTAGGGGCATTGTCCTTTCTTATTTCAATTCCAGTCCCTCTCTCGAGACAGTTTATTCCTCGAGACAGTCCGAGTAGCAAAACTACTCACAAAACCGTTAGAGTGGCGGAAACACTCACAAAACCGTCAGAGTGGCGGAAACACTCACAAAACCGTCGGAGTGGCGGAAACACTCACAAAACCGTTAGAGTAGCGGAAATACTCACAAAACCGTCAGAGTGACGGAAACACTCACAAAACCGCCAGAGTGGCGGAAACACTCACACAAGCGTCAGAGTGGCGGAAACACTCAAAACCCAGGCACGTCTCTTCGGAGACGATAAGACCCCTTTCCAATCCCTCTCTCGAGACAGTTTATTCCTCGAGACGGTCCGAGTAGCAAAACTACTCACAGAACCGTTAGAATAGCGGAAATACTCACAGAACCGTTAGAGTAGCGGAAATACTCAACCGTTAGAATAGCGGAAATACTCACGGAGCCGTTAGAGTAGCAGAAATACTCAACCGTTAGAGTAGCGGAAGTACTCACAGAATCGTTAGAGTAGCGGAAATACTCCCAAATCATCAACCCCGTTAGAGTAGCGGAAATACTCAACCCCGTCCGAGTAGCGGAAATACTCCCAAATCATCAACCCCGTTAGAGTAGCGGAAATACTCAACCGTTAGAGTAGCGGAAGTACTCACAGAACCATTAGAGTAGCGGAAATACTCCCAAATCATCAACCCCGTTAGAGTAGCGGAAATACTCAACCCCGTCCGAGTAGCGGAAATACTCCCAAATCATCAACCCCGTTAGAGTAGCGGAAATACTCAACCCCGTTCGAGTAGCGGAAATACTCACAAATCATCAAACCCCGTCTGAAGTAGCGGAAATACTCACACTGTTAGAGTGGCGGAAACACTCAAAACCCAGGTCAACACCAGTGTCTGTTATCTCACTTCGGTGAAAAATGACCAAACTACCCTTAGGACCTTTTCCGAGACTTTCCGATCAAGATGACCATTTTGCCCCTAGGCATCTGAACGCCCCGGGAACCACACCAACTCTGGGTATCAAACCGGTAATGACCCGAGAATACTTTTTATAGTATTCTCAATCTTCCTTTACCTTTCTGGACCATTCCGAGTCAGTTTCGGTAAACCCGGTGCAAAATGACCGTTTTGCCCCTGGAGGGCCGGTCTCCTTCTCCAACCACACCGGCTCTGGGTATCAAACCGGTAATGACCCGGGAACACTTTTTATAGTGTTCTCAACCTTCCTTTACCTTTCCGGACCATTCCGAGTCAGTTCCGGCAAACCCAGTGCAAAATGACCGTTTTGCCCCTAGTGGGCCGGTCTCCTTTTCCGACCACACCGGCTCTGGGAATCAAACCGGCAACCTCTGGGAACATTCTAAATAATGTTTCCAGATCCCAAGTCTTCTTCTGGGACAGTCTGAGTCTGTCCCGACAGTTTTCTGGTCCGGTTGACCGTTTTGCCCCTAAAGGCCCGGTCGAACTTTCCGACACATCTTACCCTCACTTTTTAAGTCAAATACCTCCAGGACACTATTTCAAGTGTTCCTGCTCCTTTCCGGCCTTCCGAGTCACTCCCGGCTCCTTCAAATCATTCTTGGACTTTCCGAAGTCACTCCTAGTGAAGCCAGGCCAAAGTTTACATGGTAGTCACTAGTACAGGCGCCCAAATCTAGTCAAAGATACGTTGCTTGCCGACCTTAATTGTTTCCTAAATGGCTGGTGCCACTAGCAGTGGTGCCAAGCCAAAAAATGGCCTGGCGCCACTCCTAGTGGCGCCAGTGTAAATTTTGTCCTGGCGCCACTGCAACAGGCGCCAGGCTTGTCCAACTTCTATAATTACAAAGCCTCGTTCAACGTGAAGGGGGTCTGCAAACTTAACCTAAGAAATCACACAATTCGATATACAGAGCTCGAGCACCTCAAAAACCCTAGCCTCCCTAGGTTTTCTAAACCCTAGCCACCTTACACAAACCCTAGCCTCCTATACACTCATATACACCCCCATACACTCATACCCTAACCTTCAACCACCCTTGGAAGACTTGAAGAGCTGCCATCCAAAGCTTGAAGACAACCCTTGAAGACTGAAGGTGAAGGTCAAGACAAAGATCGAAGACCGAAGACCGAAGACCGCACGGCGCGCAAATTAAAGAAGATACAAGGTAGGCTTTCTCTTTAATTTTCCGCACTTCCCCCCCCCCTCCCCCCCCCCCCTCTCTCTCTCTCTCTCCAACCCACTTGGGTTTTCTCTATTTTAATCCCCCATCTCTTTCCCCCCCTTTCTTTGCATGCTTGAAACAAGGGGACTCCCGGTCCATGTGTAGGATTAGACTATGGGAGAGTCACCGTGTCGGGGGCTTTCTTCTAGTCTAACCAAAGACCACGTGGGTCCGGCCCCCTTGATTATGTGGTGAAGCCTTAACCTTGTATGTTCACGATCCCAAATTGCATTGTGCATATCATAGTCTTGCATCTTCCAAAATTCGTTTTCAAACTCGTTTTCAAAACCGTTTTCAAACTTGTTTTCGAAATTTGCATCAAATTCTCTTTTTCAAAAACTTGTTTTCAAAACCACAATTCTAAGGTGATTCTAGCCTTTCCATGGCTAGGGTTGCTTTAGGAAAGTGTTATATTAAAAGTGGCCTTTTGGTCTATATTTTCAAACCTTTGTTTTCAAAACCACTTTCTTAAAGTGGTTTTAGCCCTTTTATGGCTAGAATCGCTTTAGGAAAGTGAGACGTTTTCATACTTTCTAAAAACTCTCTTTTCAAAAAGTCTTTCTTCCTAAAAATCTCTTTTTCAACATACTTTCCTAAAACTCCCCCTCTTCAAAATTGTTTTCAAAAACTCCTTTCCAAAAATCTATTTGTCAAAACTCCCTTTTTCAACTCCTTTCCAAACTCCTTCCCCCAAAATCCACTTTCTAAAAACGTTCCCCAAAAATCTTTCCAAAAACTCTCTTTCCAAATTCTCCCTTCTAGAAATTCCCCTTAGGATCTACCTTCCAAAATCTACGTTTCCAAAAAAACACACTTTCCAAAACTCCTTCTCTTTAAAATCTTTTTCCAAAAACTCTCTTTCCAAATTCACTTTCCAAAAACTCCTTCCTAGGATTCCCTTCTAGAAAACTTTCGTTCCCAAAAACGCACTTTCCAAAAAAAAAAAAAAAAAAAACTTTTCTTAGAGCCCAAGTCAAGCCTTAGAGCCCACAATTAGGAAACCCTAGTTTTCTTTCCAAAAACATGATTTTCGAACTTTGCCCTAAACCTAGGTTTCTAAAATCTTTTGTTTTCTACATCCAAACTATACATGTTTCCAAAACCTATTTTCTACGTCAAAACTATGGTTTTTCAAATCTAGGGTTTCTAAAATTTCCCTCTCCAAATTCTTGTCAAATCCTATCTTCTCTTTAAGAAACCAAATCCAATTTGCCCGTTTAGGAAACTAGATCCCGTCCTCCGTTTTAGGAAACAAAATCCAACCTTTCTCTTTTAGAAACCAAATCCAATCCCTTCCTAATCCAAATCTTTCCTAATTCCAATCCTTCCTAATCTTCCACTTTCCTAAATCTTAAGTTTCCAAAACTTGAACATAAAAATCTTTCCTAAATTTTAAAAACTCAACTTTCAAATCTTTCCTAATTCAACCCTTTCCTAATTCTACCCTCTTTTCAAATCTTAACTTCTTAAACCTAAGTTTTCAAACCTTTCCTAAACTCAAGGCTTTCCTAATTTCAAGACTTTCTAAAATTTAAAGCTAAAAACTTTCTAAATCCTAAATTTTCTAAATTTCAAATCTTTCTAAAATTCTAAGCTTCCTAAATTTGAAACTTTCTTAAGTTAAATCTTTCTAAACCCAAATCTTTCCAAATTCTAAACTTTCCAAAACTTCAAAATCTTTTCAAATCTAAAACTTTTCTAAATTCAAAACTTTCTTAATTCAAGACTTTCTTAAGTTGAAAACTTTCTTAATTCAAACATTTCCTAAACTGAAAACTTTCCTTTTTCAAACTTTTTCCAAAACGAAACTTTCGTATTTTCAAAACTTCTTTGTTTTCAAAACTTTCCAAAATCAAAACTTCCCTTTTTCAAACATTTCTAAATTCAAAATTTTCTTAATTCAAAACTTTCCTAATTTCAAAACTTTCTTAATTTCGAAACTCTCCTAATTTGAAAACTTTCCTAATTCAAAACTTTCCTAAGTTGAAACTTTCCTAAACCTAGAACTTTCCAAAAATGAAACTTTCCTAATCCAAATCTTTCCTAAATTCCAAGTTTCCAAATCTTTCCAAATCTTCCAAATCCAACATTCTAATCCAATCTTTCTTAAACTCAAATCTAGGTTTCCTAAACCTCCTTCTTCCCAAAACCAAGTCTTTCCAAAATCAATCTTTCCAAAGCAAGTCCAATTTTCTCAATTTCAATTTCCAAACTCCTCTTCCAATTCCAAATCAAATTCAATTTCCAATTCAATCTCCTTCTTCAAATCCACTCTTCTCTTTTCAATCGGACTCTTGTCCGAACTACGACTAACCTGATTCCCCCAAAGGGATACGTAGGTAACCTTCATAGGTGCGGTCACCATACTTTTCGAACTTTCAATTCCACCCTCATGGGTGTGGTTTCCAAAATCTTTCCAAATCTCAAATTCTAATCAATTTTCAAATTCCAATTTCAAAATTTCTATTTTCAAACTTCTATTTTCAATTTTCAAAATTTTCAATTTCAATTCTATTTCTTCAAATCTATTTTCAAATCAAATCAATTTCGTTTCAAATCAATTTCTATTTTCCAATCCTTTTAACTTGCACTTGCATATCATGCATCATGTTAGTTTTCAAACATTTGCTTTTCAAAGTGAATAGGGTTAAACTATAGTTAGTCGAAGACTCTCATAGGTGAATCTAGGGTAGATTGACATGTAGGTACCGAAAGGGCGGGGTAGGGTGATAGCTTAGTGCGTCTTCCCTACACGTAACCAACCTCCGAACCTAGATCACTGTTTTCAAAGACCAAAAAGGAGTTATTTTTCTAAAAAGGGCTAAATGTTTTCCAAAGGTTGCCAAACAACCTGTTTTCTTAAAAACCCTCTTTGGAGGTGATATTTTCAAAATCGTTTTTTCAAAAACCCTAAGTGTAGTCTTCGGATTATTCTTAGTTGTAGGTGACCTAACTCACCTTAATCAAGTTAGGTGGCGACTCCAAATCTTTTTCAAAAGCCCTTTATTCAAATCACTTTTTCAATTCAAACCTAGTCGCACTCATTCTTCTAGGAGGGTGAGTTCTAATTAGAGAGTACAGTGTTTTTCCTGCTTGTGTGAGTATTCCTCGAGTGCGAAAAATCTGGGCGCGACAAGACCATGTGGGTTTGGCCCCCTTGATTATGTGGGGAAGCATTAATCTTATATGTTCACGCCCCAACTTGCATTATGCATTTCATGATCTTGCATTCCTCCAAAATTCATTTTTCAACTTGTTTTCAAAACCTGCATTAAAATTACTTTCAAACTTGCATCAAAATCTTCTTTTTCCAAAATTGTTTTCAAAATCACAATCCTAAAGTGATTCTAGCCTTTTCATGGTTAGGGTTGCTTTAGAAAAGTGTTACATTTAAAGTGACCAATATGGTTTATATTTTCAAATCCTTGTTTTTAAAACCGCTATCTTAGAGTGGTTCTAACTTTCGTATGGTTAGAATCGTTATAGGAAAGTGAGATATTTTATATACTTTCTAAAAACTCTCTTTTGAGATCTCTCTTTCTAAAAAATATTTTTTCAATACACTTTCTAAAAAATTCTCTTCAAATCTCCTTTTTGAAATTCCTTTCCAAAGTTGTTTTCTAAAACTTTCCTTCACAAAACTCACTTTTCTAAAAACTCCTTTCCAAAACGCTCCCTTTAACATTCACTTTCTAGAAACATTCTCTAGAATCTCTAAATACTCTTTCCAAAACTCCTTCCTAGAAAAACTCTTTCCAAAAATCCTTTTTCAAAAACTTTCTTTTCAAAATTTGCTTTCCAAAAACTCTTTTTTCAATATCTCCTTCCAAAGCTTCTCTTTCCAAAGACTCTCTCAAAGTTTTACTTTCCAAAATCCCTTTCCAAAAACTCGCCCTTCAAAATTCACTTTCCAAATCCTCCCTAAGATTTCTTTTCAAAAACTCACTTTCCAAAAATCTCTTTTCTTAGAGTCCAAGTTAAACCCTAGAGAAAAACGATTAGGAAACCCTAATTTCCTTTCTTAAAACATGATTTTCAATCTTGCCTCAAAACCTTGGTTTCCAAATTCTCATTCTTTACATCTAAATCCTAGGTTTCCAAAACCTATTTTCTACATCAAACTATAGTCTTCCAAATTTAGGATTTCTAAAAACTTCACCTACCAAATCCATGCCAAATCAAATATTTCCTTTAGAAAACCAAATCCAATCTTCCCTTTAGGAAACTAGATCTAATCTTTCGTTTTTGGAAACAAAATCAAAATATCTCTTTTAGCAACAAAATCCAATCCCTTGTTTTAGGAAATAGGAATCTCAATCCTTCCAACTCCAAATCTTTCTTAATTCAAATCCTTCCCTATCTCATACTTTCCTAAATCTTAAGTTTCCAAAACTTAAACTTTCAAATATTCCCTTAAGCTTTAAGTTTTCAAACCTTTCCTAATCTCAAGCATTTCTAAAACTCAAATTTTAAATCTTTCTAAATCCAAAACTTTCTAAATCCAAAACTTTCTTAAATCAAAACATTCCAATTTCAAAACTTTCCTATTTTGAAAACGTTCCTTTATCCTTAAACGAAACTTTTTTTATTTCAAAACTTTCCTAATCCAAAAAATTTACTCAAATGAAACTTTCCTAAAATAGAACTTTCCTATTTTGAAACTTTCATAATTCAAGCCTTTCCTAAATCCAATCTTTCCCTAATCTTCTAAGTCCAACAATCAAGTCAAGTCTTTTTTAAACCTCAAGTCTTTCCTAAATCCTATCTTTCCTAAGTCTAGGTTTCCTAAAACCAAGCTTTTCAAAACCAATCTTTTCAAATCTTCCAATCAAAGTTCAATCTCTCAATCTTCCAATATAAATTCCAATTCAATTTCTTTTTCCATTCAAAATCTTCTACTTTCTATTGAACTTTTGTCCGAACTACAACTGACCTGATTTCCCAAAAGGGATACGTAGGCTACCCTTGTGGGTGCGGTCATAACTTTCTTCAAACTTCCAATTCCAAAAATCTACTTTCAAATCTTTATTTTCAATTTCTAAAACTTTCTTTCCAAAATTAAATCTATCTTTTCAAATCCATTCCAATTTCAAATCAAATCTACTTCTAAAATCGAATCAAGTATTTCCAAATCTATTTTCAAACTCTATTCTCTTGCAATTGCATATCATGCATCATTCTTTTAAAAAATTTTTTCTAAAGGTGGATAGTTTTGGACATTCGTTAATCGAAGACTCTAATGGATGAATATAGGGTAAATAGACATGTAGGCACCGCAAAGGTGGGGTAGGGTGATGGCTTAGTGGGTCTTCTCTACACGTAACCAAACTTCAAACCTATGATCACTGTTTTCAAAGACCAAATGGAGTTATTTTAAAAAAAAATGGCTTAAATATTTTCTAAAGTTTGCCAAACAACCTGTTTTTCTAAAAACCCTCTCTTGAGGAAGTATTTTCAAAATCATTTTCAAAACCCCAAAGTATAGTCTTTGGATTATGCTAGTTTTTAGGTGACCTAACTCACCTTAATCAAGTTAGGTGGCGACTCCGAATTGTTTTCTAAAAGCCTTTTACTTAGATTAATTTTCAATTCAAACCTAATCACACTCATTCTTCTAGGAGGATGAGTTCTAATGAGAGAGTACAATATTTTTCCCGCTTGTGTGTATTCCTCAGGTGCGAAAAATCTGGGCGCGACAGCTGACAACTCCACTAGGGACACTTAGAGGGTTAGGCCATAGTCATGTCTCTTCACCCTTCACCCATGTAGAGTCTTCAATTAACTTGTCTAATTCTAACCACTTTTAATTTTCAAAATCAAATTTTCAAAGTTGTTTTCAAAAACATGCACTTAATTTCGTTCATATTATCTTGTGTCAAGCTTATCATCCATATACTAACTCTTACATCTTTGTTTTGTAGGTGCGCTTTTATTTATAATATTATTTTATTAACTGTTATGCATGAATGTGATGAACAAGATAAATGGGAGTTGTTGGGCTCTTTCCTCCACTTTCAAAAATCACACACACACTGCACGTGCACATGCATTCTGTAGACTTGCATTTTTTACCCTGATCTGTCCCTTCTAGTTAGAAGGGGGAACGGTATATTGGTTATAGGCAAGATGCTGTGTCAGTTTCTTTGCCTATGGCCTCTTGATGGTTCCCCTGCTCGAATCACCAACCGATCATGGCACCACCTCGGGGAGTGAACCTAGGTTTGAAGATCCGGGAATCGAGCCTTTTTAGGATGCATTAGTAAACCCTCAACCTCACGCTCATATAAACACCTTGCATAGTCGAACCTCTGCCAGATTTAGGACATGCACGCCGTTTTCAAAACCACGGAGGAAAGGGCAACTGCTTACTTTCCTTTATACCTGCTTATTCCTGTTGTTATAATGACTATATTCATATTGTTATAATGCCTGTCTAACTGCTTATGTATGCATGTTTACTTTACAAATGCATTCTCTCTCTCTTTACTTTATGCATCCATGTTCATGCATTTGATATTCTATCCCAAGATAAGACTTCCAGAATAACTCAAGTCACTGCATTCTCATGCATATGATCAACCCATTGAGAGCGACACCAAGCTCACTCTCCCTTGCATTAAACCTATCCAAACCCTAAGGGTTCTCGCGTAACCCAAAGGACTCATGGCATGCATAACAATTCATTCCATAAGAAGGGCCCCAATCCCTTTATGCTCACGGAGATAGGGTTGCCAAGAAGATAAAGGGCAATCAATCAACAAGGTCTTTCAGTGACCTCCTCGACATCAAATCCAATGAAGGCGAATCTGAAAACTCAAGAGTAGTTTAGGTTTCCTTATATAAAATTAGGTAGTTGGAAGTCCAAAAGAAAAATATTCCCCCTCCCCCTATTAAAGTTTATTTTGTCTCTTTTATGTTTTAAACCTAGAAGTTCAATGTACCCCATTTCCGTGAATGAATGAATGAAAGAATGAGTATAGACGCTTGATCAATGGTAAGGTGCTTGCATACAGGGGCAAACCCCCTATCTCCAAAAGTGAGCAAACACATCATGTTTAGTTTCTCTCTCAAGTAGGGGCACCCCTAGGACATGCATTGCATAAAATTTTTTAAATCAATGCACTAGCTTCTCTTTTATTTGTTGTTTTCTGTCCTCCCCCTCCTCATCTCCAAATACCAAGAAAATCAAAGGCAAAAGCAGGACAAGAAGGAGATTTTCTAAACCACTCACTTATTATCATCATATTGCTTACACATTCACTTCTTCTATGCTCATGCATCCATATCCATTCCAAGACAAGAGTTCTAAGAAACTAAAGTCATTTCATTCTCATGCATCTAATCAACCATAGAGAGAAAAGAGCAATCCAATCCTGTGTTAATTGAACCTACCAAAAATTCTAAGGGTTTTTAAACCCTAAGGATTCATGGCATGCATAAAATCATATCTCAAGAAAGTCCCAAATCTCTTTCAGTCCATAGAGGCGGGATTGCCCAAATAAGAAAGCATCAACCGGCCCACATCGAAGAGGTTTTGTATTGCATAATAGGGGCAAAACCCCACCTCCAAAATGGACTTGTCATCGTGCCTAGATTCCCTCAAAGAAGGGACCTCTATAGGACATGCATCGCATAAAACCTCCAACTCCGCATGCTGACTGCATTCTGTTTTTCTTTTTCTTTTTGTAGGTCAGAGAGCACAACTGGATTCATGGAATCCCTCTAGTACCCCACCAAATTCAAACTCATGGAAGGAGGAGCCTAGTTGTTAGAAGAGGCCAAACCTACATCAGGAAGCAAGAAGAACTAACCATCCCTCAACAAGACGTCACCTCCACACCATGCCGCGACAACCACCGTCCATACAAAAGGAGGCTTTACCATTTGCAAAGTCCTATTAGACTTGTGCATTATTATAAAAGAATATCTTAACTTCCAAATGCATGCCAAACACCACAAAAGATCTGTCAATCCACCCTCCGTCGTTTGGTGATACACTAGAGAATGAAATACTAAAGAAGCTGACACAGTTTCAAAACCTTATTAGGGGGTCCTACCAAGAGGTCCACTAGAAAAGGGAGGTTTTCATAAAATTCATTTATTTTCTTTTCGTCTTTCTAGTTCTCATATATCTTCTTTAAATAAACACTGCATGCCATATAATCATGTTTTTAAATGAAAATAGGTAGTTTCTAGTTTGTCCCCTTTGCCTCATACTCTTGTGGATAATTATTACTTTTAGGGATTCTTTTCCATTTTGTCATGAGTCGACTTGAAGGATAGGATAGCATGGGCAGCTCATTCAAATGGGGGGTAAAACCTTTGAGAGACAAAGAGAGAGTGAGAGATAAGAAGAAAACAGTCTCAACAGAGAGGTGTGGAGTTCATCGAAGAGGCGACACTTGCATGATATCTTGGCTAGGAGATGGGTAGCCAAGTTCTCAAAATGATGAGAAGCCATTGTTCTATTTATCCTAAATAAACACTATCCTTTGCTCAGCCCACTAGAGCTGTAAGTTATTTTTATTCAAATATCCCCAAACCAAGAACCATCCACCACAATGGGGTAAGCACGGGGTAGTTGATTTGATAGAATATGTAGGGGTTCACTGGTTGAAACACGTCATCCCTAGGAATATTGTCTAAATTTTGTACAAAAGCTTTGTGGTCTAAGCAATTCAATTTGAAATGATTAGAGGCCCTCAATTCTGCTATCATATACAAAAATATTCCCTTTACTTAGCCCACTAGTGCCTCACAGAAAGCGGAAGATTTTTTGTCAACCCCAATCCGAAACCATCCCCCCACACTGGGGCAGACAGGTAGCAGAAGATCTGGCAAAGAATGTCATCGACTATCAAGCTAAAGTAATGTGAAGGCTTTATGGATTAAGCAATCTTGTTCAAAATGAAGAGAGACCCTCATTTCATTTCCCATACAATTAAAAGAAACCCTTGTCAAACCTGTTGAGCCAGTTACCTTTTTCTCTAGAAAGAAACCCCAACCTAGGGATCACTGCCCACAATGGATTAAATTGAAATACTAAGGAAAGGATTTGAGAGAAAGAAGTTGTGGAAATGTTCATCTCGTAGAAAGCAAAAAGAAAGGGAATAAACAGAAAAGTAGAGAGAAGAAGCTACCACGGGGCAAGCCAAAAAAGAAGAAGAAAAATGAAGGGGCAACTCTGTTAGAAGGTCAAGAATCAAACTACAAGAAAGGTAAACTTTTTGAAGAATATATAATTATTCAAAGGTGATCCTAGGTAACAAAGAAGTCTAGTTGAAGCAATAAGTTTGAGCCTTTACCATTTCTTGTAAAAATCTGAAACCGTGGCCTACATTACAACCCTGTTAAAGTCCTCTCCAATTGGAAAAAAATATTTCTTGATCTAAATGGGCTAGATGTGTTGCCGATGATAGAGGATATCAGGGGACGAAACCCCGCTGGAAGACCAACTAATGATGGTGTGGATCTAAACCCTACTAGAAATAACATTAAATTTGAGCCTGCGTATACTTTTCATTCATAAACCCCTTAACCTAGCCTACGTTACGGTCCAAATTAAAGTCCTCTTTGATCAAAGAAAATTACTTAATCCAAATAAGCCTGAACAATACCAAGACAAGTAGGATGAGAAAGGAGAACTGGAAAGGAATGCAGAGGCAATCTCATGCTCCAAAGTGTGCACAGATGGTTTTGGTTCAAACAACCCACTAAAAGAAGATCTTTGAGCCTAAATACCCCTTCGTTTCTTACAATCCCTAAACTCAGCTTGCATTACAGTCCTAAAAGAAGTCTTCTCAGATTGAAGGCCTAGCTGTTTGTCGCTTTGCAAAGGGCATGCGAGTTGTCGCTCGAGCCATGGTGGCATTTTGGAAATCTGAGAGAAGAAACCAAGTGAGATAAGAAAAACTCCAAACAACAACCCGGTATAAAGTAGGGATAGGATAGCAAACTGAAAGGTCAAGATCCCTGGAGAATGGTGCAAATGCTATCACACCCGGATGAGAATGGGACAAAACCAAATGAGGCAGAATCCTAGAAGGAAAATAGAATCCTGAGAGTATGGGCCCTGGGACAATCCTGGGATATTCTTTGAAAATAGTTTATATACGTGCAATATAATGCATCCATGACATGTCTAACCTGTGCATCCATTAAATTCATGTGTAGTTTATATCTATTCATGTACTCATCAAAGGCATGGCATGCATTCAATTCCTTTCTTGTATGTACATTTATCCAAAAAAAATATAATGTGCATTAAATTCCATTCCTGTATGAACCTGTGCATTCATAAAAAAATAAAAAATAAAAACAAAATATATGTATATATATAAAATAGGACATGCAAAATAAATCATATACCTAATTTCATGTGCATTCATTAAAAAATAAATAAATAAAAATAAATAAATAATAATAATAATAATAATAAATAAGTATAGCATGCATTTACCTGTGCATTTTTAGAATTGGCATAAGGAAACTGCTTTTGTATAAAAACTAACTCTATGTCTTTCATTTTCTCTCTCTCTCTCTAATAAGAAATAAGAAACAAGGTAAAACGCAAAAAGGAGCTAAAGCCACCATTTAGACATCTCTAGCACCGGCACACACCTTAGAAAACTCGAATTTTCATAGCCAATAAGAAACAGAGACTGGGGCAATGGCCCACCCTCGACTTCCCCAATCAAATGACTTCTGACTTGAGAAACCATGTATGCTGAAAAAAGGGGAGTAACGAATAAGTGTCCGATCGCTCAAAGTTGGAATAATGAAGCATATCCCTGAAAATGAGAATTGACCCCCTGCTGGGGTCTAGTAAGGCTCACGAAGGTCTCTCCCACAACCATAGAAGCATGGGAGTGCCCCTCACGAATCTTGACAAGCAGTGCACATAACCGACAGTCGACCAAGTCATTCCCCCTGGCAGAAATATCAACAAGTTTAGGAGAAGCAGAGCTAGGGCTAACATGGAAAAATGGACCAATCTGGCAAAGTATGCCAATCCCCTATCCATTGCAAACTCAAAATGAGAGAAACAAGAACTTCACTGGGACATAAGGAAACTGGGGCAGCAAATCAGAAGAAAAGGCCACACAACAGAGCCCAAGCTGAGAAGAAACAATCGTGACGCAACCATCAGTAAAAGTAGGTCCCATAATGTCAGCTGAACCATTCCGAAGACCTAGGAGGAAGCCATACTCAAGGGGAGTAGGGGCAAGCTCACATTTCCCAAAACGGAGAAGAGATAGGTTAGGTGGCTAAAAGGGGAACCACTGCTAGAAAACAAGTTACACCAATAAGAGAGAAGCCATGCAACCAAAGGACCAGCAAAAAATACCTTACTCATCTCGAGGATACCTGTTATACCAAACCCGTAGTCAACTCAAAATAGCGTCGACCATCCTAAAAGTCAAAAGTGGGAAACCTTGGCGTCCATCTCATCCTCGAAAGCTGCCTCAACCGGAGGAAAGGGGTCAACTAGTGGTCTAATCCCCCGTCCACTCTGACTAGACAATGCATGTCCAGCAAATCGCCGGCTACCCCTGGATTGACTGGAACTATTGGCAGAATCTGTCTGGGCCGCCTTCCCAAAGCAGCGTCTTCTCTCGGAACCATCATCACCCGCATCTGTCATCTTGAAAAGGTAAGCCAAGGTAAGAGGTGTTAATATACGGTATATGTAAATAAGAACATAAAAGCCGAAAAAAATAATAAAAAATAATAATAAAATAATAAAAATAAAGAAAAAATAAACAAACAATAAAAAGATTTCAAATGATAAGTCAAAATGAATTTCCTACACATTTTGATCTTAATCTTCCACGTCAAAATGAATTTCCTACACATTTTGATTTTTTAACTTCGAATCAAAACGAGTTTTCTAAAATCTCAAGAGTTTTATGTCTTTTTCCTTCAAAAAGATTCCATTCTAAAACTTTTCCAACTCTTTCCTAATTTCTCAAAATTTTGGCAAAGTTTCGTCTAAAAATGGTCTCTACAACACCCACAACATCAACACAAAACACAAATCATGCACTCTACTACATCACAATCACATAACATCAACACCCGCTCACACTTTTTCAAATTTGTAAACTTTTCAAAAGACTTGTTTTATGTTCCAATGAATCAATGGTTTTCAAAGTTATCCTAAAATTCCACAAAATCATTTCAAACGTTTTCTAAAATACTCTTACATTTTTCTAAATTTTAAAGTCTATTAATTCCATCAGTTTCTCAATTTTCTCCATTTTTTCTATTTTCCTAAGTATTTTTCTATTTTTCAAAAAAATAAAAAAATTCAAAAAGTTTTCAAAAAAACACGAAACTTTACACGACTGTTAAACACATTTTTTTTAAGGCACACGGTATAAAAATCTAGCCTAAAAGCTGAATGCCCAAAGCTGTAGAAAGAAATCTCAAATTCCTGCAAAAACCCCCTTCACATAATCATGAAAAATCACTCACATTCAATCCAACAAGCACTAAACTGCAAAAATAACTTCATCACAGTGTTTAAAACATATCAAAACATCAATTTTCACTATTCACATGGCTCAAACGGAATTCTACACATTGAAATCCACATAAAATCAAAAACTCACCTCTTTAAGTTCTCCGACGAAATCTTCTCTTCTGGCGACTTTTCCGGTGACGGTGTCTACTTTTGGCAATCCCCCGTGGTCCCTAAAAAGTGTTCCTTCAATGTCTAGGTCAGTTTCCTTGCAATGCCTCTCAATTTTGTGAAAATTTTCAATTCTCGTAAGTGTTCGAACCAGATAATGTTGCTGGTTTTGATCCCAAGCCTTGCGCCATTGCTAGTGACGCCAGTTCCAAATTCTGGGCAGTTTTGCCATTTTTCCTGCCAAAACTTTATTTCATAGGCCTTTTGGGCCCAATATCCATTTCTAAACTCCTGTTTTCAAAAAATTTCCAAAGTCTGTCCCTCCGACCACCTTACGGTCAACATAGGACTCTTACTCTATCATTTTCTATCTTTGTCAAGAAAACACAGAAAAAGAGGAGCAGCTGTAAGCACCCCATTTTTGCCTGCTCGGCAGTCTCTAGTCTATCCAGACTTGTATTCAAGTCAATATGGACATATTCCAATCTAAATCAACTTTCCAAGTCTAATCCCATCAACCGATCGCTTCGCAGGCCCTTTGGGCCCAAATAAAGGCAAAATGACCAAAATGCCCTTAGGGACATTGTTCGGTCCAATTCCAATAGGCATGTTTTTTCGAAGACAGCAACTCCTCTTTCCAATTCCAATTATAATTAAATCTGGCACACCTTTCGAGAAAGTTAATTCCTCGAGGTGGTAAGACCATCCAATCCGACACGTTTTCAAGTGAACTCTTCGAAACGGTAAGTCCCTTCAAACCCGTTGACCGAGACGAGACCCCAAGTCCCCTAGATGGTAGAACGGTCCACCTTTAGCGCCTGCTAGCCCGCCAATGAAGAAATATCCATTTCGGCACGTCTTCTGAGAAAGTTGATTCCTCAGTCGCTAAATCCACCTAGCAGCTTCCAGAGATTAGGCAGTCTCTAGAATGATCGCGACCCGTTAGAGTAACGGAAATACTCGTAAACATCGCAACCGCCAAAGTGGCAGAAACAATCGCAAACAAGTCGATATAGGGAATTGCCAGCAAAACCCTATATCACGGGACTGCCATCAGAGTGACAGAAACACTCAAAACCTAGGTCAACACCGGCGCTTGCTAGCCTACTTCGGTGAAAAATGATCAAACAGCCCCTAGGGCCATTTTCAACACGTTTCTCGAGAAAGTACCTAAGTCCTTAGAATGATAAGTCCACCCTTCCAAGATTGTCTTAAAGATAATCTGGTATGATTAGGTGCCTTCTAGTTATATTCGGGCCAATTCCGAGACATTCTGGTCAAAATAACCATTTTACCCTTAGGCATCCAAACGCCCGAGGAACCATACCGGCTCTAGGTATCAAACTGGTAACCTCCCGAGAATGCTTGTTGCAGTATTCTCGACTTTTCATTACCTTTTCGAATCATTCTGAGTCAGTTTCGACAAACCCGGTACAAAATGACCGTTTTGCCCATGGTAGGCTGGCCCCTTTTTTCGACCACATCGGATCTGGGTATTAAACATGTAACCTCTAGGAACATTCTAGGTAATTTTTTTAAGTCTCGAGCCTTTTTTCGGGATATTCCGAGTCCATCCCGGTAGCTTTCTGGTTCGATTGACTATTTTGCCCATTCCAACACATCTTGTCATTATTTTTCTAGTCTACTACCTCTAGGGCACTGTTCTAAGTGTTCCTATTCCCTTTCTGGCCCTCCAGGCCATTCTCGGCCCTCCAAATCATTCCCAAACTTTCTAGAGTCACTCTTAGTGAAGCTAGGCTAAAAATTGCATGGTAGTCACTAGTACAAGCGCCCAAATCTTCTGAAGATACATTGCTTGTCGACCTTAAAACTTTCCTAAGTGGCTAACGCCACTAATTGTGGCACCAAGCCAAATTTTGGCCTGGGGAGTGGCGCCAGACGGATTTTTTGCCTAGCGCCACTACAACAGCCGCTAGGTCATTCCATTCTCTATAAATACAGAGCCTCTTCCAACGTGAAAGGGGTCCACAAACTCAGTCTAAAAACTCTCATCTTCGATATACAGAGCTCGTAGCCTCCCTAAACCCTAGTCTTCTTTAGGTTTTTCAAAACCCTAGCCTCCATACACAAACCCTAACTCACATATACTCACATATACACTCATACATTAGCCTCCAAGGCCTCTATTCAAGACTTGAAGTGCTACAACTCTAAAGTTTCCAAAGATCCAATCAACCTCTTGAAGATCAAGGCGAAGACCGAAGCAAAGCAAGAAAAAGAAAGCAAGCAAAACAACGTAAGACACAAGGTAGGCTCCCAATTTACGTTTACGTAACTCCCCCTCTCTCTTCTCTCTCGTAGCCCACTTGGGTTTTCTTCAATTTTAATCCTCCATCTTCTTTCCCCCATTTCTTGCATGCTTGAAACAAGGGACTTCCCGATCCATGTGTAGGAATAGGCTATGGAAGGTCACCGTGTCGGGGGCTTTCTATTAGTCTAACCAGAGACCACGTGGGTTTGGGCTCCTTGATTATGTGGTGAAGCCTTAACCTTGTATGTTCACGACCCGAACTTGCATTATGCATATCATGATTTTACATTCCTCCAAAATTTGTTTTCTAACTTGTTTTCAAAACTTACATTAAAATAGTTTTCAAACTTGCATCAAAATCTTCTTTTTCCAAAATTGTTTTCAAAATCACAATCCTAAGGTGATTCTAGCCTGTTCATGGTTAGGGTTGCTTTAGGAAAGTGTTAAATTTAAAGTGACCATTATGGTCTATATTTTCAAATCCTTGTTGTTTTCAAAACTGCTATCTTAGAGTGGTTCTAACCTTCTTATGGTTAGAATCGTTTTAGGAAAGTGAGATATTTTACATTCTAAAAACTCTCTTCTCAAATCACTATTTCTAAAAAATCTCTTTTTCAATACACTTTCTAAAAAATTCTCTTCAAATCTCCTTTTCAAAATTCCTTTCCAAAGTTGTTTTCTAAAACTTCCCTTCACAAAACTCACTTTCCTAAAAACTCCTTTCCAAAACGCTCCCTTTAACATTCACTTTCTAGAAACATTTCCTAGAATCTCTAAGAACTCTTTCCAAAACTCCTTCCCAGAAAAACTCTTTCCAAAAATCCTTTTTCAAAAACTTTCCTTTCAAAATTTGCTTTTCAAAAACTTTTTTTTTAAGATCTCCTTCCAAAGCTTCTCTTTCCAAAGACTCTCTCAAAGTTTTACTTTCCAAAAACTCTCTCTTCAAAATTCACTTTCCAAAAACTCCTTCCTAAGATTTCCTTCCAAAAACTCATTTTCCAAAAATATCTTTTCTTAGAGTCCAAGTTAAACCCTAGAGAAAACGATTAGGAAACCCTAATTTCCTTTCTTAAAACATGATTTTCAATCTTGCCTCAAAACCTTGGTTTCCAAATTCTCATTCTTTACATCTAAATCCTAGGTTTCCAAAACCTATTTTCTACATCAAACTATAGTCTTCCAAATTTAGGATTTCTAAAAACTTCACCTACCAAATCCATGCCAAATCAAATATTTCCTTTAGAAAACCAAATCCAATCTTCCCTTTAGGAAACTAGATCGAATCTTTCGTTTTTGGAAACAAAATCAAAATATCTCTTTTAGCAACAAAATCCAATCCCTTGTTTTAGGAAATAGGAATCTCAATCCTTCCAACTCCAAATCTTTCTTAATTCAAATCCTTCCCTATCTCATACTTTCCTAAATCTTAAGTTTTCAAAACTTAAACTGTCAAATATTCCCTTAAACTTTAAGTTTTCGAACCTTCCTTAAACTTAAACCTTTCCTAATCTTAAGCATTTCTAAAACTCAAATTTCAAATCTTTCTAAATCCTAAACTTTCTAAATCCAAAACTTTCTTAAGTCAAAACTTTTCAATTTCAAAACTTCCCTATTTCGGAAACGTTCCTTTTTCCTAAAACGAAACTTTTTTTATTTCAAAACTTTCCTAATCCGAAAACTTTCCTAAAATGAAACTTTCCTAAAATAGAACTTTCCTATTTCAAGCCTTTCCTAAATCCAATCTTTCCCTAATCTTCCAAGTCCAACAGTCAAGTCAAATCTTTCTTAAACCTCAAGTCTTTCTTAAATTCTATCTTTCCTAAGTCTAGGTTTCCTAAAACCAAGCTTTCTAAAACCAATCTTTTGAAATCTTCCAATCAAAGTTCAATCTCTCAATCTTTCAATATAAATTCCAATTTAATTTCTTTTTCCATTCAAAATCTTCTACTTTCTATCGGACTCTTATTCGAACTACGACTGACCCGATTTTCCAAAAGGGATACGTAGGCAACCCTTGTGGGTGTAGTCATAACTTTCTTCAAACTTTCAATTCCAAAAATCTACTTTCAAATCTTTATTTTCAAATTTCTAAAACTTTCTTTCCAAAATAAAATCTATCTTTTCAAGTCCATTCCAATTTCAAATCAAATCTATTTCTAAAATTGAATCAAGTATTTCCAAATCTATTTTCAAACTCTATTCTCTTGCAATTGCATGTCATGCATCATTCTTTTAAAAATTCTTTTCTAAAAGTGGATAGTTTTGGACATTCGTTAATCGAAGACTCTAATGGATGAATCTAGGGTGAATAGACATGTAAACACCGCAAGGGCGGGGTAGGGTGATGGCTTAGTGCATCTTCCCTACACGTAACCAACCTCCGAACCTAGAATCATTGTTTTCAAAGATCAAATGGAGTTATTTTTAAAAAATGGTTTAAATATTTTCTAAAGGTTGCCAAACAACTTGTTTTTCTAAAAACCCTCTCTTGAGGAAGTATTTTCAAAATCATTTTCAAAACCCTAAAGTGTAGTCTTCAGATTGTGCTTAGTTTTTAGCTGACCTAACTCACCTTAATCAAGTTAGGTGCCCATTCCGAATTATTTTCTAAAAGCCCTTTATTCAAATTAATTTTGAATTCAAATCTAGTCGCACTCATTCTTCTAAGAGGATGAGTTCTAACGAGAGAGTATAGTATTTTTTATACTTGTGTGTGTATTCTTCGGGTGCAAAAAATCTGGGCATGACAATTATTAATTTAAAGAAACTTTTCCCAATGCTTAGCCATAAGCATTCATAATACAGGCCCTGAAAGGTATTCACAAATAGTTACACATATTCTTTCTCCACTAGCGGGGGGTTGACTTGAGTGGCTGCATCTCTTTACGTTAGAGCATAGCTTTTGAAACTCTCCTTTCCCCCTCGTGTCATCATCCTTATGGCACATCTATCCAAGGTGAGGTCACTATTGTGCCAGTACTATGATCAGAAGGCCATGACGAGCTCGTTCCAGGTTGTTATTTTTCTCAAATCCAAGCGGGCAAACCATTGCAAGGCAAACTCAGATAGGTTATGCTAAAATAGTTGCATCAAAAGTTTGGGATTGTTCCCGTGACCACTTAACGCACCTGCATATAATCTCAGATGAGCCACGGGATCTCCACTTCCATCATGTTTTTGGAAATCAAGCATCTTGAATTTGGGCGGCCTCAGATGATTGGGGAAGAAACATAGTTTTTCATAAGATGTCCTACCAAAGGTATCATGGCCTTGCAAGCTGCACAAGTATTCTTCTAGACCTTGTATCTTTAGATTAAGGGGATCTAAGCTTTCCTTTTTTGGTGTAATTGCCATCATGATGATTTCAAGGTTATCTTTTTCCTCTTCCTCGATGTGCTCCACTTTGGGGATTTCTTTGCTTTAACCCATATTGTTAGTAGGCAGGGTGGCCTTTGGTGGGATAACCTTAGCTTCTTTGGGGAGAGACATTGAGGTTGAAGGATCCATGGCAGGTCCCTTGAAGGCTATCATTTGTACGAGCTTGAACATCTCATCTATCTTTGCCTTCATCTCATTCACTTTCTCCCGTGTTACCAGACTATTCTGTTGATCAGGAGTGTTGCCCTCACTCGTCATTTGTGCTGCTTGGTGTCAAGTAAAGATTGGTGTTCGGGGTATGGAAGGTAGTCGTTTTCCTCTCTTTCTCTTTCTAGGAGCAATGATGACCTGAAATGTAAGCAAATCTCACTAAAAACTATTTCTAGCCTTTAGTGAGATGAGGGGGGCAGGGGGAGAAATAAACAAAAACAAGAAAAATATCATATGTTAGTTCCTGGATTGGAGAAAGTTCTATGCAGTGCATGACTTGGGGATGCCCCTACCTATCGAGGGGGACTAATCATAATGTTTCAACTCAGGCTTTGGAGATAAGGCCATGCCCCTATTATGCAATAATATACCTGTACTTGTAGTCATTCATTTGTACACTCATTCATTCAATAGAAATAATAATTTTATTGAGATGAATTTCCTTTGTACATGTAATTTTCAGAAGTTCATTGAAATAGGGAGAGGGAACATTTTCTTTAGGACTTTCACCTATTCTATTTTTACATTTGAAATCCTAAACTATTATTGAGTCTTCAGATTCGCCTTCTTTGATGGAGGTCGGTGAGAGATCTTGATTTCGGATTGCCCATTGTCTTGTTAGTAGCCTTATCTCCATGAGCGAAGAGGGATTAGAGCCACTCTTTATGATATGATTTGATGCATGCCACAAGTCCTTAGGGTCACTTGGTACCATTAGGAATTTTTGTTTGGCTTGATTTGAGCAAGAAGATCTTTGAGCATGGGGGTTCATCAGATGCATGGAGATGCAACGACTTGAGTTACTTTAAGAACTCTTATCTTGAAATGAATACGGATGCATGAGAAATTATGATTCAAAAGGATATATAAATAACGTAATAACAGGAACCAAGTAGCATAACAGCATGAATTGAGCAAAATATAAGGGAAAGTAAAGTGATTGTCCTTTCCTCATTTGATTTGAAATTGACGCGCGTGTCTTAAATCCGACAAAGGTTTTGCTATGCATGGGGTGCTATATGAGCATGAGGTTGGGGGTTTATTAATGCTTCCTTAAAAGCTTAGTTCTCGAACCTTCAAGCCTCTGGCATCCACCCCCGAAAGAGTGAACTCTATCTTTGGTTGGTGGTTCGAGCAGGGGAACTATCAAGAGACCGTAGGCTGAGAAACTGACACAACATCCGCCCACAGTCAATATACTATTTCACCTTCTATGTAGAAAGGTAATAACTAGGTAAATATGCAAAAATACAAATGCAAGTGAGTGCACCAAGTGTGTGTAGAATTTTAAAAAATGGGGAAAGGACCCAACAATACACATCCCATTCTACTCATTCATCACATACATGGCAGTTAATATGACATAAAATAAATGTGAACAAAGGTTCACCTACAAAAAGAAAATGCAAGGATGTAAGCACCCTATTTTTGCCCGCTCAACAATCTCAAGCCTGACCGGATCCAATTTCAATCATCACAACACACAAACTTCAATCCAATCAATTGGACGCTTCCCAGGCACACAAGGCCCAATGGAAGCCAAAAAGGGCATATTACCCCTAGGCATTTTAGGCAGCTTTCTGAGACCGGGCGGTCTCGGGAACCAATGCCATCCACGCAGCTTTCTAAGACTGGAAGGTCTCGGGAACCAACGCCATCTAGGTAGCTTCCTGAGAATAGGCGATCTTGGGGACCAAAACCTTATCAAAATTCTAGACGGTTCACTTCTGGCACTTGCTAGCCCGCCAATGTAGAATGTCCGTCATTTGGTAGCTTTCTGAGATTAAGAGATCTCAAGAACCAACACCACCTAATAGGTAGCTCTTTGAGACCGGGCAGTCTCAAGGACTAACACCGCCCTACAGGTAGCTCTCTGAGACCGGGCAGTCTCAAGGACCAACATCGCACAGGTAGTTTTTCGAGACTGGCCAGTCTCAAAAGTCAACACCGGCGCCTACTAGCCTGATAGGTGAAAAGTGACCAAATCTGCCCCTTGGGCCTCTAGACACGTCTTTGAGAAAGTTCAAAATCCCTCAAGATTGTAAGTCCACCCTTTTAAAGTGTTTCCAGATAGTTAGGCGTATTTAATATGTCATCCTAACCAATTCAGGTCCTGGTTCAATCAACTCCAATCAAAATAACCGTATTGCCCCTGAACAGCATAGTATAAATCCTACTAAGTAGTGAAAACATCTTCCTAGACCGTCCCCAAACAGTTTGGCACACTTAATATGCCATTCCAATCTATCCGGACCCTTTTTGACCAATTGCGATCAAAATGACCATTTTACCCTTAGTGGCCCAAGCACGCCCTCAAACCATACCGGCTCTAGATACCAAACTGGCAAATCCTATCATACGCCCCTGTTCAATCCCAGGTGAGTTCCGTGACCCTAAACACCTCCAACTCAACAAAAGTTTTCCTAGAGCGTCCGCTAGGGTTGTCTTTCCCTCCTAATTCCCAGGTTACAACGCACCATCAAATGACTTGAGAAATGTGAAAATCAGAGAATTCCTAAAAGCTTGACCATAGGTCTTTCCATCGATACGGCTCGATTGAATAGATCATTTCCCGAAGCCCACGATCACATAGCTCAAAAATTGCCCCTTTTAGTAACTCTTAGAGCGTCTTATAGATGCTTTGCCACGGTTGCCTTTTTCTTTGATTCCCTTATTATGACGCACTGTTAAATGACTTAAGAAATACGTAAATTAGAAAATTCCTGAAAGTATTTCTAGAGCACTTTCCATCAGTATGGTCCGATCATAGAGATCATTTCCCAAAGGCTCCAACCACGTGGCCCAAAAATGATTACTTTTGAACATCCACAGAGTGTATCACAGACGCTCCACAAAAGTGTATTTTTATGCAGACTTTCCCAGACAATATCTCATTCTTCTGAACATCTTTCATGCTCCCCAAAAATTCTAGGTTCTTGAGAAACACTAGGAGAACATCGTGGACACAACCGATTTTCTCGAATCTTTACCGAATTGCACAATTATAGAGGTAAAGTTTAAACTAACAATCCCAACAGCGGAGCATATGCTACATGCACCCAGATTTTGATCAGATCGATCAAAACTTTGCTTGTTTCCTAAGATTGAGTATAGAGTGTGCCACATGGTATTCAACTAGTAAAATAGTACTGGCGCATGTGCCAGGGCAAAATTTGCCCAAGCGCATGTACTGCATATGTCAAGTCTCCCCAACTTGCTTATAAATATAGGCCACTCCCTTTGCATATTCCAGAATCGAAAATAGTAGCGAAGCTCTGCAGAAATAGTCTCTAAACCCTGAATTTCCATATACATCTTATCCTCCAAACACTTAGATTAGATTCCACTACCCTCTAGCCTATATACCACACCTACAAAGCCCCCAATGCCATAAAAGATCCCATTCCAGGCCCTTCAAGCCCCTCTAAGGCCATTCAAATATAAGTTAAAGCATCCATGGAGGTTTGATGGTGTTTGAAGGTAAAAGGTATTCTCTTTTACACTTTTGTCATCCTCACTCTTCTCTTCTCTCTCCTAGCCTACTTCGGCTATTCTCTATTTTAAACCCCCATCTTCTACCCTTCATTTCTTGTATGCTTGAAACAAGAGAGCTCCTAGTTCATACCTAGAGGAAAGCTTATGTGAGCCACCATGTGGGCGTATATCTCACGAGCCTACTTTAAGATGGCATAGCCTTGAAGCATCTTGCAATTTGGTGTGACCTATAACCTTACATGAATTCATGACCCCCTTGCATATGGTTAGTGTCGCGCTCCGATTTTTTACACTCGAAAAAGATAAGTGAAAAAAGCACAGTAGTCTCTTATTAGAACTCATCCTCCTAAAAAGACAAGTGCAACTAGGTTTCAAAATAGAAATTGATTTTGAATAAGGGTTTTTGGAAAAAGGTTTGGAGTCGCCACCTAACTTGATTAAGGTGAGTTAGGTCACCTAAAACTAAGCACAATCCAAATATTACACTTAGGGTTTTTTAAAAGATTTTGAAAGCTTCCTCAAGAGAGGGTTTTTAGAAAATAGGTTGTTTAGCATCCTTAGAAAAATATTTAAGCCTTTTTTTAAAATAACCCCATTTTGGTCTTAGAAACAGTGATTTAGGTTCGGAGGTTGGTTACTTGTAGGGAAGACGCACTAAGCCATCACCCTACCCCGCCCTATTGTACTTGCATGTCTATTCACCGTAGGTTCACTCATTCGGAATCTTTGATTAATAAATGTCCAAAACTATCCACTTTATAAAAGAACTTTTTTAAAAAGAAATTTGACATGATGCATGATATGCAAGTGAGAGAAAAAGGTTTTGATTTTTTGAAATGGGTTTGAAAGAAAGACTTGATTTGAAATTGAAAATTGAAAATAGATTGTGGAATCAGAAACTTGAAATAGACCATGGAATTAGAAGTTTGAAAAAGGTTATGGAATTAAAAACTTGGAAAAGGTTATGAAATTAGAAACTTGAAAAAGGTTATGAAAATATAAACTTAAAAAAGGTTATGACCACACCCATGAGGGTTGTCTGGGTATCCGTTTTTAGAAATTAGGTCAATCGTAGTTCAGAAAAGAGTCCGATTGAAAACAAACTCCTTTTTTATTAGAATAGAATTTGATTTGAAAAAGGATTTGAATTGAACTTAGAATAGGTGATATGAAATCGAGATTTGATTAGAAATTGAACTTAGACTTGAAAAAGGGTTTGAACTTGGAAAGAAAACTTTAATTTGACTTAGGAAAGAAAGAGTTGAGTTTTGAAAATATTTTGAAGTTTGAAATTGAAAAACCATCTTAGTTTAGAAAGGAGTCTTAGAAAAGGGTTGAATCTTCCTAACTTTAGGGTTAGGGTTAAACTAGCGTTTAGGCCTCATAGGGTTTAGGTTACCTAAGATTGGAACATGTATTCGAATTGGGAAGGATCTGATTTAGATTTGAAAAGTTTAATTTTAGAAAGTTGGGTTTAAGAAAGGGTCAAATTAGGAAAGCTTCGAATTAGAAAAGTTGTATTTAAGGAAGATTTGAAAAGAAATTTAAATTGATTTAGAAAACACTTGATTATTCAATTTGAACGAGATTAGAAAACTTAAGGTTTAAGAAAGATTGGATTTGAAAATTTTTGAATTAGGAAAGTTCCATTTTAGGAAAGTTTCATTTTAGAAAAGTTCCATTTTAAGAAAGCCTTGAATTTAGAAAGATTTGAACTTAGGAAAGTTTTAAAATTTGGAAAGCTTGAAATTTAGAAAGGTTGGAATTAGAAAATGTTTGAATTAGGAAATATGTGAACTTAGGAAAGTTTTGATTTAAGAAAGATTTGATCTTAGGAAAGTTTTGAATTAAGAAAGATTTGATTTTATTTCCAAAAATAGATAATTTGATCTTATTTCCAAAAAAGGATGATTTGATTTGGTTTCTAAAATTGAAGGATTTGATTTGGTTTCTGAAATTGAATGATTTGATCTAGTTACCTAAGTTTAAAGATTTGATCTAGTTTCCTAATTTGAAAGATTGAATTTGACATGGAATTGGAAAGGTTGAATTTTGAAAATCTAGGATTTGGAAACCTATGATTTTGGTGTAAAAAGATAGTTTTTGAAAATTTTGATTTGAAAAAAAATTGGAAGTCATGTTTTTAGGAAAAAAAATTAAGGTTTCCTAACCATGAGATCTAGGGCTTGACTTGGACTCCAAAAAAAAAAAAAAGAGATTTTGGACAGTAAATCTTTTGAAGGGAGTTTCTAGGGAGAAGACTTGAAGATAGTTTTTAGAAAGTGAATCTTTGAAGAGAATTTTTAGAAAGGAGTTTGAAAAGAACTTTTTGAAAAATAGATTTTTGAAGGGAATTTTTAGAAAGAAATTTTTAGAAAGTGGATTTTTGAAGAGAAATTTGAGAAAGTATTTTGAAAATAAATTTTTGAAAAAGGGCTTCAAGAGAGTTTTTGGAAAGGAACTTAAAAAGCTATTTTAAAAGGAGTTTGAATATAGACTTTTTGAAAACCTTTTGAATGTCTCACTTTCCTAAAACAATTCTAACCATGAAGAGATTAGAACCATTCTAAGTTGGTGGTTTTGAAAACAATATGAATTTGAAATATGGACCAATTTGATCATATTGAATATCACACTTTCTTAAAATAACCCTAACCATAGAATGGCTAGAATCATCTTAAGATTGTGATTTTGATGAAAAACAAGTTAGCGTTTACACCCAAAATATGGACCTTGATGGTCAAAATGAATATAATATTTTCCTAAAGTAATCTTAACCATGAATTTGCTAGAATCACTCTAGGAGTATGATTTTGAAAACAAGTTTTTGAATGCAAGTTTGAAAGAAGATTTTGATGCAAATTTTGAAAAATAACTTTTGAAAACAATTTTGAAGAGATGTATGATCATGATATGCACAATGTAAGTAAAGTCGTGAACATACAAGGTTGGCTTCACCACATAATCAAGGGGGTCGAATCCATATGGTCTAAGCTTGAATTAGAAGAAAGCCCCCAACACGGTGACTTTCAACAATCCTTCCTACACATAAATCGGGGAAACCCTTGTTTCAAGCATGCAAGAAAGGAGGAAAGAAGATAGAGGATTAAAATAGAAGAAAACCCAAGTGGGTTAGGAGGAGCAAGATAAGAGGGAAGTACATAAACACAAAGAGAGAGCCTACCTTGTATTCTTATTGTTTTCTTGCTTTATTTGCTTGATCCTTGAGAGCTTCCAAATTGCAGCACTTTGAGTCTTCAATGGAGGCTTTGGAGGCTTGTAAACGAGTGTATGGAATGTGTATAAGTGTCAGGGTTAAGTGTATAGAGACTAGGGTTTTGGAGAGACTTCGAACTCTATAATTTCGAAAAGCAAAGATATTGGACTGAGTTTGTGAACCCTTTTCACGTAGGGGGAGGCTTTGTATTTATAGACACTAGACTAGCCTGGTGCTTATTGTAGTGGGACCAGGGCAAACTTTACATTGGCGCCACTAGGAGTGGTGTCAGGCTAATTTTTGGCTTGGCACCACTGCTAGTGGCGCTAGTCACTTAGGAAATGTTTTAGGGCGGCAAGAAACATATCTTTCAACCCTTGATACTCAAGGTAAAAGATTTAAACTCTTGTATTAGTGACTACCAATCAAATTTTTGGCTTGCTTTACTAGGAATGACTCCGGAAGGTTCAAAAATATTTTAGGAGGCCGGGAATGATTCGAAAGGCCAAAAATGGATAGAAACCCTTGAAATAGTGTCCCGGAGATAACAGACTTGAAAAATAGTATCGGGATGGTCGATTGAGCTATTAGTGACAAAATGGTCAACTAGACCGGAACACCACCAAAATAGACTTGGAATGACTCATGAGAGGACTTGAAAGCTGGAAACACTATCTAAAGTGTTCTGAGGGATTTCTGGTTTGATTTCCAGAGTCGGTGTGGTTGGAAAAGGCGACCGGCCCACTAGGGTAAAATGGTCATTTTGCACTGGGTTTGCCATAATAGACTCAGAATGTTCTGAAATGTGCTAGAAGGTTGAGAATACTATTACAAGCATCCTTGGAAGGTAACCGGTTTGATACCCAGAGCTGGTGTGGTTCCCGGAGGCACTTAGATGCCTAGGGAAAAAATGGTCATTTTGACCGGATAATCTCAAAATTTGTCCAAAACCGACTAGAAGGCATTTGAACATGCCGGATCATCTTTGAGATGATCTTGAAAAGGTGGACTTATCGCTCTGAGGACTTAGGTACTTTCTCGATAAACGTGCTAAAAAAGGCCCAAGGGACAGTTTGGTTATTTTTTACTGGAGTCGGCTGGCAGGCACTGGTGTTGACATGGGTTTTGAGTGCTTTCGCCACTCTAATGGTCTGTGACGGGTTGGTTTCCAAAGGTATCTCATCCTTTGGTAAACATGTCATGGCCAAGAGGCGAGTTCGGTCCCGTGACATACGAGTTTGTTGGCAATTCTCGATGTCAACCTGTGTACGAGTGTTTTGGTAGAAAAAGCCTCGAGAAACTCAGCAGGAATTTTTGACGTAAAGAAAGAAGTGGAAATTTTGAAAAGAAATATTTTTTAAAGGAAAAAGAGGTAAAACCTTTGAATGTGAGGTTTTTTTGGCAGAGAAGGCCCTGAGAAACTTAGGGAGGCCTAAAACTACTGATGAAAAACTTAGGAAGAATTTTTTAAAATAAAATTTTGAATAAAAACTTTTGATGGAAATATTTTAGAAGATTTGAAAATGGATTTTGGATTTGAAAAACTTGAGAATTGGTAATGATTTTGAAAAAGGACATTTTCAAGGATTGAAACATTGAGAATCTTTGAGGATTGATTTTGAAGAAGACCTTTTGGAGGAAGAATTTTTAGAAGACCTTGAAACTCGATTGGAATAGAAATCTTTTGAAGAAGAAGCTTAGAAAAGTTTTGAGATGGACTTTGATTGAAAATTTTTGAGATTTGATTTTGGAGATGAACTTTGGATTTTGATTTTGAAATAACTTTGGAAAGAGAAGGTCAAAAGACCTAGGAGTTGATTTTGAAAAAACTTTGAGAAGGAAAATGTTTAGAAACTATTTTGATTTGACACTTGGACAACACATGTAGAAAATTCGTTTTGACTCAAAACTGTGAATACTTGAAGGCAAAATGTTCAGAAAGCTCATTTTGACCTGAAACTTGAATTTTTGAAAGATAAAAATGTGTAGAAAATTCATTTTGACTCGAAATTGAATTTTTGAAGACAAAATGTATAAAAAATTCATTTCGGCTTGAAATTTGAATTATTTGAAGACAAAATGTATAAAAAAATTTATTTTGATCAAATATTTGAATTTTTGAAGACAAAATATATAGAAAATTTTTTTTTTACTTGAGATTTAAATTTTTGAAGACAAAAGAATAGAGAATTCATTTTTACTCGAAACTTGAATTTTTTAAGACAAAATGTATAGGAAATTCATTTTGATTGGAGATTTGAAATTTTGAAGACGAAATGTATAGAAAATTTATTTTTACTTGAGATTTGAATTTTTGAAGACAAAATGTATAGAAAATTCATTTTGACTCGAAATTTCAACTCTTTTAAGACAAAATGTATAGAAAATTCATTTTAACTTGAGATTTGAAATCTTTTGAAAGGGCCAGGTTTAGAAAAATCATTTGAAATTGAAAAATCATTTCAACTTGAAACTTGAGATTCTTTTCTTCTTTTTTTTTTTTTTTTGCATCTTCTTTTCCTGTCTTCTCTCTCTCTCTCTCTCTCTCTTCTCTCTGTACTTATATATTCTTTGAGTTGATAAGTTCTTACTTTTTCCCTTTTCCTCTGCCTTATTTTCGGTATGATTGACGCTGGAGAGGTTGCCTTGCTGACTGAATATGGAGTTGAGGGAGCACGATTGAAAGCTAAACTGGCAACAATGAGAGCTACTCTGGCCAAGGAGAGGACTACTGATGTTGATGCCTGGGCTTATAAGGATGATTGGCACGCTTGGATGACCACGTTGATTGATGTTGGGTCAAAGCTGGGGTTTGTTTAAGTGGCTGATGCAGGAGACAATGATTTATGTCGGAGGCAATAATGAGGTCTGCTTTGGCCAAGTGGAGGACTAGTGTTGCTGATGAAAAGAGGGTGGCCTTGCTAGGGCTACTATAGAAGCTGCCCTAGATGAGGTTGTTGGAGATGTTGAGACTGCCCTTTGTCGGAGTTAATGCAAAGGTTGAGGTTGATGTAGCTTTTTGAGAGAGATCATGGTAGAATTGCTGGTTAGGAAGCTTCTTGGCAAAACTGAGCGTGGAGCACCATAGGAGACTACTTTGTGCCGGTGACTCTCTTGCATTAGAATTTGACGGAGAGGACATTGATCCATCTTTGGTCGGTAGCTTCTTGGGAGACTGCTTCCTATTTGATTAGGAGGTCGAGGGTGGGCCGTTGCCCCATTCTCTATTTCTTATTGGTTGTGGAGGGCACGATCATGGTTTGGGTTGCCACGACCAACTTTATTGGCTGCTCTAGTTGACTATGCTCTGGATGGATGGTGTAAGCACCCCATTTTTGACCGATCGGCAGTCTACACTCCGTCTAGACTTGTTTTCAAGTCATTATGGACATATTCCAATCAAAACCAATCCTCTAGTCCAAATTCCGTCTTTCCATCGCTTCGCGGGCCTGTCAGGCCCGAATAGAGGCAAAATGACCAAAATGCCCTTAGGGGCATTATCCTTTCTTATTCCAATTCCAATCCCTCTCTCGAGACAGTTTATTTCTCGAGACGGTCCGAGTAGCAAAACTACTCACAAAACCGTCAGAGTGGCGGAAACACTCACCAAACTGTCAGAGTGGCGGAAACACTCACACCGTCAGAGTGGCGGAAACACTCAAAACCCAGGCACGTCTCTTCGGAGTCGGTAAGACCCCTTTCCAATCCCTCTCTCGAGACAGTTTATTCCTCGAGACGGTTCCAATCTAGGCACGTCTCTTCAGAGTCGGTAAGACCCCTTTGCAATCCCTCTCTCGAGACAGTTTAATCCTCGAGACGGTCCGAGTAGCGGAAATACTCAACCGTTAGAGTAGCGGAAATACTCACAGAACCGTTAGAGTAGCAGAAGTACTCACAGAACCGTTAGAGTAGTGGAAGTACTCACAGAACCGTTAGAGTAGCGGAAATACTCACAGACCCGTTAAAGTAGCGGAAATACTCACAGAACCGTTAGAGTAGCGAAAGTACTCACAGAACTGTTAGAGTAGCAGAAATACTCACAGAACCGTTAGAGTAACGGAAGTACTCACAGAACCGTTAGAGTAGCGGAAATACTCACAGAACCGTTAGTAGCGGAAATACTCACAGAACCGTTAGAGTAGCGGAAGTACTCACAGAACCGTTAGAGTAGCGGAAATACTCACAGAACCGTTAGAGTAACGGAAATACTCTCAAATCGTCAACCCCGTCCGAGTAGCGGAAATACTCAACCCCGTCCGAGTGGCGGAAACACTCAAAACCTAGGTCAATACCCATGTTTGTTAGCTCACTTCGGTGAAAAATGACCAAATTACCCTTTGGACCTTTTCCGGTCAAAATGACCGTTTTGCCCCTAGAGGGCCGGTCTCCTTCTTCAACCACACCGGCTCTGGGTATCAAACCGGTAATGTCCCGAGAATACTTTTTATAGTGTTCTCGACCTTCCTTTACCTTTCCGGACCATTCCGAGTCAGTTCCGGCCAACCCGGTGCAAAATGACCGTTTTGCCCCTGGAGGGCCGGTCTCCTTCTTCAACCACACCGGCTCTGGGTATCAAACCGGTAATGTCCCGAGAATAATTTTTATAGTGTTCTCGACCTTCCTTTACTTTTCCGGACCATTCCGAGTCAGTTCCGGCAAACCCAGTGCAAAATGACCGTTTTGCCCCTAGTGGGCCGGTTTCCATTTCCGACCACGCCGGCCCTGGGGATCAAACCGGCAATCTCTGGGAACATTCTAAATAATGTTTCCAGATCCCAAGTCTTCTTCTGGGACAATTTGAGTCTGTCCCGGCAGTTTTTCGGTCCGATTGACCGTTTTGCCCCTAAAGGCTCGGTCAACCTTTCCGACACATCCAATCCTCACTTTTCAAGTCAAATACCTCCAGGACACTATTTTAAGTGTTCCTACTCCTTTCCGGCCTTCCAGGCCACTCCCGGCTCCTTCAAATCATTCCCGGACTTTCCGGAGTCACTCCTAGTGAAGCCAGGCTAAAGTTTACATGGTAGTCACTAGTACAGGCGCCCAAATCTAGTCAAAGATACGTTGCTTGCCGACCTTAATTGTTTCCTAAATGGCTGGCGCCACTGCTAGTGGCGCCAAGCCAAAAAATGGCTTGGCGCCACTCCTAGTGGCGCTAGTATAAATTTTGCCCTAGCGCCACTTCAATAGGCGCCAGGCTTGTCCAACTTCTATAAATACAGAGCCTCGATCAACGTGAAAGGGGTCTGCAAAACTTAACCTAGAAATCACACAATTCGATACACAGAGCTCGAGCACCTCCAAAAACCCTAGCCTCCCTAGGTTTTCCTAACCTTAGCCACTATACACAAACCCTAGCCTCTTATACACTCATACACACCCCTATACACTCATACACTAGCCTTCAACCACTCTCTCAAGACTTGAAGAGCAGCCATTCAAAGCTTGAAGACAATCCTTGAGGACTGAGGGTGAAGATCAAGACCGAAGACCGAAGATCGAAGACTACACGGCGCGCAAAATAAACAAGAAACAAGGTAGGCTCCCTATTTAATTTTCTGCACTTTCCCCCTCTCTCTTCTCTCTCCAACCCACTTGGGTTTTCTCTATTTTAATCCCCCATCTCTTTCCCCCCCTTTCTTTGCATGCTTGAAACAAGGGGATTCCCGGTCCATGTGTAGGAATGGACTATGGGAGAGTCACCATGTCGGGGGCTTTCTTCTAGTCTAACCAAAGACCACGTGGGTCCGACCCCCTTGATTATGTGGTGAAGCCTTAAACCTTGTATGTTCACGACCCCAAATTGCATTGTGCATATCATAGTCTTGCATCTTCCAAAAACCATTTTCAAAGTTGTTTTTCAAAACGTTTTCAAACTTGTTTTCAAAATTATATCAAAAGCTCTTTTTCAAAAACATGTTTTCAAAATCACAATCCTAGGGTGATTCTAGCCTTTCCATAGCTAGGGTTGCTTTAGGAAAGTGTTACATTAAAAGTGACCTTTTGGTCTATATTTTCAAATCTTGTTGTTTTCAAAACCGCTTTCCTAAAGTGGTTCTAGCCTTCTTATGGTTAGAATTGCTTTAGGAAAGTGAGATGTTTTTACACCTTCTAAAAACTCTCTTTAAAAATCTCTTCCTAAAAATCTCTTTTTCAACATACTTTCCTAAAACTCCCCTCTTCAAAATTGATTTCAAAAACTCCCTTTCAAAATCTCTTTTTCAAAACTCTCTTTTTCAACTCCTTTCCAAAACTTTCTTTTATCAAAATTCACTTCCTAAAAACGCTCCCTAAAAATCTTTCCAAAAACTCTATTTTCCAAAATCTCCCTTCTAGAAATTTCCCCCTAGGATCTTCCTTCCAAAATCTATATTTCCAAAAACATGCTTTCCAAAAAACTTCTTCTCTCTAAAATCTCTTTCCAAAAACTCTCTTTCCAAATTCACTTTCCAAAAATTCCTCCCTAGGATTCCTTTCTAGAAAACATTCGTTTCCAAAAACGCACTTTCTAAAAAAAACTATTTCCTTAGAGCCCAAGTCAAGCCCTAGAAACCACAATTAGGAAACCCTAGTTTTCTTTCCAAAAACATGATTTTCAAACTTTGCCCTAAACCTAGGTTTCCAAAATCTTTTGTTTTCTACATCAAAACTATCCATGTTTTCAAAACCTATTTTCTACGTCGAAACTATAATTTTCCAAACCTAGGGTTTCTAGAATCCCCCTTTCCAAATCCTCATCAAATCGTATCTTCCCCTTTAGGAAACCAAATCAAATCCCCCCGTTTAGGAAACTAGATCCTATCCTCCGTTTTTGGAAACAAAATCAAACCTTTCTCTTTTAGAAACCAAATCCAATCCCTCCTAATCCCAAACCTTTCTTAATTCAATTCCTTCCTAAGCCATAAGTTTCCTAAACCCAAACTTTAAATCTTTCCTTAAGTTTTAAAATCCAACTCTTTCCTAATTCGAATCCTTCCTAAACTCCCACTTTCTTAAACCTTAAGTTTCTAAAAACTTGAACATATAAATCTTTCCTAAACTTTAAAACTCAACTTTCAAATTTTTCTTAGTTCAACCCTTTTCTAATTCTACCATTTTCCAAAATCTTTTCAAATCTAAGTTTTCAAACTTTTCCTAAACTCAAGCTTTTCCTAATTTCAAGATTTTCTAAAACTCTAAAACTTTTTAAATCCTAAACTTTCTAAATTTCAAATCTTTCTAAAATTCTAAGCTTCCAAATTCAAAACTTTCTAAATTTGAAATCTTCTTAAGTTAAATCTTTCTAAACCTAAAAACTTTCTAAATTCTAAACTTTCCAAAACTTCAAAATCTTTTCAAATCTAGAACTTTTCTAAATTCAAAACTTTCTAAATTCAGGACTTTCTTAAGTTGAAATTTCCTTTTTTTTTTCAAACATTTCCTAAATTGAAAACTTTCCTTTCTCAAACCTTTCCCAAAACGAAACTTTTCTTATTTTCAAAACTTCCTTGTTTTCAAAGCTTTCCAAATTCAAAACTTCCCTTTTTCAAAACATTTCTAAAATCAAAACTTTCCGATTTTCAAAACTTTCCTAATTTGGGAACTTTCCTAATCTGAAAACCTTTCCTTTTTCGAAAACTTTCCTAAACCTAAAACTTTCCTAATTTCAAAACTTTCCAAAAACGAAACCTTCCTAAAACGGACCTTTCCTAATTCAAAAATCCAATCTTTCTAAATTTTCCAAATCCAACATTCCAATCCAATCTTTCTTAATCTCAAGTCTTCCCTAGGTCTCCTATCTTTCCTAAGTTTAGGTTTCCTAAACTTCCATCTCTCCAAAACCAAGTCTTTCCAAAATCAATCTCTTCAAATGAAAGTCCAATCTTTTCAATTTCAATTTCCAATCTCCTCTTCTAATCTCAAATCAAATCCAATTTTCAATTCAATTTCTTTTTTTTTCCAATTCAATCTCTTTCTTTCAAATCAACCCTTCTCTTTTCAATCGGACTCCGGTCCGAACTACGACTGACCTGATTCCCCCAAAGGGATACGTAGGCAACCTTCATAGGTGCGGTCACAATACTTTTCAAACTTTCAATTCCACCCTCATGGGTGTGGTTTCCAAAATCTTTTCAAACCTCACATTCCAATCTATTTTCAAAATTTCAAAATTTCTATTTTCAAACTTCTACTTTCAATTTTCAAACTTTTCAATTTCAATTCTATTTCTTCAAATCTATTTTCAAATCAAATCAATTTCTATTTTCTAATTCTCTCATCTTGCACTTGCCTATCATGCATCATATTTTTTTTAAACATTGTTTTTCTAAAGTGAATAGGGTTGAACTATAGTTAGTCGAAGACTCTCATAGGTAAATCTAGGGTAGATTGACATGTAGGTACCGAAAGGGTGGGGTAGGGTGATAGCTTAGTGCGTCTTCCCTACACGTAACCAACCCCCGAACCTAGAATCGCTGTTTTCAAAGACCAAAAGGAGTTATTTTTCAAAAAAAGGGCTAAATGTTTTCCAAAGGTTGCCAAACAACCTGTTTTCCTTAAAAACCCTCTCTTGAGCAGATGTTTTTCAAAATCATTTTCCAAAACCCTAAGTGTAGTCTTCGGATTACTCTTAGTTTTTAGGTGACCTAACTCACCTTAATTAAGTTAGGTGGCGACTCCAAATCTTTTTCAAAAGCCCTTTATTCAAACCAATTTTTCAATTCAAACCTAGTCGCACTCATTCTTTTAGAAGGGTGAGTTCTAACGAGAGAGTATAACATTTTTCCTGCTTGGGTGAGTATTCCTCGAGTGCAAAAAATCTGGGCGCGACAGCTGGCGACTCCACTGGGGACACTTAGAGGGTTAGGCCGTAGTCATGTCTCTTTACCCTTTACCCATGTAGAGTCTTCAATTAACTTTGTTCAATCCTATTCACTTTAAATTTTCAAAACCAAATTTTCAAAATTATTTTCAAAAAAAAAAACATGCATTTATTCATATTATCTTGTATTATGTTTGTCATTCACATACTGACATTTGCATCTTTGTTTTGTAGGTACGCATTTTGTTTAAATTTTATTAATTGCTTTACATGAATGTGATGTACAGGATGAATGAGAGTTGTTGGGCCCTTTCCTCCACTTTTAAAAAATCACACACACACTGCATGTGCACTTGCATTCTGCATACTTGCATACCCTGATATGTCCTTTCTAGTTAGAAAGGAGGAATGGTATATTGGTTGTGGGCAAGATGCTGTGTCAGTTTCTTCGCCTACGGCCTCTTGATGGTTCCCTCGCTCGGATCACCAACCGATCATGGCACCACCTCGGGGAGTGGGCCTAGGTTTGAAGATCCGGGGACCGAGCCTTTTTAGGACGCATTAGTCAACCCTCAACCTCATGCTCATATAGACACCATGCATAGCTGAACCTCTACTGGATTTAGGACACGAGCACCGTTTTCAAAATCACGGAGGAAAGGGCGACTGCTCTTACTTTCATTTATACCTGCTGTTATAATACTTGTATTTATACTGTTATAATGCCTGTCTAACTGTTCATGTATGCATGTTTACTTCAGCTTGTACTTTCTCTCCTTATACTTTTTGCATATTCATGTTCATGCATTCAATATCCCATGTCTAGGCAAGAGTTCCAAGTAACTCAAGTCACTGGATTCTCATGCATATGATCAACCCTTTGAGAGTGACACCAACGTCACTCTCCCTTGCATTAAACCTACCCAAACCCTAAGGGTTCCCGAGTAACCCTAAGGACTCATGCCATGCATCTCAATTCATTCCATAAAGAGGGGCCCCAATCCCTCTGTGCTCACGGAGATAGGGTTGCCAAGAAGACAAGGGGCAATCAATCAACAAGGTCTCTCAGCGACCTTCTTAACATCAAATCCAAGGAAGGCGAATCCGAAGACTCAAGAGTAGTTTAGGGTTTTCCCTTTGTAAAATTAGATAGGTGGAAGTCCAAAGGAAAATGTTCCCCCTCCCCCCTATTAAAATGTATTTCAATTCTTTTGTATCTCAAACCTTAAATTTAATGTACTTCTTTGTTTTTATGAATAAATGCATGAATGGCTGAAGATTCCCACCTGACGGTAAGGTGTCTGCATACAGGGGCAAACCCCCTATCTCCAAAAGTGAGCCAATACATCATGTTTAGTTTTCCCCTTTAAAAAAGGGGCACCTTATAGCATGCATTGCATAAAGACTTGTCAAGGTCAAACACTAACTCTTCCCTTTTTTGGTTTTAGGTACCTTCCCTCGCTCCCCGGTCTTACAAGCATGGAATTGCTTACTCTTGATACGTTAACTCAGTTACTAGCAGAGACAAGAGGAGTCAAGCATAAGATGACCGAAATGGAAGGCATGCTTTCCTCACTCTTATCTCACACAACCCGAGAGCAAGTAGAGTCCTTGCGGGCCCAAACCCATGATGGACGAAAAAGGACGAAGAAAGAAGATCATGACTATGCCGCCACCATTGCTTCCCAACGACCTCCCCGAGCCGAGGGCCTTGCTCGCATGCCTTCCAAACCAACCCCTAACCAAACACAAGAATTATACGACCTTCCCTTCGGATATCATCCCGACCCTTTTTGCCCTGCCACCGAGAATGGTCCCGTTCTGAAACATAGAACCCGAAGCCCTTTCAATTCCCGAATCATCAACCCAGCTGCAACCTCACCAAAACGTGGTCCCCAATCATCGAAGACATCTGCAATACCTCCTCGGACTAGGCGAACAAGTGGGAAGAAGCGGACATTTACAAAACTCGCGTGCTCACAGACCACGGTCTATTTTGGCCTCTTAGCAGCTGGGTACCTGAAACCTATACCTGCTCGACCCCAGCCCAATCCTCCGCCTCATTATTTCAAATCTGCAGCAAGCTGTAAGTATCATTCGGATAGCCAAGGACACGACACTGAAGATTGTTTGGCCCTCAAGCATAAGATTCAAGACCTGATAGATAATAAGATCATTGGGATACGACCGGCGAATCCTTCTCCGAACAGCTCTGCAAATCTTCCACTGGACCATGCCATCCACATCATTACAAGGTTTGGTAACAATAAGGTTTGTTTTGCTGCATGCCAAGAAATATATTACAAGGACGGAAAGGAAATGGAATCCGAAGATGCCTGGTCACTATGTAACCCTAATGAGATGCCGACCCCCGAAGACAAACTTGTATACGAGTCTGTGAGGAAAGTTGATGAGGAGCTGTCCAAACTCCGTAATAAGAATTCCCCATTGTGTATACCTGAGGAGCTTCGAGCCCCAATTGGAGGCCAGAGCAGAAAGCCCCAGGCACGACCTATCGAGTTGGACGAATACGAATCGCCCGAGTGGTTTGTTAGAAAAACACCGGAGCCAACAAATGAAGGCCAGACAATCAAGAAAGTTGACGATCACATCATCACTGCCAACTCACTTGGAACTCCGGGAGAAGCATTTACCTATCCTGCCTTAGCTGAAAATCTCAACCGTGGATGGAATGCAGACAAGGGCACAGGCCCAAGACCTTACTAGAAATGGGTTCCTTGCACAAGCGTACAAGAGAGGTGTGGTTTCACCCACTTTCTTTCTATCCCTTTTACTTCTTGTCTTTAAATTAATGTTTACATTTTCTTATTGCCTAAGAACCTTATGCTTTTCATAAAAATAATAATAATAATCAAATGACAGTCTTTTATTCCATTGCTGTTGTCTTATCTTTCCTGGGAATAGTGACTACTTTCTACGCAAGAGCATGGTTTGTCTTATGGAATGATCCAACTTGATGGGATGATAGCACGAGTTAACCACTCGCCAAATGATCAGCCTTCCACGGAGAGAGAGAGAATGAGGATGGATGAGAATACTACCCAAAGGCAGCACTTGTAGGACTCTGAGGCTAAGCGATGTGTGGCCAGTTTATCAAAATGAAGAGGAGCAATCTTTCATTCCCCCACATATAAAGAATAAATAACTGAATAAATAACTAAATGTGCTCATCTTCCCCTTTGCTTGACCCCTAGTGCCTCGTGGAAAGCGAAAATTTTCTTTGTTAACCCTGATCCAAGACTGTCCTCCCCACACTGGGGCAGACATTAGTTGAGAATTCTAGGAGTGGTGTCCACCTCTATCATGCTAGGATAGTGTTGAAAACTCTATGGATTAAGCAATTTAATTCAAAGTGAAGAGAGACCCTCATTTCATTTCCCATACAGTCAAAAGCAACCCCTTGCCAAACCCGTTGAGCCACTTATCCTTTCTTAACAAAACCCCAACCTAGGGATCACCACCCACACTGGGTATATTGAACTTCCAAGGAAAAGATTTAAGGGGAAAGGGTTAAAGAATTGTTTCGTTTAATAAAAGAAAAGAAAAGAAATAGAAAGGAAAAGCAAAAGAAAGGAGTTGCCAAGGGGCAAGAGGTAAAAAAAAATAAAAAAAATAAATAAATAAAAGGCCTAAAGAAAATCGTGATTGAGTTAACTTCAAGGGCACAGGAAAGAAAGTCATGTTTATCTCAAGAAGTACATGGAAAGGGTGAAAGAACAAGGTCATTATCACCCTAAGAAGTATATGATCAAAGGCAAGAAGGAAATTTAAAGGTAATCCTAGGTTACAAGGAAACCCAGTAGAAACAATAGCTTTGAGCCTTTACCCTTTCTTGCAAAACCCTGAAACCATGGCCTACATTACAACCCTATTAAAGTCCCCTCTGATTGAAAATAGATTGCTTGATCTGAATGAGTTAGATCCGCTGCCAAAGCTAAAAACAAAAAAAAAATGGATGCTAATCCTACTAAAAAATGGTTAAGGACAGTTTGGATCTAAACCCTGCTGAAAACAACATTGAATTTGAGCCTACATATCCCGTTGTTTCTAAAACCCCATAACGTAGCCTACATTACGGTCCTAAACAAAGTCTTCTCGGATTGAAATGACTGGCCACTTATCGTTCTGCCAAAGGTCAGGTAAGCTGTTGCTAAAACCCCGAGAGTCGAGAGTCTCAGCCCAGAAACCCCATACACTAACCTTAAGATAGAAAGTGGAAGGCGGTCAAGAGGTTGAGAAAGGTTCGAAGTGCTATCATCCAATCAAGATAGGGTTAAGCCAAAGGAGAGGCTAAACCCCCGAAGAGGAGGGAGTTACCATTCCCAAGGCTACAAGTCTAACAGCACCCTGTGTCATTCTATTAACATATTTCTAACCTGTGCATATGGTTATAATAAAAAATAAAAAATAAAAAAATCAGCATGAGCTTTGCACACATAGGATATAACTCCCTGTCGGAATAGAAGTCATCAACATCAACTCATGGAATAAATATCACATGCCTCTGATCATATATATCTGTACCATAAACATCCATCCTTATACAAAGCTATGCAAAATAAAATTGTCTAACATCAGTACATCTCAGGGACAAGGGGCAAAAGAAGATCAAAGTCTCATGCATCACAGATCAAAATCAATATCATTTGGATTAAAATCTCCGAAACCCGGCATCGGAGGAGGAGGATAACTACTCGAAGCACCATCATCCTGCAGGGAAGACAGAACCGAAATCAGCTGCATACAAAGGGAACCAAGCAACAACAGAGTAAGAAGAAGTAGAGAGAGAATAACATACCCCCTCACCACCCATCTGAGATAACCGAGCCGTCAAGGAAGCTACCTCGGCCTGGTACTGGTCCCACTCCATCTGGTACCGATCTCTTTGGTCCCTTACAGCAGTAAACTCAGCCTGGGGCACATATCCTCCAGCCCGGCGCCACAAGTCAACCACCTCCTGCCCAACAGCATACCCACCGACTACTACCTCAAACCGGGTGAAGGCACCAACCGAATGGGCTCCAAAGTGCGCAGCGTAATCTGTACCCGGAGGAAGCAAGAACTCGGCACCTGGCTGGCGCTCCTGGTAGGGGATGGGCACTCTGGCCACTAGGGCTCCAAACATATACTCTGGCGGAGCCCCTGCTGATCGAAACTCATCGTGAAACTGCCACCAATGCCGCTCTCCAAGATAGGACTCCCAGGTGTCATCGTTGAGAAAATCAGCTCTCGATAAGGATAACGGGACCAGGTACCGGACTATCTCGTAATGGACTGATCCAATGAAGGGCCGCCAGGTCACATCCCTAGCCTCAATCAGCTCCAGGTTAGCCCGAAGCGTCACGAAGTCAGTAATCTCCGATCGCTGGGCTACCCAGTCACGAGCCCACCTCAAAGCACGAGGATAGAGATCATCCTCAACGACTGCAGGGTGACGCACCGGCAGGTACTCGTAACTCCACCAGACAAGAAAGGGCCAAAAGCTAGTCACGCTGCCCCAACGAGAAGAAGTCCGAACCCGCATCGATCGAAGAAAGCAGCCAAAAGAAAAGGACCCCCAGTCCAACTCGGACAAAGCTCCCAGATCGGCTACTATACTCACCAGACGGCACGGCACGAGTGACTTGTTGTTGTTGCAGAAGCAGCTAAAGATGATGTACAACACAAGTCGCCGTCTCATGATGTCCCGCCGGGCAGGAGATGGCTCAGTAGCAAAAGTACGCTCACCCTGACTAATTCAAGAGACTGGGAATGCAGAACGCTCAAGCTGGGGCAAGTCCAACAGCAAACAGGCCTCGTCCCTGCTGACTGGGTGTAGGGTGATCCGCCGGCCGACAAAAGAGAGTCCTGTAATAATCGCCCAATCTAAAGGAGTAGGGCCTAACTCGAAGCCGACGAAATGGAAGGTCCCAGTCTCCCCGAACCACCGCTCAACCAATGCCAGTACCAAGTGTCGGTTCAGGCGGTTAGCCTGTAATCCTATAAAGGCGCCGAACCCGATCTCTGCCAATAAGGCGCGGTATGATGGGGCAGCCTGCTGCATGGTCACAAAGACCTGATGAACAGCCCCTCGAAAAGCTGTATGTACCCGCGGAGGTGGCAAATGCTGTCTGGAATATACACTAGGGTGGTAGGCCAGATCCCCGAGAGGTGGGACATCTGGTATCTGCAAATCTCCCAAGTCGGCATCTGTCTGCCTATGCCTGGAAGAAGCTCTCCCATAGCCAGTCACCTGGTCCCCAAGGCCCGGTACCTCCTCCTCGGCGTCAACCTCCTTAGCGAAAGCCTGCTCAACCGGAGGAAAAGGGTCGACAGGTAGTCTACTCCCCTGCCCGCTCTGGCTGGATGAGGATCGTTCGGTGGATCGTCGACTACCTCGGGATAGACTAGAACCGCCAGCAGAATCGGTCTGGGCCGCCTTCCCCGAACGGCGTCTCCTCTCGGAACCATCATCACCTGCGTCTACCATCCTGAAAAAGGTAAGCCAAGGTAAGTGATGTAAATATACCATCCATGCAGTTTAAATAACAATAAAATAAAACAAACAAATAACACAAAACAAATAAAAGATTTTGAATAACAGATCAAAAACAAAATTTTCACACATCTTGATTTTCCAACTCCAAATCACGTCTCAAGGGTTCTCTGCCTTTTTCCTTCAAAAAGATTTTATTTCTAAAATTTTAACCAACTCTTTTCATAATTTCTAAAAATTTCGGCAGAGTCCCGTTTAAAAATGGCCCCTACAACGCCCATGACATCAACACAAAACATGAAATATGCACCTTCCAACGCCACAATCACATGGCAATGGCACCTGTGCACACTCTCCAATTTTTCAAAATCTTCAAAACTCATGTTTTATTTTTCAAATAAATCAATGGTTTTCAAAAGGCTTCCAAAATTTTTCAAAATCGCCTCAAATGTTTTCAAAATATTCTTACATTTTTCCAAAATTTCAAACTTTAAAAATCTCATCAATTTCTTGAATTTTTTAATTTTTTTCTAATTTTCTAAATATTTTTCTATTTTTCAAAAAATCAAAAATTCACCGAGTTTTCAAAAAATCACGAAACTTCATACGGTTGTCAAACACATTTTTCTAAGGCACATTGCACAAAAACATGGCTAGAAAACCTAATACCCATGCCTGTAGGAACAAATCCCCTAGTCCTGCAGAAAACCCTCTTCACATAATCACGAAAAATCATTCAAATTCAATCAAACAACCATCAAATTGCAAAAAAAACATCACCAAAGTGTTCAAAACATATCAAAGCATTAATTTCCACTATTCACATGATTCGAACGAAGTTCTACACATCAAAATCAACAAAATTTGAAAACTCACCTTTTGGAAGTTCTCCGGCGAAATCTTCACTTCCGGTGACTTTTCTGGTCACGTGGACTCCCTCCGGCAATCACCCGTGGTCCCTAAGCACTGCTCCTTCAATGTCCAAGACGGATTCCTCACAATGCCCCACAAATTTGCAAAAAACTGTTCAAATCCCGTGGGTGTTCGAACTAGAAATTTTTCTGGTTTTAACTTTAAACCTAGCGCCACTAGCAGAAGCGCCAGTTCATTTCCACCAAAGGCGCCACTGCTAGTGGCGCCAGTTCTAAATTCTGGGCAGTTTTACCCTTTTTCCCGCCAAAACTCGTTTTCAAAGGCCTTTTGGGCCTGTTATCCGTTTTCAACCCCCGTTGTCGAAAGGTTTTCAATGTCCGTCCCTCCGACTGCCTCGCGGTCAACATGGGACTCTTACTCTTATCGTTTTCTGTCTTTGACAAGCAAAGACAGAAAAAGAGGGGCAGCTGTAAGCACCCCATTTTTGACCGCTCGGCAGTCTACACTCCGTCTAGACTTGTTTTCAAGTCATTATGGACATATTCCAATCGAAACCAATCCTCTAGTCCAAATTCCGTCTTTCCATCGCTTCGCGGGCCTGTCAGGCCCGAATAGAGGCAAAATGACCAAAATGCCCTTAGGGGCATTATCCTTTCTTATTCCAATTCCAATCCCTCTCTCGAGACAGTTTATTCCTCGAGACGGTCCGAGTAGCAAAACTACTCACAAAACCGTCAGAGTAGCGGAAACACTCACCAAACCGTCAGAGTGGCGGAAACACTCACACCGTCAAAGTGGCGGAAACACTCAAAACCCAGGCACGTCTCTTCGGAGTCGGTAAGACCCCTTTCCAATCCCTCTCTCGAGATAGTTTATTCCTCGAGACGGTTCCAATCTAGGCACGTCTCTTCGGAGTCGGTAAGACCCCTTTCCAATCCCTCTCTCGAGACAGTTTATTCCTCGAGATGGTCCGAGTAGCGGAAATACTCAACCGTTAGAGTAGCTGAAATACTCATAGAACCGTTAGAGTAGCGAAAGTACTCACAGAACCGTTAGAGTAGCGGAAGTACTCACAGAACCGTTAGAGTAGCGGAAATACTCACAGAACCGTTAGAGTAGCGGAAGTACTCACAGAACCGTTAGAGTAGCGGAAGTACTCTCAAATCGTCAACCCCGTCCGAGTAGCAGAAATACTCAACCCCGTCCGAGTGGCGGAAACACTCAAAACCTAGGTCAATACCCATGTTTGTTAGCTCACTTCGGTGAAAAATGACCAAATTACCCTTTGGACCTTTTCCGGTCAAAATGACCGTTTTGCCCCTAGAGGGCCGGTCTCCTTCAACCACACCGGCTTTGGGTATCAAACCGGTAATGTCCCGAGAATACTTTTTATAGTGTTCTCGACCTTCCTTTACCTTTTCGGACGATTCCGAGTTAGTTCTAGCCAACCCAGTGCAAAATGACCGTTTTGCCCTTGGTGGGCCGGTTTCCATTTCCGACCACGCCGGACCTGAGGATCAAACCGGCAATCTCTGGGAACATTCTAAATAATGTTTCCAGATCCCAAGTCTTCTTCCGAGACAGTTTGAGTCTGTCCCGGCAGTTTTCCGGTCCGATTGACCGTTTTGCCCCTAAAGGCTCGGTCAACCTTTCCGACACATCCAATCCTCACTTTTCAAGTCAAATACCTCCAGGACACTATTTTAAGTGTTCCTGCTCCTTTCCGGCCTTCCGGGCCACTCCCGGCTCCTTCAAATCATTCCCGGACTTTCCGGAGTCACTCCTAGTGAAGCCAGGCTGAAGTTTACATGGTAGTCACTAGTACAGGCGCCCAAATCAAGTCAAAGATACGTTGCTTGCCGACCTTAATTGTTTCCTAAATGGCTGGCGCCACTAGCAGTGGCGCCAAGCCAAAAAATGGCCTAGCGCCACTCCTAGTGGCGCCAGTATAAATTTTGCCCTGGCGCCACTGCAACAGGCGCCAGGCTTGTCCAACTTCTATAAATACAGAGCCTCGATCAACGTGAAATGGGTCTGCAAAACTTAACCTAGAAATCACACAATTCGATACACAAAGCTCGAGCACCTCCAAAAACCCTAGCCTCCCTAGGTTTTCCAAAGCCTAGCCACTATACACAAATCCTAGCCTCTTATACACTCATACACACCCCTATACACTCATACACTAGCCTTCAACCACTCTCTCAAGACTTGAAGAGCAGCCATTCAAAGCTTGAAGACAATCCTTGAAGACTGAGGGTGAAGATCAAGACCGAAGACCGAAGATCGAAGACTGCACGGCGCGCAAAATAAACAAGAAACAAGGTAGGCTCCCTATTTAATTTTCTGCACTTTCCCCCTCTCTCTTCTCTCTCCAACCCACTTGGGTTTTCTCTATTTTAATCCCCCATCTCTTTCCCCCCCTTTCTTTGCATGCTTGAAACAAGGAGATTCTCGGTCCATGTGTAGGATTGGACTATGGGAGAGTCACCGTGTCGGGGGCTTTCTTCTAGTCTAACCAAAGACCACGTGGGTCCGGCCCCCTTGATTATGTGGTGAAGCCTTAAACCTTGTATGTTCACGACCCCAAATTGCATTGTGCATATCATAATCTTGCATCTTCCAAAAACCATTTTCAAAGTTGTTTTTCAAAACGTTTTCAAACTTGTTTTCAAAATTATATCAAAATCTCTTTTTCAAAAACATGTTTTCAAAATCACAATCCTAGGGTGATTCTAGCCTTTCCATGGCTAGGGTTGCTTTAGGAAAGTGTTACATTAAAAGTGACCTTTTGGTCTATATTTTCAAATCTTGTTGTTTTCAAAACCGCTTTCCTAAAGTGGTTCTAGCCTTCTTATGGTTAGAATTGCTTTAGGAAAGTGAGATGTTTTTACACCTTCTAAAAACTCTCTTTAAAAATCTCTTCCTAAAAATCTCTTTTTCAACATACTTTCCTAAAACTCCCCTCTTCAAAATTGATTTCAAAAACTCCCTTTCAAAATCTCTTTTTCAAAACTCGCTTTTTCAACTCCTTTCCAAAACTTTCTTTTATCAAAATTCACTTCCTAAAAACGCTCCCTAAAAATCTTTCCAAAAACTCTATTTTCCAAAATCTCCCTTCTAGAAATTTCCCCCTAGGATCTTCCTTCCAAAATCTATATTTCCAAAAACATGCTTTCCAAAAAACTTCTTCTCTCTAAAATCTTTTTCCAAAAACTCTCTTTCCAAATTCACTTTTCAAAAATTCCTCCCTAGGATTCCTTTCTAGAAAACCTTCGTTTCCAAAAACGCACTTTCTAAAAAAAACTATTTCCTTAGAGCCCAAGTCAAGCCCTAGAAACCACAATTAGGAAACCCTAGTTTTCTTTCCAAAAACATGATTTTCAAACTTTGCCCTAAACCTAGGTTTCCAAAATCTTTTGTTTTCTACATCAAAACTATCCATGTTTTCAAAACCTATTTTCTACGTCGAAACTATAATTTTCCAAACCTAGGGTTTCTAGAATCCCCCTTTCCAAATCCTCGTCAAATCGTATCTTCCCCTTTAGGAAACCAAATCAAATCCCCCCGTTTAGGAAACTAGATCCTATCCTCCGTTTTTGGAAACAAAATCAAACCTTTCTCTTTTAGAAACCAAATCCAATCCCTCCTAATCCCAAACCTTTCTTAATTCAATTCCTTCCTAAGCCATAAGTTTCCTAAACCCAAACTTTAAATCTTTCCTTAAGTTTTAAAATCCAACTCTTTCCTACTTTGATAAGTTAAAATGAAGGGGTTCCTCCTGTAGGCTTTACCAAGGCCTTTAGAGTCTGGGAATATGAAAGGCGGTAATTTACCAACTTTTATCTAATGCTGCTTAAGGAAGATAAGCTGATGTTGAGGGATTAGTGCCTAGGGCAGATGCATCTCTTTTGTGGAACAAGCTTGATAGTGGCTCCTATGGGATTTGAACTGATTTGCATGGATGATAGACTGTTGATTACTGTCAGCTACTTAATAGTTGGATTTTGGTGTTAACCCTTTTGTTTAGTCTCCTTTGGAGGGGGACAATATCCCATCATTCAAGTATGATGCTGACCGTTGAATTGTTACAGATGAAGATCACCCTATAGCTGTGCCGCTAGTCCTTTCCACATGTTGGAGGCCTCTACTGCTGAGGTGGTTAGTGACCATGTTCTCAACTGTCGAATGACTCGAATGAGCCAAATCTTTTCGAGTGGTTGACATACGTCTGAAAGCTTGGAAGTTGGAGGGTTCTTTTGTGGTAATGCATGGGACTGACAAAACTTTGCAAACTGTGAAGTTTTCTTCCGCGTGGATGGTGATTGTCGCAACATGGCATGGAAGTAACATCTTGTAGATAAATGGCCAGTTCTTTTTACTCTTTAATGTAGCTTAGACCTCTTTGAATTGCACTCTTTGACCTAGAAAACAAAAAATAAAATACAGTTAGCATATAGGGTTAGAGGCTTTATGTAATGTATGTCCTATGGAGTTTCCTTCTTTGAGAGAATATAGGCATGATGATGAGTCCATTTGGAGGTAGGGTTTTGCCCCTATCATGCAATACAATACCTCTTTGGCAGGGGCTATTTGATGATTCTTTGTTTAGGCAATCCTGCCTCCATGATACTAAACACTGTCTCATTCTGAAACACAAGATCCAAGATTTGATAGACGCTAAAGTCATTGGCACCCAGGAGATGAATCACTCGATTGGAGCATATAAGAAGTTTGAGAGGTTCTAAAACAAAAAGGGATGTTTCCTAGATTCGTCCATTTTCTTCTTATCCTTTATTATTCTGCATCTTATTTTGCTTGTCATTTCTGCCTTGAATCAAGAGCTTTCATGTTATATAAAAAGATTCAAAATGGACTAAGTAGCGATTTTTGGTTTATCCCATTTATTTCATACTTTTGTGGATAGATTTGATTTGTGATGCCCTCGACTTGAAGGGAATGATAGCACGAGCACCACATTCAGTGGAAACAATCTCTGACTCCAAAAAGAGGGGAGAGAAAAATAAAAAGTGTAGAGAGGGGAAATACAGAAGGGTGAGAGATGAAGGTCAATCACATTTCTCGTAGAAGCCAAAAGAGTGACCCCCGAAGGATGTCCTGGCAAAGCAACAAGTAGCTACACCCTTAGAAGGAAGATTAGCACACATTAGTAGCCTGAGATGATTAAATCTTTGGAAAAATCATAAAAAATCAAAAAGATTCTTAACAGTATTTGACCTACACATGCACAATCACTGGGGCAAATATTCAATTATAAATAGATTAATGTGCATGCTTGTTGGAGATTGAATCTTGTGTGCATGATCACTTACATAAATATGAGTCAATGGTTTTGATGACCTTTACCATATTGGTGTTTCATGTTCATCCTAATGCACACTTCTTGAAACTTCTTTTAATATGGAATCTGCCTTTATGATCTATTTTAAATGGTTCTTCCATTGTTAAATATTTGCAAATTGTCTTACACCTACATTGACCTTTTATCGATTCTCTCTCTCATCACTTATGAAAAGAGCTACCAGTGAGTTTGAGTGCAACTACCATTGCTATGTGACAAGAGGAGAAGGCTACCTACTCATGTGTGTAAAAACCACCATATTTTTATATTTCATTATTTCCATCATTGGAGAGATAGTGTTTGAATTCCATAAAAAAACAAAAAAAAAAAAGGAAGAGGAAGAGAAAAGCAAACCAAGATTACGGGATGAAACAGGTTTGACTTCTAGGTGCATTAATCCACGAGCTATTAAACATGGTATGCCATCCTAGATCACGCATAGGATCTGTATTCTCATTAGTCTCAATGAAGTTTATGCTTACACTACTACATTATCACCGATATGGTCTTGATCATCTCACAACCAATTGTGCTCATTTTGCGTGGTTTCATGCATATTTGATGTTGATATTTTCAAGCAAAGTTACATCTTGATATTCAGAAATCTATACTTGCCCTTCATTAATTGGTCATGTCTTTATAGGGTCCTTACGATTTGAAAAGTTCAATAGTTCTACCAAAAACTGGGTTTGCCTGCACTTCCTAATAACTTTCATGGTCTTTTCGAAATGAGGAAGGAAGCTACATGTTGCTTTGCCAAAGGGCGATGCTGATTGACACTCAAGAGAGCCCACTGATCCAAAGAAGAATCTTAGAAGAAGCCAAGAGGTCCACTAAAGAGAGTTTTTCCTTCCAACAAGAGAGAAGGGGGAAAACGAATCAATGGGTTGAATCTCGAAAAGTGGTGCAAGTACATGTAAGCACCCCATTTTTGACCGCTGAGCGGTCTCCACTCCGTCCAAACTTATGTTCAAGTCATTGTGGGCATATTTCAATCCAAATTAACTTTCTAAGTCTAATCCCGTCAATTTATCACTTCGCGGGCCCCACCGGGCCCAAATGGAGGTAAAATAACCAAAATGCCCCTGGGGGCATCGCCCTTTCTAATTCCAAATTAGGTGTGTCTTTTTGAAGATGGTAAGTCCCCTTTCCAATTCCAAATCAGGCACGTCTTTCCAAAGACAGTAAGTCCCTTTCCAATTCCAACGGGCACGTCTTTCCGAAGACAGTAAGTCCCCTTTCCAATTCCAATTCCAATTCCAACCCCTCTCTCGAGATAGTTGATTCCTCGAGACAGTAATTCTATCCAATTCGGCACGTTTTCCAAAGAAAATCTCTTCGGGACGGTAAGTCCCTTTAAACCTGTCAATCAGGACGAGACCCCAAGTCCCCTAGATGGTAGAACGGTCCACCTTTGGCGCCTGCTAGCCCACTAATGTAGAAATGTCCATTTAGGCACGCCTTTCGAGAAAGTTGATTCTCAGGCGCTAAGTCCCTTTTAGCAGCTTCCCAAGATCAGGAAGTCTCGGGAATGATCGCGAACCGTCAGAGTAGCGAAAATACTCGCAAACATCACAACCGTCAGAGTAGCGAAAATACTCGCAAACAGGTCGATATAGAAAATTGCCAACAAACCCCCGTATCACGCGACCGCTGTTAGAGTGGTGGAAACACTCAAAACCCAAGTCAACACCAATGCCTGCTAGCCCACTTCGGTGAAAAATGACCAAACTGCCCCTAGGGCCATTTTCCGACACGTTTCTCAAGAACACATTTGAATCCTTAGAATGGTAAGTCCAACCTTTGAAGATTGTCTTAAAGGCAATTCGGCATGATTAGGTGCCTTCTAATCAGTTTCGGGCCAATTTCGAGACTTTTCAGTTAAGATGACCATTTTGCCCCTAGGCATTTGAACGCCCTGGGAACCACACCGGCCCTGGGTATCAAACCGGTAACCTCCCGAGAATGCTTCCTACAGTATTCTCAACCTTTCTTTACCTTTCCAGATCATTCCGAGTTAGTTCCGGCAAACCCGGTACAACATGACCGTTTTGCCCCTAGTGGGCTGGTCACCTTTTCCAACCACACCGGTTCTAGGTATCAAACCAAAAAGCTTTGGGAACATTCTGAATAATGTTTCCAAATCTCAAATCTTCTTCTGGGATGTTCCGAGTCCATCTCGGTAGCTTTTCGGCCCGATTGATCGTTTTGCCCCTAATGGCCCGATCAATCCCTTTGACACATCCTATCCTCATTTCTCAAGTCAAACACCTCCGGAACACTATTCCAAGTGTTCCTATTCTTTTTTGGCCTTCTAGGCCAATCCCAGTCCGTTAAATCCTTCCCGAACTTTCTGGAGTTATTCCAAGTGAAGTCAGACTAAAAATTGCATGGTAGTCACTAGTACAGGCATCCAAATCTTACCAAGATACGTTGTTTGCCGACTTACAAAGTTTCCTAACTGGCTGGCACCACTGCTAGTGGCACCAAGCCAAGAAATGGCTTGGCGCCACTCCTAGTGGCTCCAAAAGGTAATTTGGCCTAGCGCCACTGCAACAGGCACTAGGTCTATCTCAGGTCTATAAATACAGAGCCTCCTCCAGCGTGAAATAAGTCTGAAAACTCAATCTAAAAATCCTAATTCTCGATATACAGAGCTCATACACTCTCAAAACCCTAGCTTCTCTAGGTTTTCCAAACCCTAGCTAAACCCTAGCCTCCTATACACTCCTATACACTCTCATACACTTATACACTAGCCTCCAACCCTCCTTTGAAGACTTGACGGGCTGCAATCTGAAGGTTTGAAGAATGAAGATGAACTCTTAAGGATTGAAGTGAAGATTGAAGCAAGACAAGCAAAGCAAAGCGCACAAAGCTAAGCAAAATAAAGAAGATACAAGTTAGGCTTCTTATTTAAATTTTCGTACTTCCCCTCTCTCTCTTCTCTCTCCTAACCCACTTCGGTTTTCTCTATTTTAATCTCTCATCTCTTAGCCCCCCCCTTTCTTTGCATGCTTGAAACAAGGAGACTCTCGATCCATGTGTAGGATTAGACTATTGGAGGGTCACCGTGTCGGGGGCTTTCTTTTAGTCTAACCGGAGACCACGTGGGTTCGGCTCCCTTGATTCTGTGGTGAAGCCTTAACCTTGTATGTTCACGACTCCAATTTGCATTGTGCATATCATTATCTTGCATTCTTCCAAAAATCATTTTCAAACCTTGCATTAAACTTGTTTCAAAATTGCATCAAAATCTCCTTTTTCAAACCTTGTTTTCAAAATCACAATCCTAGGGTGATTCTAGCCTTTCCATGGCTGGGATTGCTTTAGGAAAGTGTTACATTTAAAGTGACTGATATTGTCTATATTTTCAACTCCTAGTTGTTTTCAAAACCACTTTCTTAAAGTGGTTTTAACATTCTTGTGGTTAGAATCGCTTTAGGAAAGTGAGACGTTTTTATACTTTTCAAAAACTCTCTTTTCAAAAGTCAATCTTTGTAAAACCCTCTTTTTCAATATGCTTTCTAAAAACTCTTCTTTCCAAAATTGTTTTCTAAAAACCTCATCCAAAAATCTATTTTCCAAAACTTCTCTTTTCAAACTCCTTTCCAAAACACTCTCCTCAAAATTTACTTTTCTAAAAACTCTTTCCTAAAAAACTTCTTCCAAAATTTTATTTGCAAAACTCTCTCAAAGTTTTACTTTTCAAAAACTTCCTAAAACTCTTTTCAAATTTACTTTCTAAAAACACCTCACTAGGATTTTTTTTCCAAAAACTCTCTCTACAAAATCTTTCTTCTAGAAACTCCTCTCTAGGATTTCCTTCCAAAAATCTCTCTTTCCGAAAAATCCAATTTCCAAAAACTCTTTCCTTAGAGTCTAAGTCAAGCCCTAGAACCCACAATTAGAAAACCCTAATTTTCTTTCCAAAAACGTGATTTTCAACCTTGCCCCAAACCTAGATTTCCAAAACCTCTTGTTTTCTACATCGAAACTATACATATTTTCAAAACCTATTTTCTATGTCAGAACTATAGTTTTTCAAATCTAGGCTTTCTAAAACTTCCTCTTCCAAATCTTTGTCAAATCAAATCTTCCCTTTAGGAAACCAAATCCAATCTCCCCATTTAGGAAACTAGATCCTATACTCCGTTTTTGGAAACAAAATCAAAACTACTTATTCTTAGAAACAAAATTCAAATCTTTCCTAATTCAAATCCTTTCTAATCTTCTACTTTCCTAAATCTTAAGTTTCCAAAACTTGAACATAAAAATCTTTCTTAAATTTAAAAACTCAACTTCCACATCTCTCCTAATTCAACCATTTCCTAACTCTACCCCTTTTCAAATCTTAACTTTCAAAATATAGGTTTTCCAATCTTTCCTAAATTTAGACCTTTCCTAATCTCAAGATTTTCTAAAATTCAAACTCTAAAACTTTCTAAATCTTAAACTTTCTAAATTTCAAATCTTTCGAAATTCAAAGTTTTCTAAATTCAAGACTTTCTTAAGTTAAATCTTTCTAAACTTCCAAACTTTCTAAATTCTAAACTTTCCTAAAACTTCAAATCTTTCCAAATCTAAAACTTTCTAAACTCAATGCTTTCTTATTTTCAAAACTTCCTTATTTTCAAAACCTTTCTTAAAATGAAACTTTTTTAATTCAAAACATTCCAAATTCAAAACTTTCCTAAGTTGAAACATTCCAAATTCAAAACTTTCCTATTTCGAAAACTTTCCAAATTCTAAACTTTCCAACTTTCAAAATTTCCTAATTTCAAAACTTTTCCTAAAACGAAAACTTTCTTAAGTTGAAACTTTCCTAATTCAAAAACTTTCTTAAGTTGAAACTTTCCTAATGTGAAAACTTTCCTAAACCTAAAATTTTTTTAAGTTGAAATTTTCCTAAATCAACATCTTTCCTAATTCCAAGTTTCCTAATCTTCCAAGTCCAATATTCAAGTCAATTCTTTTCTAAAATCTTTCCAAGTCAAATCCAATCTTTCTTTTCTAAGTTCCTAAGTCTAGGTTTTCTAAAACCAAGTCTTTCAAAACCAATCTTTTCAAATCTTCCAATAAAAGTCCAAATTTCCCTACTCTTCCAATTCCAATCCAAATTCCAATTTTAACTCTTTTCAAAATCAACTCTTCTATTTTCAATCGGACTCTTGTCCAAACTACGACTGACCTAATTCCTCCAAAAAGATACGTAAGCAACCCTCATGGGTGCGGTCACAACATTTTTCAAGTTTCCAATTCCATAACTCTTTTCAAATCTCTTTTTAATTCTAATTTCAAATCTATCTTTTTACAAATTTCTTTTTATTCCAAATCAATTTCTTTCTAATTCTCTTTTTCTTGCACTTGCATATCATACATCATGTTAGTTTCTTTTCAAAAATTCTTTTCTAAAGTGGATAGGATTGAACAATAATTAGTTGAAGACTCTCATAGGTGAATCTAGGGTAGATTAACATGTAGGTACCGCAAGGGCGGGGTAGGGTGATGGCTTAGTGCGTCTTCCCTACACGTAACCAACCTTCGAATCTAGGATCACTGATTTCGAAAGACCAAAAGGAGTTATTTTCAAAAAAGGGCTAAATATTTTTCAAAGGTTGCCAAACAACCTGTTTTTCTTAAAAACGCTCTCTTGAGGTGGTATTTTTCAAAAACCTTTTCCAAAAACCCTAAGTGTAGTCTTTGGATTATGTTTAGTTTTTAGGTGACCTAACTCACCTTAATCAAGTTAGGTGGCAACTCCAAACTTTTTCCAAAAGCCCTTTATTCAAATCTATTTCAATTCAAACTTAGTCGCACTCATTCTTCTAGGAGGGTGAGTTCTAACGAGAGAGTACAATATTTTTCCCGCTTGTGTGTGTATTCCTCGAGTGCGAAAAATCTGAGCGCGACAGCTAGCGACTCTGCTGGGGACGCTTAGAGGGTTAGGCCGCAGTCATGTTTCTTTACCCTTCACCCATGTAGAGTCTTCAATTAACTTGGTTCAATCCTACTCACTTTAAATTTTCAAAACCAAATTTTCAAAATTGTTTTCAAAAAATATGCATTTATTCATATTATCTTGTATTAAGTTTGCCATCCACATACTAACACTTGCATCTTTGTTTTATAGGGACACATTTTGTTTAAATTTTATTAACTACCATGCATGAATGTGATGAACAGGATGAATGGGAGTTGTTGGGCTCTTTCCTCCGCTTTTAAAAATCACACGCACACTGCATGTGCACCTGCATTCTGCATACTTACCTTATTACCCTGATGTGACCTTTCTAGTTAGAAAGGGGGAACGGTATATTGGTTGTGGGAAAAATGTTGTGTCAGTTTCTTCGCCTACAGCCTCTTAATGGTTCCCTGCTCGGATCACCAACTGATCATGGCACCACCTCGGGGAGTGGGTCTAGGTTTGAAGATCTGGGGACCGAGCCTTTTTAGGACGCATTAGTCAACCCTCAACCTCATATTCATATAAACACCATGCATAGCCGAACCTCTGCCGGATTTAAGACACACGCACTGTTTTCCAAAACCATAGAGGAAAAAGCGACTGCTCTTACTTTCATTTATACCTGCTTATTCCTGTTGTTACAGTGACTGTTTTCTTACTGTTATAATGACTATCTAACTGCTCATGCATGCACGTTTACTTTGCTCTTGCATTTTCTCTCCTTATACTCTTTGCATATCCATGTTCATGCATTCAATATCCCCTGTCAAGACAAGAGTTCCAAGTAACTCAAGTCACTGCATTCTCATACATATGATCAACCCATTGAGAGTGACACCAAAGTCACTCTCCCTTGCATTAGGCCTACCCAAACCCCAAGGGTTCCCATGTTAACCCTAGGGAATCATTGCATGCATTTTAAGTCATTCCATAAGAGGGGCATCAATCCCTCTATGCTTACGGAGATGGTATTGTCAAGAAGACAAGGGGCAATTGATCAGCAAGGTCTCTTAGTGACCTCCTCGGCATCAAATCCAACGAAGGTGAATCCGAAGACTCAAGAGTAGTTTAGGTTTTTCCTTTGTAAAGCTAGATAGGTGGAAGTCCAAAGGAAAATGTTCCCCCTCCTCCTGTTAAAATGCATTTCAATTCTTTTGTATCTTAAACCCAAAATTCAATGTACTTCTTTACTTTTGTGAATGAATGCATGGATGGCTAAAGGTTCTCACTTGACGGTAAGGTATATGCATACAGGGGCAAATCTCCTATCTCCAAAAGTGAGCCAATTTACCATGTTTAGTTTCCCCCCTAAAGAGGGGCACCCTAGAGCATGCATTGCATAAAAACTTTGTCAAGATAAAACACTGACTCTTTCCCTTTGTTGGTTTTAGGTACCTCCCCTCGTTCTCCCTATCCTTACAAGCCAAAAGCTTAGAATGCTCATGGAGCCACTCACACTCGACACCTTAACTCTACTACTAGCAGAAGTGAAAGGAGCCAGACACAAGATGACTAAAATGGAAGGCATACTCTCTTCACTCTTACCCTATGCAACCCATCAGTAGGCAAAATCCTCGCAGGCCCAGATCCATGAGGAACGAAAAAGGATGAGGATGGAAGTCCAAGACCATACCTATACCATTGCTCACCAACAACATCCTGAAACCGTTTGCCGTATTCCGACATCTCTCAGACCAACCTTTAACCACACCCCTGAATCCTATAATCTATCCTATGATTACCAGTCCCATCCACTTAGCCTTGACACGAAAAATTGTCCCACTTTGAAACATAAAGCCCGAAACCCCTTCAATTTCCAAACCACCGACCCAACAGCCATCACACCGGAACTTGATCCCCGACCTGTCAGGTCATCTAGGGCACTTAGGCGACCAAGACCAAAAGATCGAGTTTTCACTAAACTCGCTTGCACCCGAACCACAGCTTACTTTGATCTTCTCGCCGCGAGATATTTGAAACCGATAGCCCCTCGACCGCGACCTAACCCTCTGCCACCCTATTTTAACCCAAATGCGTACTGTGAGTACCATTCAGGTGGCCAAGGACATGATACCGAAGAATGCTGGACCCTCAAGCATAAGATTCAGGACCTAATAGATAACAAGATTATTGGCTTACGCTCAGCGAGTCCTTCACTAGACCCCACTGTCAATCCCATTACAAAATTTGTTAACAACAAGGTTTGGTTCGCTACATGCCAGGAGATATATTACAAGGATGGGGAGGAAGTGGAACGCGAAGATATGGAACAGAGTCATACCCAATTATGGTGCAACCACGATAAAGTGCCAACCCCCAAAAATGAACTCGCTTATGAATCTGTAAAGAAAATTGACTAAGAGCTGTCCAGACTCAGAAATAAGAATCCCCCATTGTGTACACCTGAGGAACACCGAGCCATGGCTGGACACCAGAGCAGAAACCCCGGGCTCGACCTATCAAGCTAGAAGAAAACGAGTCGCCCGACTAGTTTGTTGGAGAAACCACGAAGCAAACAAATGAAGGCAAGGCGGTCAAGAAAGCTGATAATTACATCATCGCCACCAACTCACTTGGAACTCCAGGAGAAGCATCCACTTGTCCTGCCTTGACTGAGAATCTCAACCGTGGATGGAATGAGGATGTAGGCATTGTCTCGAAGCCTTACTAAAATAGGAATCCCATCAAAAGTGTGCAAGAGAGGGGTGTTTTCACCCACTTTCTTTCTATCCCTTTACCTTCTCGTCTTAAATTAATATATGCATTTCTTTCTCTTTCAAACAAGAACCACATGCTTTTCACTAATATTATAGAATGATTAAGCCTTTTTATTCTCTACTGTTATCTTATATGTCTCTTGGGAATGATAGCTACTTTCTACACAAGGTGCATAGTTTGTCTTATGGAATGATCCGACTTGATGGGACGATTACATGAGTTAACTACTCACCAAAGGGTTAGCTTTCCAAAGAGAGAGAGGATAAGGATGAGTGAGGATACTACCCAAAGGCAACACTTACAAAACATTGAAGCTAAGCGATGTGTGGTCAGTTTTATCAAAATGAAGATGAGCCATCTTTCACTTTCCCACATATAAAGAATAAATAACTAAATAAATAAACAAATGTGCTTATATTCCCTTTGTTTAACCCCTAGTGCCTCGCGGAAAGCAAAAATCTTCTTTGTCAAACCCAATCCAAGACTGTCCTCCCCACACTGGGGCAGACAATATTTGAGAACTTTAGGAATGGTATCCACCCCCACTGTGCTAAGGCAATGCAAGAAGCTCTATAAATCAAGCAATCTAGGTCAAAGTGAAGAGAGGCCCTCATTTCATTTCCCATTCAGTCAAGAGCAACCCCTTGCCAAACCCGTTGAGCCATCTATCTTTTCTTAACAAAACCCCAACCTAGGGATCACTGCCCACATTAGGTTAGATTGGACCGCTAAGGAAAATGTCTAAAGAAAAAAGATGGTAGAATTACTCTTTCCATATAAAGGAAAAGGATGAAAAGGCTAAAGCGAAGGAAAGGAGTTACCAAGGGGCAAGAGGGCAAAATAAAAAAAAAAGCCTGAAGAAAATCATGATTGAGTCATCTTCAAAAGCATAATAAGAAGATCGAAAGAGAAGAAAGTCATATTAAAAAGCAGGAAGGAAATTTAAAGGTGATCCTCGGTTACAAAGAAACCCAATAGAAACAATAGGTTTGAGCCTTTATCCTTTCTTGCAAAACCCCAAAACCATGGCCTACATTAAAACCTTACTAAAGTCCACTCTAATTGAAAATGGATTGCTTCATCTAAATGAGCTGAACACGCTGCCAAAACCAAGAAGGATGTTAGCCCCACTGAGAAAATAGTCAAGGACAGTATGGATTTAAACCCTGTTGAAAGCAACGTCGAATTTGGGCCTATATATCTTGTTGTTTCAAAAACCCCATAACCTAGCCTACGTTACGGTCCTAAACAAAGTCTCCTCAGATTGAACGGACTGACCGCTTATTACTTTGCTGAAGATCGGGAAAGCTATTGCTAAAATCCCGAGAGTCGAGAGTTTCAGCCCAATAATCATATATACTAACGCCGAGGCAAAGAGCCGAAGGTGATCAAAAAGTTGACAAAGGCACGAAGTGCTATCATCCAATCAAGGTAAGGTTAAGCCAGCGGAGAGGCCAGGCCCCCCGAAAAGGAAGAAGTTACCATTCCAAAGATATCGAGTTCAACAACACCCCATGTCATTCTATTACTTAACGTAGTTCTAATATGCGCATAAAAAAAATAAAATAAACTAAAATAAAAATCGCATGAGCTTTGCATAGGACATAACTCTATGTAAAAAATAGAAGTCACTAATATCAACTCACGTAATAGATACCTAATATCATCATCCATCACATGCATCTGATCATATACCTAGCTGTAAAGATCATAAATGCATCTAGATATCATAAATATCCATTTTTGTACAAAACTTACAAAATAAAACTGTCTAACATAAATACATCTTAGGAATAGGGGCAAAAGAGGATTGGAGTCTCCACAAGGGGCATCAGTCACAGGTCAAAGTCAATGTCATCTGAATCGAAATCCCAAAAACCCGGCATCGGAGGAGGTGGATAACTACTCGAAGCACCGCCATCTTGCAGGGAAGATAGAACTAAAATCAGCCGCATGAAAGAAGGACTAAACAATAGCAAAGTGAACAAAAGAAGCAAAGAAAGAATAACATACCCCCCCCACCACCCAGCTGAGATAACCGAGCCGTCAGGGAAGCTACCTCGGCCTGGTACTGATCCCGCTCCATCTGGTACTGATCCCTCTGATCTCTCACAGTAGTAAACTCAGCTTGGGGCACATATCCTTCAGCTCGGCACCATAAGTCAACCACCTCCTGGCCCACAGCGTACCCGCCAACTACTACCTCAAACCGAGTAAAGGCACTGACCGAATGAGCCCCAAAGTGCGCAGCATAATCTGTATCCGGAGGAAGCAAGAACTCGGCACCCGGCTAACGCTCTTGATAGGGGATAGGCACTCCCGCCACCAAGGCTCCAAACATATACTCTGGTGGAGCTCCTGCTGATTGGAAGTTCTTATGAAATTGCTGCCAGTGTCGTTCTCCAAGATAGGACTCCCAAGTGTCATCACTGAGAAAAGCGGATCTCGACAGGGACAACGAGACCAAGTACCGGACTGACTCATAGTGAACTAATCCAATGAAGGGCTGCCAGGTCACATCCCTCGCCTCAATCAGCTCCAGGTTAGCCCGGAGCATCACAAAATCAGTAATCTTCGATCATTGAGCTACCCGATCACGAGCCCACCTCAAAGCATGAGGATAGAGGTCATCGTCAACGAATGCAGGGCAACGAACAGGAAGGTACTCGTAGCTCCACCAGACGAGAAAAGGCTAGAAACTAGTCATGTTGCCCTAACGGGAAGAAGTCCGGACTCGCATTGACCGAAGGAAGCAGCCAAAGGAAAAGGACCCCCAGTCCAGCTCAGATAAAGCTCCAAGATCAGCTACTATACTCACCAACTGATATGGCACGAGCGACTTGTTGTTGTTGCAAAAGCAGCTAAAAATGATGTACAAAACAAGTCATCATCTCATAATTCCCGCCTGGCAGGCGATGGCTCAGCCGCAGAGGTACGGTCATCTTGATTTATCTAAGAGATTGGGAAGGCAAAACGATCAGGAGGAGGCAAGTCCAACAACAAACAAGCCTCGTCCCTACTGACTGACTGCTGGGTGATCTGGCGGCTGACAAAGGAAAGCCCTGTGATGATCGCCCAGTCCATAGGAGTGGGGCCTAACTCAAAACCGACAAAATGGAAGGTCCCGGTCTCTCCAAACCACCGCTCAACCAATGCCAGTACCAAATGCCGATTCAGGTGGTTAGCCTGTAATCCCATGAAGGTGCCGAATCCGATCTCTGCCAAGAAGGCGCGATATGACGGGGCAGCTCACTGCATAGTCATGAAGACCTGATGAACAGGCCCTTTTAAAAGCTGTGTGTACTTGAGGAGGGGGCAATTACTATCTGGAGTATACGCTAGGGTGATAAGCCAAATCCCCGAGTGGGGGAATATCCGGTACCTGCAAATCTCCCAAGTCAGCATTCGTCTGCCTATGCCTGGAGGAAGCTCTCCCATAACCAGTCACCTGATCCCCAAGGCCCGGTACCTCCTCCTCTACGCCAATCTCCTCTATAAAAGCCTGCTCAACTGGGGGAAAGGGGTCGACAGGTGGCCTACTCCCCCGACCACTCTGACTAGATGCTGCCTGCCCAGTAGACCGTCGGCTGCCCTTAGACCGACTAGAGCTGCTAGTGAAATCTGTCCGAGCTGCCTGGCGTCTCCTCTTAGAGCCGTCATTGCCCGCATCTACCATCCTGAAATGGTAAGGCAAGGTAAGAGGTGTGAATGTACCATATACACAAATAAACAATAACATAACAAAGTAAAATAAAATAAATAACTAACACGAACAGAATGAATAAAAGATTTCAAATGATAAAGCAAATTCCCTACATACACCCTTCGATTTTCCAACTTCAAGTCAAATCTCAAAGGTTTTTTGTCTTTTTCCTTCAAAAAGATTTTATTTCTAAACCTTTCCTAATTCTTCCTCTAAATTCTAAACATTTTGACAGAGTCCCGTTTAAAAATGGCCCCTACAACACCCATAACATCAACGCAAAACACAAAACGTGCACTTTTTTAACGTTACAATCACATAACATCAGCACCCGGGCACACTTTTTGAAATTTTTAAAACACATGTTTTATTTTTCCAATAAATCAATGATTTTCAAAAATGTCCTAAAATTTCTCAAAATCATTTCAAATGATTTTTAAAAATATCCCTACATTTTCAAAATTTTAAACTCTAAAAATTCCATCAATTTCCTGAGTTTTTCAACTTTCCTAATTTTCTAAGTATTTTTCTATTTTTCAAAAAAATCAAAAATTCACCAAGTTCTCAAAAAATCACGAAGCTTTGCACGACTGTTAAACATATTTTTCTAAGGCACATTACACAAAACCCAATGCCCAAGCCTGTAGGAATAAACCCCCAATTCTTGCAGAAAACCCTCTTCACATAATCACAAAAAGTCACTCAAATTCAATCAAACAAGCACCAAAATGCAAAAATAATATCATCATAGGGTTCAAAACATATCAAAACATTAATTTTCATCATTCACATAATTCAAACGAAATTCTACACATCAAAATCAACAAAAATTTGAAAAACTCACTTTTTTGGAGTTCTCTGGCGAAATCTTCTCTTCTAGCAATTTTTTCGGTGACGTCGTCTCCTTCCGGCAATCACCCGTGGTCTCCAAGAAGTTCTCCTTCAATATCCAAGTTGGTTTCCTCGTAATGTCTCTCGGATTTGCGAAAAACTCATCAAATACAGCAAATGTTCGAACCAGAATTTTTTTGGTTTTAACTCCAAGCCTAGCGCCACTAGCAGAGGCGCCAAGCATCTTCTACCAAAGGCGCCACTCCTAGTGGCACCAGTTTCCAATTCTAGGTAGCTTTGCCCTTTTTCTGCCAAAACTCATTTTCGAAGGCCTTTTGGGCCCAACATCCATTTCCAAACTCCCGTTTCCAAATCCGTCCCTCCGACCGCCTCACGGTCAACATGGGGCTCTTACTTTATCGTTTTCTGTCTTCGACAAGTAAAGACAGAAAAAGAGGGGTAGCTGTAAGCACCCCATTTTTGACCGCTCGGCGGTCTCCACTCTATCCAGACTTGTGTTCAAGTCATTGTGGGCATATTTCAATCCAAATTAACTTTCTAAGTCTAATCCCATCAATTCATCGCTTTGCGGGCCCCACCGAGCCCAAATGAAGGCAAAATTACCAAAATGCCCCTGGGGTCATTGCCCTTTCTAATTCAAAATCAGGCGCGTCTTTCTGAAGACGGTAAGTCCCCTTTCTAATTCCAAATCAGGCATGTCTTTCCAAAGACAGTAAGTCCCCTTTCCAATTCCAACAGGCACGTCTTTCCGAAGACGGTAAGTCCCCTTTCCAATTCCAATTTCAATCCCTCTCTCGAGACAGTTGATTCCTCGAGACGGTAATTCTATCCAATTTGGCACGTTTTCCAAAAAAAATCTCTTTGGGACGGTAAGTCCCTTTAAACCTATCGATCGGGATGAGACCCCAAGTCCCCTAGATGGTAGAACCGTCCACCTTTGGCGCCTGCTAGCCCGCCAATGCAGAAATGTCTGTTTAGACACGCCTTCTGAGAAAGTTGATTCCCAAGCGCTAAGTCCCTTTTAGCAGCTTCCCAAGATCAGGCAGTCTCGAGAATGATCGCAAACCATTAGAGTAGCAAAAATACTCGCAAACAGGTCGATATAGGGAATTGCCAACAAACCCCTATATCACGTGACCGCTGTCAGAGTGGCGGAAACACTCAAAACCCAGGTCAACACCAGTGCCTGCTAGCCCACTTCGGTGAAAAATGACCAAACTGCCCCTAGGGCCATTTTTCGGTACGTTTCTCGAGAACACATTTGAATCCTCAGAATGATAAGTCCAATCTTCCAAGATTGTCTTAAAGGCAATCCAGCATGATTAGGTGCTTTCTAATCAGTTTCGGGCCAATTTCGAGACTTTTTGGTCAAGAAGACCATTTTATCCCTAGGCGTCCGAACGCCCCGGGAACCACACCGGCCCTGGGTATCAAATCGGTAACCTCTCGAGAATGCTTCCTATAGTATTCTCAACCTTTCTTTACCTTTTCGAATCACTCCGAGTTAGTTCCGGCAAACCCGGTGTAAAATGACCGTTTTGTCTCTAGTGGGCCGATCACCTTTTCCAACCATACCGGTTCTAGGTATTAAACCGGCAACCTTTGGGAACATTCTGAATAATGTTTCCTAATCTTGAATCTTCCTCTGGGATGTTCCGAGTCCATCTCGACAGCTTTTCGGCCCGATTGTCCGTTTTGCCCCTAATGGCCCGGTCAATCTCTCCGACACATCATATCCTCATTTCTCAAGTCAAATATCTCTGGGACACTATTCTAAGTGTTCCTGTCCTTTTCCGGCCTTCCGGCCCAATCCCGATCTCTTAATTCCTTCCCAAATTTTCTGTAGTCATTCCTAGTGAAGCCAGGCTAAAAATTTCATGGTAGTCACTAGTACTGCTAGTGGCGCCAAGCCAAGAAATGGCCTGGCGCCACTGCAACAGGCGCCAGGTCTATCTCATGTCTATAAATATAGAGCCTTTTCCAACGTGAAAGAGGTCTGAAAACTCAATCTAAAAACCCTAATTTACCAACTTTATATATAGACCTCGTACACTCCCAAAACCCTAGCTTCTCTAGGTTTTCCAAACCCTAGCTAAACCCTAGCCTCCTACACACTCCTATACACTCTCATACACTTATACACTAGCCTCCAACCCTCCTTTTAAGACTTGAAGGATTGCAATCTGAAGGTTTGAAGATTGAAGACGAACTCTTGAAGATTGAAGTGAAGATTGAAGCAAGGCAAGCAAAGCAAAGCACACAAAGCTAAGTAAAATAAAGAAGATACAAGGTAGGCTTCTTATTTAAATTTTTGTACTTCCCCCTCCTCTCTTCTCTCTCCAAACTCACTTGTGTTTTCTCTATTTTAATCCCTCATCTTTTTCCCCCACTTTCTTTGCATGCTTGAAACAAGGGGACTCCCGGTCCATGTTTAGGATTAGACTATTAGAGGATCATCATGTCGGGGGCTTTTTTTTAGTCTAACAGGAGACCACGTGGGTTTGGCCCCCTTGATTATGTGGCGAAGCCTTAACCTTATATGTTCACGACCCCAATTTTTATTGTGCATACCATTATCTTGCATTCTTTCAAAAATCATTTTCAAACTCGTTTTCAAAACTTGTATTAAACTTGTTTTCAAAATTGCATCAAAATCTCCTTTTTCAAACCTTGTTTTCAAAATCACAATCCTAGGGTGATTCTAGCCTTTCCATGGCTAGGATTGCTTTAGGAAAATGTTACATTTAAAGTGACCGATATCATCTATATTTTCAACTCCTAGTTGTTTTCAAAACCACTTTCTTAAAGTGATTCTAATATTCTTATGGCTAGAATCCCTTTAGGAAAGTGAGACATTTTTATACTTTTCAAAAAACTCTATTTTCAAAAGTCTCTCTTTCTAAAACCCTCTTTTTCAATATGCTTTCTAAAAACTCTTCTTTCCAAAATTGTTTTCTAAAAATCTCATCCAAAAATCTATTTTTCAAAACTTCTCTTTTCAAACTCCTTTCCAAAACACTCTCCTCAAAATTTACTTTTCTAAAAACTCTTTCCTAAAAAAATTCTTCCAAAATTTTGTTTCCAAAACTCTCTCAAAGTTTTACTTTCCAAAAACTTCCTTCCTAAAACTCTTTTCAAATTCACTTTCTAAAAACTCCTCACTAGGATTTCTTTCCAAAAACTCTCTTTCCAAAATATTCCTTCTAGAAACTCCTCTCTAGGATTTCCTTCCAAAAATCGCTCTTTCCAAAAAACCCAATTTCCAAAAACTCTTACCTTAGAGTCCAAGTCAAGCCCTAGATCTCACAATTAGGAAACCCTAATTTTCTTTCCAAAAACGTGATTTTCAACATTGCCCCAAACCTAGGATTCCAAAACCTCTTGTTTTCTACATCGAAACTATACATATTTCCAAAACCTATTTTCTACGTCAAAATATTAGTTTTTCAAATCTAGGGTTTCTAAAACTTCCTCTTCCAAATCCTTATCAAATCAAATCTTCCCTTCATGAAACCAAATCCAATCTCCCTGTTTAAAAAACTAGATCCTATCCTCTGTTTTTGGAAACAAAATCAAAACCACTTATTCTTAGAAACAAAATCCAAATCTTTCCTAATTCAAATCCTTCCTAATCTTCTACTTTCCTAAATCTTAAGTTTCCAAAACTTGAACATAAAAATCTTTCCTAAATTTTAAAACTCAACTTCCACATCTCTCCTAATTCAACCCCTTCCTAACTCTATGCCTTTTCAAATCTTAACTTTCCAAATCAGGGTTTTCCAATCTTTCCTATATTTAGACCTTTCCTAATCTCAAGATTTTCTAAAATTCAAATTCTAAAACTTTCTAAATCTTAAACTTTCTAAATTTCAAATCTTCCCAAATTCAAAGTTTTCTAAATTCAAAACTTTCTTAAGTTAAATCTTTCTAAACTTCCAAACTTTCTAAATTCTAAACTTTCCTAAAACTTCAAATATTTCCAAATCTAAAACTTTCTAAACTCAAAACTTTCTTATTTTCAAAACTTCCTTATTTTCAAAACCTTTCCTATTTCAAAACCTTTCTTAAAATGAAACTTTCTTAATTCAAAACTTTCCTAAGTTGAAAAATTCCAAATTCAAAACTTTTCAACTTTCAAAACTTCCTAATTTCAAAAATTTTCCTAAAATGAAAACTTTTCTAAGTTGAAACTTTCCTAATTCGAAACTTTCCTAATTCCAAAACTTTCTTAAGTTGAAACTTTCCTAATGTGAAAACTTTCCTAAACCTAAAATTTTCCTAAGTTGAAATTTTCCTAAGTCAACATCTTTCCTAATTCCAAGTTTCCTAATCTTCCAAGTCCAATATTCAAGTCAATTCTTTTCTAAAATCTTTCCAAGTCAAATCCAATCTTTCTTTTCTAAGTTCCTAAGTCTAGGTTTCCTAAAACCAAGTCTTTCAAAACCAATCTTTTCAAATCTTCCAATAAAAGTCCAAATTTTCCTACTCTTCCAATTCCAATCCAAATTCCAATTTCAACTCTTTTCCGAATCAACTCTTCTATTTTCAATCGGACTCTTGTCTGAACTATGACTGACCTGATTCCTCCAAAAGGATACGTAGGCAACTCTCATGGGTGCGGTCACAACATTTTTCAAGTTTCCAATTCCATAACTCTTTTCAAATTTCTTTTCAATTCTAATTTCAAATCTATCTTTTTACAAATTTCTTTTTATTCCAAATTAATTTCTTTCCAAATCTATTTTCTAACTTTCTTTTTCTTGCACTTGCATATCATACATCATGTTAGTTTCTTTTCAAAAATTCCTTTCTAAAGTAGATAGGATTGAACAATAATTAGTTGAAGACTCTCATAGGTGAATCTAGGGTAGATTAACATGTAGGTAGCGTAAGGGCGGGGTAGGGTGATGGCTTAGTGCATCTTCCCTTCACGTAACCAACCTCTGAACCTAAGATCACTGATTTCGAAAGACCAAAAGGAGTTATTTTCAAAAAGGGCTAAATATTTTTCAAAGGTTGCCAAATAACCTGTTTTTCTTAAAAATCCTCTCTTGAGGTGGTATTTTTAAAAACCTTTTCCAAAAACCCTAAGTGTGGTCTTTGGATTATGCTTAGTTTTTAGGTGACCTAACTCACCTTAATCAAGTTAGGTGGCGACTTCAAACTTTTTTCAAAAGCCCTTTATTCAAATCTATTTTCAATTCAAACCTAGTCGCACTCATTCTTCTCGGAGGGTGAGTTCTAACGAGAGAGTACAGTATTTTTCCCGCTTGTGTGTGTATTACTCGAGTGCAAAAACTCTAGGCGCGACAGTACTATTACATCCTGATAAGAAAAGGATGAAATTAAAAAGAAGAATCCCAAAAGAGAAACTGAAGTTCAAAATTCTGTCTAATTCTAGGATACAACACTCATAACTAAACATGAACCCTGGGGCAAACCCATAGGGCATGCATCCATTCTCATCCATATGTAAAATGTATGTATTTATAAAAAAAAATATGACATGCATTCAATTCCATTCTTGTATGTGCATTCATCAAAAAGTTTGGCATGCACTCAATTCAAATCCTGCAAGTGCATTCTTATATGTGCATTTATCAAAAAACATGACATACATTCAAATTCCATTTTTGCATGTGTATGCATCAAAAAGTATTATTGCATTTAATTCCAATGTTGTGTGTGCATTCATCAAAAAAGTATGACAGGCATTCAATTTAATTACCCGTGCATTTTTAGAATTGGCATAAATAAACTGTTTTTGCACAAAAACTCTCTCTCTCTCTCTCTCTCTCTCTCTCTCTCTCTCACATATAGGAAACAAGGAATGGGGCAAAGTAACCTCAAACATCTCCAGCACCAGCACACACCTTAGAAAGCTCAGACTTCCATAGTCTGCAAGAAACAAAAAATGGGGTAACGGCCCATCCTTGACCTCCCTAATCAACTTTGGACTTTCCCAGAGGAGCATTGCTCCACCAAATGGAGTGTTGGTTCAAGAAGTAGCAGTTTCAAGACATCAACCTTGGATTTCCCCCGAGGAGCATCATTCTGCCAAACGGAGTGTTGGTTCAAGAAGTAGTAGTTTCAAGACATCCACCTTGGACTTCCCTAGAGGAGCATCATTCCGCCAGACGGAGTGTTGGTTTAAGAAGTAGCAGTTTCAAGACATCAACCTTGGACTTTTCCAGAGGAGTATCGTTCTTCCAGACAGAACGTTGGTTCAAGAAGCAACAGTTTTAAGACATCCACCTTGGACTTCCCCAAAAAAGCATTGTTCCGCCAGACCGAGTGTTGGTTCAAGAAGCATCAATTTTCCCAAAGGAGTATCATCTCACTAGACGAAGCGTCAATTTTCTCAAAGGAGTATCATTATGCCAAATGAAGAACCACTTCAAGAAGAATCAATTTTCCCAAAGGAGCATCATTCTGCCAGACGAAGCTCTAAACATCGACCATTGACTCGAGGTAACAATTCGATAGATTCCAACTCTTCTAAATCTCTCTGATTGCCTTGCAGTCAACATGAGACTCTTATTTTATCATTTTCTGTCTTCGACAAGCAAAGACAAAAAAATAAAGGCAATTGTAAGCACCCCATTTTTGCCCGCTCGGCAATCTTCGGTCTAACCGAGCTCACTTTCAAACATCACGTGTACATTCAGACTGCAACCTACCCTCCAAACTCCAATCCAGTCCACGAGTCACTTTTCGGGTCAGTTAGGCCCGCTAGAAGCTAAATGACCAAAATGCCCCCAAGGCATCATCTTAGTCTAATTCAATCTGGCACGCTTCCTGAAAAGTACCTAGGACCTTAAAGTGGTAAACCCACGCTTCCACGATTTTTCCAGAGATAATCTAGCACATTCCAGTATCTTCCAGTCACTCCCGAACTGATTCTGGGAGCATCCGGTCAAAATGACCATTCTGCCCCTAGGCATCCGACTGCCTCTAGGAACCACACTAGCTCTGGGTATCAAACTGTAACCTCCCGAGGATGCTTCTAATAGTATTCCCGACCTTCCAACACCTTTTTAGATCATTCCAAGTTTATTCCGACAAGTCTAGTGTAGAATAACCGTTTTGCCCCTACTGGGCCGGTTGCTTTTTCTAACCATGCCGACTTTTGGTATCAAACCGGCAATCCCTTGGAATATTCTAATTAATGTTTCCAACTTTCGAGCCTTCTCATGGGGTATTCCAAGTCCATTCTGGTGGTTTTTCGATCTAATTGACCGTTTTCCCCTTAATGGCCCAGTCGACCACTTTAACAATCCCGACCTTGTTTTTCAAGCCCATCACATTCGGGACACTATTTTAAGGGTTTCTACCAATTTTCGGCCTTCTAGATCATTCCCAGACCTTTCACAGTCACTCCTAGTGGAGTCAAGCCAAAAATTGCATGGTAGTCAGCAGTACAGGTACCCAAATCTTTTGCCTTGCGTATCAAGGGTCGAAAGATACGTTTCTTGCCACCCTTAAAGCTTTCCTAAGTGGCTAGCGCCAAAAATTGGTTTGGAGTGGCACTAGTGGGATTTTTACCCTAGAGCTAGGCTATTTTTGTGTCTATAAATACAGATCCTCCCCCTGCGTGAAAAGGATTCACAAACTCAATCTTCAAAACTTTGCTTTTTGAAATACAGAGCTCAAAGTCTCTCCAAACCCTAGCTCCCTCTAGTCTCTTCAAACCCTAGCCTCCATACGCTTTAACCCTAACATCCATACACTCATACACAAGCCTCCAAAGCCTCCATTGAAGACTCAAAGTGCTGCAACTTGAAAGCTCTCATGGATCAAGCAAAGCAGAGCAAACAAAGCAAGCAAAACTAAAAGAAGACAAGGTAGGCTCTCTTTTTATGTTTACGTACTTCCTCCCCCCCCCCCCCCCCCCCCCCCCCCCCCCCCCCCCCCCCCCCTTTCTCTTCTTCCTCTTAACCCACTTGGATTTTTTTCTATTTTAATCCCCCATCTTCTACCCCCCTTTCTTGCATGCTTGAAACAAGGGACTCCCCGATTCATGCATAGGAAGGACTGTTAAAAGTCACCGTGTCGAGGGCTTTCTTCTAGTTCGACTGTAGACCGTGTGGATTCGGCCTCCTTGATTATGTGGTGAAGCCAAACTTTATATGTTCACAACCTCACTTGCATTGTGCATATTGTACATCCATTCAAAATTATTTTCAAAAGTTGTTTTCAAAATGTGCATCAAAATCCTCTTTCAAACTTACATTCAAAATATCTTTTTCAATCTTATTTTCAAAATCACAATCTTAAAGTGATTCTAGTCATTCCATGGTTAAGGTTATTTTAGGAAAGCGTTATATTTATTGTGACCATTAAGATCCATATTTTGCGTGTAATTCCTAAATTATTTTTATTAAAAACCACAATCTTAAGATGATTCTAGCCATTCCAGGGTTAGGGTTGTTTTAGGAAAGTATGATATTCAAAGTGATTATTATGGTCCACGTTTCAAATCCATGTTGTTTTCAAAACCACCAACTTAGAATAATTCTAAACCTTACATGGTTAGAATTGTTTTAGAGAAATGAGATATTCAAAAGGTTTTCAAAAGTCCATGTTGAAACTCCTCTCTAAATTGCTTTTCAAACTCCTTTCCAAAAACTCTCTTCAAAGATTTCCTTTCCAAATTCTTTTCGAACTCCTTTCCAAAAGCTCTCTTCAAAAATTCACTTTCTAAAAACTCTTTTCAAGTTTCCTTCCTAGAAACTCTCTTTAAAAGGTCCCATTTCCAAAAATTCTTCTTCTTGGAGTCCAAGTCAAGCCCTAGAATTCATGATTAGAACACCTTAGTTCTCTTTCCTAGAACATGACTTCCCCTTTTGCTTCAAATTATAGGTTTCCAAAACTATCTTCTACATCAAAACCTATGTTTTTAAAAAACTCTTTATCTACACCAAATCATATCTTTACAAGTCCTAGATTTCTAAAATTCAACCTTTCCAATTCCATGTCAAATCTAATCTTTCAAATTAGGAAACTAGATCAAATCTTCCTGTTTAGGAAACGAAATCAAATCCTTTAATTTTAGAAACCAAATCAAATCATCTCCTTTTGGAAATAAAATCTAACCTTTAACTTTTGGAAATAAGAATCAAATCTTTCTAAATTCAAAACTTTCCTAAGTTCACATCTTTATAAATTTAAAACTTTCCTAAGTTCACACCTTTCTAAATTCGAAAACTTTTTCAATTTAGCACTTTCCTAAAATGGAAATTTCCTATTTTGAAACTTTCTTAAATTCAAAGATTTCTAAAATCTACTGTTTCCTAAACCTAACTTTCTAAATTCATTCAAATCAAGTGATTTAGTCATGTCTTTCTAAATCAAATCAAATCTCTTTTCAAACCTTCCTTAAATCCAACTTTCCTAATTCAAACCATTCCTAAATCCAACTTTCTCTAATCAAACCTCTCAAGTCTAAATCAAACATTTCCAATTCAAGTCCATGCTCCAACCTTAGGTTACTTAAACCCTAAGATACCTAAACCCTAGTTCAACCAAGTTAGGAAACTTCAACTCTTTTCTAAAACTATTTTCCAAATCAAGATGGTTTTCCAATTTCAATCTAAGTCAAAATATTGTCAAAACTCAGTCTTTCCAAATCAAGTCCAAGTTCTTCTTCCAAGTTCAATCTTTTCAAATCAAAATCAATTTCAAAATCCTTAAGTTCTATTTCAAATTAAAATCAATTCCAAGTCCAATTTCAAATCTTCTATTCAAAGTTCAAATCAAAACCTTCTTCAAATTTTCCAATCAAAGTTCCAATTCAAACCTTTTTCAAGTCAAGCCTCAACGTGTCTATTTTCAATTAGACTCTTGTCCGAACTACGACTGACCTGATTTCCAAAAAAGGGATACGTAGGTAACTTTCATGGGTGCGGTCACAACCTTTTTCATGTTTCTAATTCCACATCCTATTTTCAAATCTCTAATTCCATAATCTTTTTCAAGTTTCAAATTTCTAAAACTTTCTTTCAAACTTTAAATCTTCTTTTCAAATCTATTTTCAAAGTTAAATATTTATTTACAAATCTATTTTTAAAATCAAGTCTTTTTCTTGCACTTGCATATCATGCATCATGTAGTTCTCTTTTTAAAGTGGATGTAATTGGACAATTGTTAATCAAAGATTCTAAATGAGTGAACCTAGGGTGGATAGACATGTAGGTACCCAAAGGGTGGGGTAGGGTCATGGCTTAGTGCGCCTTCCCTACATGTAACCAACCTCCAAACCTAAATCACTATTTTTGAAAGACCAAAATGGAGTTATTTTCCAAAAGGGCTTAAAACTTTCTAAAGGTTGCTAAACAACCTATTTTCTAAAAACCCTATTTCTAGAAAGTTTTCAAAATTTTTCAAAAACCTTTAGTCCTTAGTTTTAGGTGATCTAACTCACCTTAATTAAGTTAGGTGGTGACTCCAAATCTTTTTTCAAAAACTCTTAATCAAATCAGTTTCTAAGTCAAACCTAGTCGCACTAGTCCTTCTAGGAGGATGAGTTCTAACGAGAGAGTACCATATTTTTTACACTTGTGCATGTTTTTCTTGAGTGAAAAAAATCAGGTGCGACAATGAAATCGGCCGAGGGCACATATCCTCCCGCTTGACGCCACAAGTCAACCACCTCTTGGCTGACGACATAACCTCCGACTACCACCTCAAACTGAGTGAAGGCGCCTATGGAGTAGGCCCCAAAATATGTGGCGTAGTCAGTTTCTAAAGGAAGTAGAAAACCAGCACCCGGCTGACGCTCCTGGTATAGAATAGGAACCCCCTTGACCAACGCTCTGAACATGTATTCAAATGGATCCCCTGCCGATCGAAACTTACCATGGAACTGGCGCTAATGCTAGTCACCCAGATAAGACTCCCAAGACTCATCGCTCAAAAAGAAAACCCTCGACAAAGACATCGAGACCAGATACCTGATTGTCTTATACTGAACTGATCCAATAAACGACCATTAAGTCACGTCTCTCGCCTCTATTAGCTCTAGGTTCACCTATAGCATCACGAAGTCAGTGATCTCAGATTTGTGGGCCACCTAATCACAAGCCCATCTTAAGGCCTAGGGATAAAGGTCAGCTTCTACTTCCTCTGGGTGGCGAACTGGTAAGTACTTATAGCTCCACCAAACCAAAAAAGGCCAAAAACTAGTCACGCAACCCCAACAGGAGGAGGTCCAGACTCGCATGGATCTGAGGAATCAGTTGAAGGAGAAAGACCCCCAGTCAAGCTCTAATAATGCACCCAAGTCAGCCACCACACTCACTAATCAAAAAGGGACGATCAACTTGTTGTTTTTGCAAAAGCAGTTAAAAATGATGTACAAAACAAGTCGTCGCCTCATAATATCTCGCCACGCAAGAGGTGGCTCAACAGAAAAGGTACTCTCGTCCTGACTAAACTAAGAAACCAGAAAGGCTGAGCAGCCAAAAGGTGACAAATCTAGCAAAGCATAAGTGTCAACTCTAGTAACTAGTTGCAATGTAACATGATGATTGACAAAGAAAAGTCCTGTAATAATGGCCCAATCTAGTGGGGTAAGACCCAGCTTGAAGCCCACGAAGTGAAAGGTGTCTGTCTCATCGAAACCCCTCTTAATCAAAGCCAATACCAAGTGTCGGTTCAGGTAGTTAGCTTGTAATCCTATAAATGCTCTGAACCCGATCTCCGCCAAGAAGACAGAATAAGATGGAGTAGCCCGCTGCATAGTGCTAAAAGCCAGGTGGACAGCCCCTTTGAAGGATGTATATACTCCAGGAGGAGGCAAGTATTGTCGAGAGTATACGCTAGGATGATAGGCGAGGTCCCCCAATGGAGGAATGTCTGGTATCTCCAAATCTCCTAAGTCAGCATCTGTCTGTCTGTGTCTAGAAGAAGCTCTCCCATAACCGGTAACACAGTCCCTGAGGCCTAGTAATTCCTCCTCAGCATCCATCTCCCTTTCAAAAACCGGCTTAACTAGAGGGAAGGGGTCAACTGGAGGCATACTCCCCCTCCTGCTCTGGCTAGATGATGCCCGACTAACTGATCGACGACTGCCTCTAGAGTGACTGGAACTACCAGCAGAATCTGTACGAGCTCCCTCCTTTCAGAACAGCCACCACCCGCATCAGCCATCCTGAAAGCTAAACTGAGGTAAGGACACTAACATATGGTAAGTATAGTTCGGAAAAAGTAGAAGGTATATATAAAAAAGAGGATCAAAAGATTTCAAATTTTGAGTCAAAATGATTTTTTTACACATTTTATCTTCAAATATTTCAAGTTTCAAGTCAAAATGAATTTTCTATACATTTTGTCTTCAAAAATTTGAGTGTCAAGTCAAAATGAATTTTCTACACACTTTGTCTTCAAAATTCAAGTCTCAAGTCAAAATGAATTTCCTATATATTTGGTCTTCAAAGATTTCAAGTTTGGAGTCAAAATGAATTTCCTACACATTTTGTCTTCAAAAATGCAAAAGATTTCAAGTTTAGAGTCAAAATGAATTTTTTACATGTTTTGTTCAAATCAAAATAGATTATAATTCAAAATCAAAAGTTCATTTTCAAAAATCAAATCTTAGAGGTTTCAAATCAAAATCCATCTCAAACTTTTTTAAGCTTCTCCTTCAAAGAGATTTCTACTCCAATCAAGTTTCAAGATTTTCCAAAAATTCTTCCTCCAAGAAGTCTCATTAAAAAATCAATCCTAAAAAATTCTCAAGGTTTCAATCTTAAAAAATTTCCTTTTTCCAAAATCTTTATCAATTTCTAAGTTTTCCAATTTCAAGGCCCGTTTTCAAAATCTTCTAAAAATATTTTCCTTAAAAGTTTCTATTCAAAATTCCATTTTCAAAAACTCTTTCTAAGTTTTTCTTTCAATTGTTTTAGGCTTCCCCGAGTTTCTCGGGGCCTTCTCTATCAAAAAGACCCCACATTCAAAGGTTTTATCTCTTTTTCTTCAAAAATATTTCGTTTCAAAATTTCCAACTCTTTTTTTACTTCAAAAAAATTTCCTCCCGAGTTTTTTGGCGCCTTCTCTGCCAAAAAAGCCCCACCCTCAAAGGTTTTATATCTTTTCCCTTCAAAAAGATTTCATTTCAAAAATTTTCTAACTCTCTCCTGATTTTTGAAAAATTTCGACAGAGTTCCATTTGTAAATAGTCCCTACAACGCGCAAAACTTTGCAACAACGCACAAATCGTGCACCCCACTCACAATCACAAAACACCAACATGTATAGAACAATCTATGCACATTCCTAAGATTTTCAAATTTCCAAACACCCGTTCCATTTTAAAAAATTCAAGGATTTTCAAAATTGTAGCAAAAATCTTTTAAAACTACTTCAAATATTTTCTAAAATATTTTCACATTTTCCTAAACGTTAAATTCAAAAATTTCCATTAATTTCTTAATTTTTCTTATTTTTCAACTCTTTTTTCTTTTTTTTTTTAAATAAAAAATTAAAAAAAGTTTTCGAAAAATCACAAAAATTCATATGATTGTTCACCATATTTTTCTAAGGTACATGGTACAAAAATCTAGCCAGAAAACTTAATACATAAGGCTGTAGGGGAAAATCCCCAATTCCTGCAAAAACTCCTTTTACATAAACATGCAAAACTATCTAAACTCAATCAAACAAGCATCAAAATGTAGAAAAAAATATCACCAGAGCATTCAAAACACATCAAAACATTGATTTCCACTATTTAGACTATTCAAACAGAGTTCTACACATCAAAATCATTGGAAAACAAAAAAAATAACTCACATTTTGGAGTTCTCCAGCAAAATCTTCTTGTCCAGTGACTATTCTAACGATGGCGACCACTTCCAGCAACTCTTCAAGGTCTCCCAAATCCACTCTTTCAATGCACAAGGCTCACTTCTTGCAAAACCCTCACAAACTCGTAAGATTCGAATAAAAAACTCTCTAATTTTAATCCCAGGCCTAGTGCCACTAGTAGTGGCGCCAAGGCAATTTTAAGCTTGGCATCACTCCCAGTGGCACCATAGTCAAATTCTGGCCCATTTGGCCCTTTTTCTTGCCAAACGCCAATTTCAAACACCCCCTTGGGTTAATTTTTGATTTCTAAGTCCCAGTCTTCAAAGATTTTCAAGCTCCATCCTTTCGATTGCCTTGCAGTTAACATGAGACTCTTACTTTGTCATTTTTTGCCTTCGACAAGCAAAGACAAAAAAAGAGGGGCAGCTATAAACACCTCATTTTTGCCTGCTCGGCAATCTCCGGTCCGACCAGACTCACATTGAAACTAACACAGATGCATTCAAGCCCAAACCAGTTTTCCAAACTTAATTTATTCAATCAATCACTTCGCGGGCCCACCGAGCTCAATAGAGGGAAAATGACCAAAATGTTCTTGGGGCATTGCTCGGTCCAATTCCAGTTGGCATGTCTTCCTAGAGAAGGTAAGTCCCCTTTTTAACCTTAATTTCAATTTCAATTCCAATCCAAATCAATCAAACTCAAACCGGAACGTCTTTTGAGAAAATTGATCCCTCAGACGGTAAGCCCATCTAATCTGGCACATTTATTGAGAAAACTCATTGGAATGATAAGTCCCTTCAAACCTATCAACCGGGATGGAATCCAAGTCCTCGAGATGATAGAATGGTTCACTTGTAGCGCTTGCTAGCCTGCCAATGTAGAATGTCTATTATTTGGCATGTTTTTCCAAAAAGTTAATTCCTTAAACGATAAGTCCATCTAGAAGCTTCTCAAGATCACACAGTCTCTAGAATGAACACACACCATCAGAGTGGCAAAAACACTAGCAAACATCGCAACCGTCAGAGTGGCAGAAACATTCGTAAATAGATCGACATTAGGAATTGCCAGCAAACCCCTATGTCATAGGACCAAACTCGCCTCTTGGCCGTGGCATATTTACCAAAGGACGAGATGCCTTTGGAAACCAACTCGTCACACACCGTCAGAGTGATAGAAACACTCAAAACCTAGGTCAACACCAGTGCCTGCTAGCCCACTTTAGTGAAAAATGACCAAACTGCCCTTTAGGCCCTTTCTAGCATGTCTCTTGAGAAAGTACCGATGTCCTCAGAGTGGTAAGTCCACCCTTCCAAGATTGTCCCAAAGAAAATCCGACATGTTCAAGTGCCTTCCAGTTAGTTCTAGACCAATTCTAAGACTATTAAGTTAAAATAACCATTTTGCCCCTAGGCATTCAATTGCTTCCGCGAACTACACCAACTTTGGGTATCAAACAACTTACCTCCCAAGGATGCTTCTAATAGTATTTCTAACCTTTCAACACTTTTTAGATCATTTTGAGTCTATTTCAGCAAACCTGGTGTAAAATGACTGTTTTGCCCTGGTGGGCTGGTCGCCTTTTCCAACCACACCGACTCTGGGTATCAAACCGGCAACCATCTGGAACATTTTCAATAGTGTTTCCAACCTTCAAGCCTTCTCACGGGTCACTCCGAGTCTATTCTGGTGTTTTACCAATTCAATTGATAGTTTTGCCCCTGGCGGGACAGTCGACCTTTTCAAACACTCTGCATTACTTCTCAAGCTAGTTAACTTTGAGACATTCTCTCGAGGTTTTTCATCCATTCCCGGCTGATTCTGGTTACTCAGAATCTTCCAAATCATTCTCAGACTTTCCAGAGTCACTCCTAGTGGAGCCAAGCCAAAACCTGCATGGTAGTCACTAGTGTAGGTGCCCAAATCTTTTGCCTTGCATCCCAAGGGTCGAAAAATATGTTTCTTGCCACTTTAAAAACTTTCTTAACTGGCTAGTGCCATTAGTAGTGGCGCCAAACCAATAAATGGCGTAGTGCCACTAGGAGTGGCGCCAATGTGAATTTTGCCCTGGCGCCATTGCAACAGGCGCCAAGTCATTTAGTTGCCTATAAATACAAACCTTCCCCTTGCATGAAAAGGGTCCGCAAACTCTATTTCACAGAACTCAGAGCTCAAAATCTCTCCAAACCCTAGCCCTCTCTACCCTCTTCAAGCCCCAGCCTCCATACACTTAAACTCTAACCTCCATACATTGTATACACTCAAACACAAGCCTCCAAAGCATCCATTAAAGACTCAAAGTGTTGAAACTTCAAGTTCTCAAAGTTCAAGTAAAGAAAAGCAAACAAAACAAGCAAAGCAAGAAGAAAACAAGGTGGGCTTTCGATTTACTTTTATGCAATTCCACTCTCTCTCTCTTCTTCCTCCTAACCCACTTGAGTTTTCTTTTATTTTAATTTTCATCTTCTACCTCCCTTTCTTGCATGCTTAAAATAAGGGACTCCCCAATTCATGCCTATGAAGAGTTGTTGAAGGCTACCATGTCGGGAGCTTTCTTCAAATTCAACCCTTGATAGTGTGGGTTCGGCCCCCTTTATTATGTGGTGAAGCCTAGCCTTTTATGTTCACGACCCTTTTCGCATTATGCATATCATATTCATACATCTATTTAAATTCGTTTTCAAAATTGTCTTCAAGCTTGCATCAAAACTCTCTTTCAAAATTTGCATTCATAATCTTCTTTTTCAAACTTGTTTTCAAAATCACAATCCTAAAGTGATTCTAGTCATTCCATGGTTAGGGTTGTTTTTGGAAAGTATCATATTCATTATGACTATCAAGGTCCAAATTTTTAGGTGTAAACCCTACATTATTTTCATCAAAACCACAATTTTAAAATGATTCTAGCCATTCCATGGTTAGGATTGTTTTAGGAAAGTGTGATATTCAATATGATCATTATGGTCCATATTTCTAATCCATGTTATTTTCAAAATCACAATCCGAGAATGGTTCTAATCTTTTCATGGTTAGAATAGTTTTAGGAAAGTGAGATATTCAAAAGATTTTCAAAAGTCCATATTCAACCCCCTTTCCAAATTGCTTTTCAAGTTCCTTTGCAAAAACTCTCTTTAAAAATTTACTTTCCAAAAACTCTTTTCAAACTTCTTTCAAACTTCTTTCCAAAAACTCTCTTTAAAAATCTACTTTCTAAAAACTCTCTTCAAACTGCTTTCCTAAAAACTTTCTTCAAAAGATCTACTTTCTAAAACTCTCTGTCTTAAAGTCCAAGTCAAGGCCTAGAATCTGTAGTTAGGAAATCCTAGTTTTTTTCCTTAAAATCATGATTTCCTCTTTTACTTCAAATCATAGATTTTCAAAACCTCTATTTTCTATATCAAATCATAGGTTTCCAAAATTTGTTTTTCCACCAAATCATAGATGTCCAAATCCAAGATTTTCAAAACTCAACCTTTTTCATTCCATGCCAAATCCAATATTTCAATTTAGGAAACTAGATCAAATCCTCCAATTTTAGAAACCAAATCAAATGATCTAATTTTTGGAAATAAAGGTTAATTTTTTACTTTAGGAAATGGGAATCAAATCTTTCTTAATTAAACATTTCCCAAATCTAACCTTTCCTAATTTCAAACCTTTCTAAATTTCAATCTTTCCAAATTCAAATCTTTCCTAAAATGAAACTTTCCAAATTCAAATATTTCCTCAAATAAAATTTTCCAAATTCAAATCTTTCCTAATTTGAAAATTTTGCTATTTTGAAACTTTCCTAATTCAAAGCTTTTCAAAATCCAATCTTTCCTAAACTTTAACTTTCTAAACTCTTTCAAATCAAATAATCAAAGTCAAGTCTTTCCAACCATTTCAAGTCAAGTGTTTCAAAATCAAATCAAATCTTTTCCTAATCTTTCTTAAGTTCAACTTTCCTAATTCTAAGTTTTCCAAAATCAATACTTTCTTTAATCAAACCTTTCAAGTCTAAATCAAATCTTTTCAATCCAACTGCATACTTCAACCTAAGGTCACCAAAGCCCATAGGATGTCTAAACTTTAGATCAACCCTAACCCTAAAGTGAGGAAGCTTCAACTCTTTTCAACTCCTTTCTAAAGCTCTTTTCTAAATCAAGATGGTTTTCAACTTCAATCTAAGTCAAAAATGTTTTCAAAACTCAACTTCTTATTTTCCAAATCAAGTTCAAGTTCTTTTTCCAAGTTCTATCCTTTCAAGTCAAAGTCAATTTTTAAAACTCCATGTTTAATTGGAAATCCAATTTCAATTTTTCAATCTTCTATTTAAAGTTCAAATCAAACCTTTTCCAAGTTAAAATTTTCAAAAACCTCAAAGTGCCTATTTTTAATCAGACTCTTGTCCGAACTACGACTGACCTGATTCTTAGCAAAGGGATACCTAGGTAACCCTCATGGGTGCTGTTACAACTTTTTTCAAACTTCTAATTCTACAACCTTTTTCAAACTTCCAATTTTACAACCTTTTTTTAAATTTTCAATTTCATAATCTATTTTCAAAATCTAATCTTCTTTTCAAATCTATTTTTCATAAATCAAATTCTTTTCTTGCACTTGCATGTCATGCATCATTTCAAATTTCTTTTTAAAATTCTTTTTAAAGTGGATATAGTTGGACATTGAACAATCGAAGATTCTAAATGAGTGAAACTAGGGTGAATATACATGTAGATACTGTGAGGATGGGGTAGGGTGATGGCTTAGTGCGTCTTCCCTACATGTAACCAACCTCTAAACTTATAATCATTGTTTTCAAAGACCAAAACGGAGTTATTTTTCAAAAAAAGCTTAAATATTTCCAAAGGTTGCCAAACAACTTATTTTCTTAAAAACCCTCTCTTGCAAAAGTTTTCCAAAACCTTTTCAAAAACTCTAAGTTTAATCTTTGGATTGCACTTAGTTTTTGGTGACCTAACTCACAGTAATCAAGTTAGGTGGCGACTCCAAATCTTTTTCCAAAAGCCCTTAATTAAATCAATTTTCAATTCAAACCTAGTCACATTCGTCCTTCTAAGAGGATGAGTTCTAATGAGAGAGTACCATATTTTTTCACTTGTGTGTATTTTCCTTGAGTGTGAAAAATTAGGGCGTGCAACACCTGTCCTAGTGACTACCATGTAATTTTTGGTTTGGCTCCACTAGGAGTGACTTCGAAAAGTTCGGGAATGATCCGGAAGGCTCCGAGTAGCCAGACTTGGCTAGAAATGGACAGGAACCCTCGAGAGACTGCCTTGGAGGTAACTAGCTTGAGAAGCCATGTCGGAAAGATTAAAAACGTCGACCGGCTCGCTAGGGGCAAAACGGTCAATGAAACCAGGAAAACACCGAAATGAACCCGGAGTGACCCGTGGAAAGGTTTGAAAGTTGGAAACACTATCGAGAGTGTTTTGAGGGGTTGCCGGTTTGATATCTAGAGCTGGTGTAGTTAGAAAAGGTGACCGACCAACTAGGGGCAAAATGGTCATTTTGCACCGGCCTTGTCGGAATAGACTCGGATTGATCCAGAAAGGTGTTGGAAGGTTGAGAATAGTATTAGAAGCAACCTGGGGAGGTTACTGGTTTGATATCCATAGCCGATGTAATTCTCGGAGGCGTTCGAATGCCTAAGGACAAAATGGTCATTTTGATGGATGGTCTTGGAATTGGTTTGGAACCAACTAGAAGGCACTTGAACATGTAGGATTGTCTGTGGGATAATCTTGGAATGGTGGACTTATCACTCGAGGGCTTAGGTACTTCTTGAGAAGCGTGTTAAAAAAGGCCCAAGGGGCAGTTTGGTCATTTACTAAAGTGGGCTAGCAGGCACTGGTGTTGACCCGGGTTTAGGGTGTTTCACTCACTCTAATAGTGTGTGACGAGTTGGTTTCCAAAGGTATCTTGTCCTGTGGTAAACGAGTCACGACCAATAGGCATGTTCGGTCCCGTGACATAGGGGGTTTGTTGGCAATTTCCAATATCGACCTTCTTACAGGTGTTTTCACCACTATGACGGTTGCAATGTTTGTGAGTGTTTCTATCACTCTGACGGTGTGCGTTCATTCTAGAGACTACCTGTTCTCAGGAAGCTGCTAGATGGACTTATCGTCTAAGGGATCAACTTTCTTGAAAAACATGCCAGATTAAGTTTGATCTGTCTGAACTGGAATTAAAACAGGAATTGAGGTTGAAATAGGGACTTTCTGTCTTCAAAAAGACTCGCCAACTAGATTTAAACCAAGTAATGCCCTAAGTACATTTTGGTCACTTTGGCTCTATTGGGTCGGGCGGGCCCATGAAGCGATTGATTGACTGGATTGAGTCTGGAGAGCTGGTTTGGACTTGAATGTGTTTGTGTCGGTTTGAATATGAGTCCGATCAGACGAGAAATTGTCGAGCGGGTAAAAATAGGGTGCTTACATCCATGCCTTATTTTCTACTCTGTTTTTCATTCACAACACATTCATAATCTACCTGCATATATATCTTGTACTGTGTTGATTGTTCCATTGGCATAGTTTTGTTAATCTGTGATGATTGATTAAAGTTCTGAAAACCCAATTCACCGCCCCTCTTGGTTAGTTATTTCGGGCCAATAATTGGTATCAAAGCAGGTACTCATTATTAGGCTTTACATCCTAGAGTAAAGATCAATAGCAACCAATTTCGAAAGCTCCCTTTTGAAAGGTTATTCTACTAGTAGACCACCTTTATTCAATGGAACAAATTATAGCTAATGGAAAATAGAATGAAGATTTACATACAATCTGTGGATTATGAAATCTGGAAAATCATTGTGAGCGGACCCACGGTCCCTACGAAAACAAAAGAAACAGTGGCTGTTATCAAACTAGAAAATGAATGGGATGAATCTGATTTAAGGCTTATGTAGCTGAATGCTAAAGCTATGAGTTTATTGCATTGTGCATCAGATCCAACTGAATTTAATAGAATTTCTACATGTGAATTAGCAAAAGAGATTTCAGACAGATTAGAGGTTACTCATGAAGGAACCAACCAGGTTAAGAAATCTAAGATAAATATTCTTATGCATAATTATGAAATGTTTAGAATGCTATCTGGAGAATCCATTACTGAAATGTTTACATGATTTACTAATATTATTAATGAATTAAAATCTCTTAGAAAGATCTATTTTAACAGTGAGCAAGTAAGAAAGATTCTTAGAATTTTGCCAAGAACATGGAAAGCCAAGGTGGGTGCAATTTAAGAAACAAAAAAGTTGGACAACTTGCCCTTGGAATAACTACTTGGATCTCTGATACCTTATGAGATAACACAATGGAAAAATATTCAAGGAGAAGATGAGAAAAAGAAAAGAGTCATTGCATTCAAATCTATAACTGCTGAAAACGAATCTAATAGAGATGAGGAAAATGAAGAACTTGATGTGCTCACCAAAAAATTCAAAAGGTTCATGAAGAAGAAATGGAGAAAAGAAAGAAAATCAGAACCAAAGAGAGAATCAAGCAGAGGAGACTTCACCATCAATTGTTTTGAGTACAAAAGGCCTAGACACACCAAAGTTGAATGTCCTTAACTCAAAAAGAGATTGAAAAATGGTAAAAGAGCAAAAGCATTGGGTATAATATGGAATGACATTGAAAGTTCCAACTCGGATGAAGAATTTGAAAGCTCCAGCTCAAATGAAAAATCTAAAACTGAAGAAGTGGCCAAACTATGTCTAATGGCTCATGGAAATAAAGAAGAAAACGAGGTAACAACTGAATTTTTTTTTAAAGAATTACATGATGCTTTCAATGATTTATTATCTAAAATTAAAAAATCTACAATCAAGAGTAGTCTATTGAAGAAAATGGTTTCATCCTTAACCATAGAAAATGAAATTTTGAAATCTAAAAATGAGACCTTGAAAAAGGACAATGAGATTTTGAAAGAAAAATTTAAACATTTGGATAAATCATTGGTTAGATTTGTTGAAGGAAGAGAAAACCTAAATACCATTATTGGAAACAAAAATGTATATTTGACAAAGCTGGTATTGGGTATAAGCCTTTCAAAACTAAAAAGGTTTTAAAAAATCAGTTTAATACCTCTTTTAGAAAACTCAGATTAGGTGCTTCTACTGTCATAAGAATGAACATTATGCCAATCAATGTTGGTTAAGAAAACTAGTCAGCAAAAATGTCAAGAAAACATAGATTCCTAAAGGAATCATTGATACTAACCCCCAAGGACCCAACATGATGTGGGTACCAAAGAATAAAACTTGAATTGTTTTCACTGTAGGTTTGCCTATAATCCAATCCGAAGTTAAGAAGAATTGTTGGCATCTGGATAGTGGGTTTCCAAGGCATATAACTGAAAGTGAAAATCAGTTTTCATCTCTCTCACCCAAAGATGGATGATATTTGGTGAAAAATGGTAAAGGAAAAATCATTGGGATTGGAAGCATTGGTATATTTTTTGGTTATTCTCTGCATAATGAAGCTTTCAGAGTTGTAGTAAAAGAACCTTAGTGGTTGAAAAAGCTATCCATCTCAAGTCTATCTTTCTTGCAAGCAAAGTTGAAAATAATGATGTAGTTGAAGTAGAATAAAGTGCTAGTAATATCAATAAAGTGCCATCACTTGAAGAAGCAGTGGCAAGAAAATTCAAAGAAGCAGATTATGAAGAAAAAAGCCAACTCCAACTATATCTTGGTAGCAAATTGATAAAAATAAGGGGCTACCAAAAGAATGAAAATTTATATAGAATCATCCTCAAGATCAAATTCTTATAGATGCATCAAAGGGAATGAGAACCAGAGTTTCACTATTGGATTAAAGCAATGCAAGAAGGACTGAATCAGTTTGAGATAAGCAAGGTATGAAACTTTATGCCCAAATCTAAAGAACATCCAGTCATAAGCACCAAATGAATATTCAAAAATAAGATGAATGGAGCAAGGTACTACAATCACAAATAAAGCAAGGATTAGCTCCTCAAGGCCACAGTCAAGAGAAAGAATTTTGCCAAGTGTATACAAGTGGAAATTAAGATAAGCATGATGGTAGAATTGACATTCTTCCTTGGTCTTCAAATCAAAGGGTGGCATATTCATCAACCAGGCTAAATATGTTTAGAACTTGCTAAAAAAGTTTGATGTTGAAAACTTGAAACCAATTGGAACTCCTATACACACATCAACAAAAATGGATGGTGATAATCGAGGTACTATTCTTCATACTAAATTTTATAGAAGCATGATGGGATTCTTGTTACATCTTATTACTAGCTGACCAAATATCATGCTTAGTGTGTATATGTATACAAGATTTCAAGTCATGTCTAAAAGATTACACACTATGATTGTCAAGAGAGTTAAGCATGTGCAATCCTTTAATTTGATTGATTTTGATGATATATATATGTTATGTATTTCATATTAGCATGTTCATATATGTGTTTAAATCTTATTTGCATTGATCATATGCATACATTTTATGTTTGACAAACTGAGTATCAACAATGTCAAAAAGATGTGCAAACACCTATTTTATAAAAGATGTTTTTTGACAAAGAAGTGCTGATAATTTTATCTAGTGTCAGCAATATTGTCTTAGAAAATCTTTATTTTGTATAATAGTATCGACAATTTGAAAAAAAATTCAAAACTATTTGAGAACAGAAAAATAGTGTTAGCACATTTGACAAGTAGTGTCCACAAATTGACATATACATACATAAATTTCAATTCTTGTTGTCAACTGATCGGTTGCATTCCCAAACACCTATAATGACTTTTCTCTCTCATTCTACCTATTCAAATCTATCATATTATTCGTTGTCTACCCAAACCTCTCACAAAGAAGAAAGTGGTTAAGGGGAAAGCTTTGAAGACGAAAATAATGAAATCTGGTACACCAAAAATGAGAAGCAAGAAAAAGGCAAGAGAAGGTTGAATCTTGCCAAAGAAATGATATTGAAAAAGAAAAGAATGACTAGTTGGAAATTGATCCATATTTTGAGAAGAAATTTGCAAAGGAAATGTATGAACTTAAAATACTTTTCTAGAAAGGTATTTCTAATATTGAATTGTTCTTCATGCGTGCTTATCTGGTTGCGACCAAGGTCACTTTGGTAGTATATATTAATGGCTGAAACTGAGAAGATCTTGCTTGCACTATGAAATGATCTTGATCAAGATATTTAAAGTTCTTTAAAGTGGATATAAAAAAAGGAAGCAAAGGAAGGCGAAAGCAGTTTTGATCCTTGAAGTGAATGAGATATCAGTTGAATGAAGCAAGAAGAGTTTGGCTCTTGAAGCAAGAAAGAACAAGAACTGAATATCATTTTGAGGGGGAGGATGCTCCCATCAAGAGAAAAAATCTGAAGTAAGAAGAAGAAATTTCAAGAGCTGCAAGGAACATTCTTTTAATGATGAAAATTTTTAGAAATTGACAAATAGATGTCCTAATGAGCATGATGATAGAGATGAAGGAATATCAAGAGTATATGTTCACTCAATTGAACACCAGAGTGGATAATGGATTTATAAGGCTTATGATTGTGGAGAACAAGGTGATAAGAATGAATAAAAATTGTGGTTGCCAATAAAATGAGGAGCTTGAAGGAGCTTATACTATGGACTACACTTCAGCAAGAAGGGACTCAAGCAGAAATTTCTCTACAAGAAGAAGACAACACTTCATCTTCAAATTGTGAGAAGGTTACATTTGATGATGAGCAATTGGTAATGAACCACCTGCTAAAATTTAGCAAGCCATTCCCACTCAAATCTATCCATCCTCTACTCCCAAAATAGTCCTAAAGCCAAGGCCATACTATCTTAGACCAAGGACCATATCTTCCAACTCTCCACAGATCAAACTGAGATGGCCAAATTTTCATTTTGATGATTTGCATTAGCATTGCATTTATATATTTAAATTTGTTGATTGCATTTCACATGTAACACCCCTGATAACCTGTTATTGTGTGACTCTACTCTACATTTTCGTTTTTATGTTCAATATTTAAAACTCTAGTTTATCTGTTATATTATTTGTGTTGTATTGTTAATATTGTTGGCACTGGATTAGCCTATAAGGCATTTTTATTTATGTTTGGATGCTTATCAGTCTTCTTGATTTTGATAGATTAATGTCTTAAGTGTTTAAATAAACTATGTTATTGTCCACACTGCTTAACTTTTTGCTGCTTAGTTGCTCTCTAGTTGCTTGATGATTGTTTGCTGATTGCTCGCTTGCTGTAACACAGTTTCACTTGACTATTTGTTGCACTTTTAATAATTCTAATTCTATTTTAATTATTTTGCTATTGTACCTATCATAATTCTTTCATAACTTCATTTTTGATTACTTGCCACAAAGGGGAAAGATCTTGTTGAATGGTTGTATGTTGCATAATAAGAGAATGATTATATGCCATAGCATGGAGAAATCACATATTAAGGGGGAGAGACACTTTATGAAAAATACTTGAGTTTATGATATTATATCTTCCATAAGGGACAACATTTTATATTGAAAAGAAATTCTAAAATATGAATGAATATTTTCTATTCTAAATTTGCATTCTATTTTGTTGGTCCTTTTTTACTAATTGACAAAAAGGGGGAGAGATACTCTATGAAAAGTATATGAAAAATGGGAGAAAGAGTGTCCTTATTCTGAAATAGTAAGGGGGAGCCTTATAAGAAGCTTTTTGCTTTAAATTCTTTAATTTTATTAATCCTTATATTTCACTAATATTGAGTTTAATTGCATATATTTTTAAGGTTTTGTCATCATCAAAAAGGGGAGAGACTGTTGGCTTAAGGTTGATCCCCATGTTGATTTTGATGATAACAAAACTATGTGCTTATTATCTAATGATTTCAATTGAGTGTGCAGATGAAATTATATTCATTTGATAACAAAAAGATTACTTAGGTAATCTTATTCTTGAAGATATGAAAATGCTCAAGAAGTTCAACAAGTATTGAAAAGAAGGATGCAAGCTATATAATTTTATCATGGTGATTTGTTGACTATTGGAAAACATGAAGATTGATGGAAGAACATAATTCTGGTTCAAATAGACTGAAGATCTTATAAGAATTCAAGAAGTTATTCAAAGAACCAAAGCACTCAAGCAAGATCATTTGAAGAAGCTTTAAGTTGATATGGAATCAATTCTTGAAGACTGAAGTACAAACAAGAATGCCGACATCATGAACTGTGAAGATCTTATCAGCACCTCATAAGAGTGCTGACACTGTAAAGGGCACATGAGAAGTTTGTGAAAGATTAAATCAAATTTGTGAGTGCCAAAACCACAATCAGATTGGTGACACCTAAAGAAGAGATAAAGTCTGGATATGTATGTGGTTGACAACATCCATAGGTAAGTTATTTTACAATGAAGACATTTGATCCATATAATTATACCAATCTACTGAAGGAGCATGTAGCTTAAACATGTTGTCTTTGAAGCAGTGTGAAAAAGCTCAAAAGAAAAGTTTATCGAGATTGACGACAATACAGAAGATTGGTGACACTTGATGAGTTGACAAAGTGAAAAGACTTCACCAGCGCAAGTAGATTGTTGACTTCTAATGGCTTAATGAACAAAGGCCTACAAAAGGTTAAAAATGCTTAAGGAATTCGGAAAGCTACCAAGAAGATCAATAGAACTCAGACTTATTCACACCGTCAAAGACTGATTTACAAAAAGGTATAAAAATGGCTTATGGTGAGCAACAACAACTGTAGCAAGAAACATGATTGCTGACACTAAGAAAGATTACTAACAATCTTGTGAAAGAGAAAACATCAAAAGAAGCAGGAAGACAAATTGGCAATATGAGATAAAGATTACTAACAATCTTGTTGAAGAGTAATGTCAAAAGAAGTGGCAAACCAAAATTGGTGACACTAAAGAAGGGATTGTTGAAAATCTCGGTAAATAGTCACAGCAAAAGAAAGGAGGAAGTTAGATTAGTGACGCTAGTAGAAGATTATTGACAATCTCAGTAGACGATGGGAATTCGCTCCAATGGTCAAATTTTTGAATTTGTCTTAGGCGTCCGCCCTATCAGTGTGCTTCCAACAACTCTAACATCTTGTTTCTGTGGAAGACTATATATGCATGGGTTCAAACTCATATTAAGGATGATCTAAAAGTGCCAAAATCCAAAAGCCCTAAATATTCCTCACTATTCTATAACTACTACAGTCTGAGAGGAAGCATTGAGCTAAAATTTGCTTTATCCACTCTTTTAAGAGTTTATCCTTTGTAATAAATTCTTGTATTTTACTTGGGTGAGGTTGTAAACCTTGTGAGCTTGAGTGTTGCTTGGGTAATACATTTGTAAGATTGAATGATCTTGGAAAACATCACTTGAAATTGAGAGTTTGGTGTAAACTCTTGTGTAAGAGTGAGCTGGACACTTATAGCAAAACCAATAGCTGTGTAAGAGGCTTTACATAATAGAAAACCTTTGAAAGGATCAAGGAAAAGAGGATGTAGGTAAGGTTGGTTGAATCTTTGTAAAATCTGTTTGTCTCTATCCTTTATTTTTTGCATTGTTTTTCATTCACTGCACATTCATAATATGCTTGCACATATATCTTATGTTGTGTTAATTGTTCTATTGGTGTATTTTGTTAATCTGTGATTATTGATTAAAGTTCTAAAAACCCAATTCACTCCCCCCTCTCGGTTAGCTATTTTGGGCCAACTGATTTGATTTGAGATGAAATTTGAAAGCATGAGTTTTGAAAATCTTGAATTTGAAAATCTTTGATTTGGTGGAAATAGCAAGTCATGATTTTAAGAACGGAATTTCGATTTCCTAATCATGGATTCTTAGGTTTTGACTTGGATTCCCAAGAAAAGGAAATTTTGAAAATTAGATCTTTGAAAAGGGTTTTTAGGAAGTGGATTTGCAAAAACTATTTTAGAAAGGTTGAATATAGACTTTTGCAAGTTTCTTAAATATCTCACTTTCCTAAAACGATTCTAAACATGAAAGGATTAGAACCATTCTAGGATTGTGATTTTGAAAACAACTACGGTTTGAAAACAAGATTTAGACCTTGATGATCTCATTGAATGTAACACCTTCCTAAAGCAACCCTAACCATGGAATGGCTAGAATCACTTTAGAATTGTAATTTATTGAAAAACAATTCAGGATTTGAAACCAAACTTTGGACTTTGATGGTCACTTTAAATATAACACTTTCCTAAAACAACCCTAATCATGGAATGGTTAAAATCTTCTTCGGGTTGTGGTTTTCAAAACAAGTTTGAAAGAAGGAGATTTTGAATGCAAGTTTTGAAATAGAACTTTGATGTAAGTTTGAAAACAACTTTGAATGCAATATTGAATGTGATATATGAACATGAAAACCATAATATAATAGGGTCGTGAACATACAAGATTAGGCTTCACCACATAATCAAAGGGGGTTGGACCCACACCATCTTAGGTTGAACTTAAAGAAAGTCTCCACACTGTGACCTTCAACAAGTCTTCCTAGGCATGAACTGGGAAGTCCCTTGTTCCAAGCATGCAAGAAAGGACGGTAGAAGATGCGGATTAAAATGGAAGAGAACCCAAATGGGTTAGAAGAGAGAAGAGAGAGGGGGGATTGCATAAACTAATTAAAAAACCTACCTTGTCTCTTTTTTGCTTTGATTACTTTGTTTGCTTCGCCTTGAAAGCTTTGAATATGCAGTACTTGATCTTTAATGAATTCTTGGAGACTTGTATCTGAGTGTATAGAGTGTATAGATGCTAGGGTTTGTGTGTATGGAGTGTAAGGAGGCTAGGGTTTGAAAGAGGTTTGAGAGAACTAGGGTTTTGAAGCTTATTTTCAGTGAGGTAGTGTTTCTAGACTGAGTTTGCGGATCCTTTTTACTCAAAGGATAGTCTATATTTATAGGTAATCGAAGTTCGCTCTGGCGCCTGTTGTAGTGGTGTCAGGCCAGTTTTTGGCTTAGCACCCTTACTAGTGGCACCAGCCACTTAGGAAATTTTTAAGGCGGCAAGAAACAGATCTTTTAATCCTTGGGACACAAGGCAAAAGATTTAGGCACCCACCCTAGTGACTATCATGCAATTTTTAGTCTAGCTCCACTAGGACTGACTCTTGAAAGTCTGAGAATGATTTGAAATGCTAAGGATGGACAGAATCTCCTAAAAGGGTATCCTACAAGTAGCTGAAGTGTTAACTGGAGCCGGTGTGGTTGGATAGAATGAACAGACCACCATGGGCAAAATAGAGTGATAAATGGACCCGAAATGGTTTGGAAGGGTACTAGAGGATTGGGCATACTATTAAAAGCATTCCCGAAGGATAACCAGTTTGATACCCAAAGCCAGTATAGTTCTTAGAGGCAATCACATGCCAGGGGCAAGATAGTCATTTTGACCGAATGCTCTCGTAATTGATCCGAAAGCAATTGGAAGGCACTTGAACGTGCTGGATTGTCCTTGGGACAATCTTGGAATGGTGGACTTACTGCTCTCCCAAGAGGCAGTTTAGTCACCAGAGTAGGCGCACTGGTGTTGACCTGGGTTTTGAGTGTTTCCATGACTCTGATGGTGTATGACGAGTTGTTTTCCAAAGGTATTTCATCCTTTGGTAAATGTGCCACTGTCAAGAAACGAGTTTGGTCCCGTGACGTCAGGGGGTTTGTTAGCAATTCCTAATGTTGAACTATTTGTGAGTGTTTGCCACTCTAACGGTTGCGATGTTTATGAGTGTTTCTGTCACTTTGACGGTGCGCGTTTATTTCGAAGACTGCTTGATCTCAGAAAGCTGCTGAATGATCTTATCGTCTTGGGACCTTAGGTACTGTCTTGATTGACGTGCCAAAAAGTGGACATTCTACGTTAGCGGGCTAGCAAGCATCAGAAGTAAACTGCTCTACCATTTTGGGGACTTGGGTTCCGTCCCGGTCGACATGTTTAAAGGGACTTACTGTTTTGAGGAGTTTTCTCAGTAAACGTGCCATGCTGGATGGATTTACCACCTGAGAGATCAACTTTCTCCAAAAATGGACCAGATTGACTTGGACTAGAATTTGGAATTGAAATTAAGGTTGAAATAGGGACTTGCCGTCTTTAGGAAGACATGCCAACTAGAATTGGACTGAATAATACTCTAATGGCATTTGGGTCATCTCGCTTATATTGGGCCTGGAGGGCCTACGAAGCGATTGATTAACTAAATTAAGTCTAGAAAGCTCATTTGACCATGAACATGTCTGTGTTGGTTTGAATTTGCATCCAGTCTGGCAAAAGATTGTTGAGTGGGCAAAAATGGGGTGCTTACATTTGTCGGTGACATGTGCTTGTATACCATTGGGCGCACGATTTATGCTTTACTACAAATTTTTGGGCATTGTAGGGACTATTGATAAATGGTACTCTGCTGAAATTTTTCAAAAATAGAAAGGAGTTAGAAATTCCTTTAAATGAAATCTTTTTAAAGGAAAAAAAAAATAAAACTTTTAAGGATGGGGCCTTTTTCGCAAAGAAGTCCCCGACAAACTCGAGGGTTCTTAGAATAAAACTTTTGAAGGAAAATCTTAGAAAAACCTTTGAAAATGGACTTTGAATAAAAATTTTGAAGGAAAAGTTTAAAAACTCGCTAAAAATGACTTTGAATAAAACTTTTGAAGGGAAAGTTTAAAAATGACTTTGAATAAAACTTTTAGGTTTGACTTTGAAATAGACTTTTTGGAAAAATTTTGAAAACCTTACGAATTGAATTTTTTTTGAAATAAAATCTCTCTATTTTTTTTTTTAAGAAAACTTGAAAACTAAAAAATATGAAATAGTAGACTCTGCCCAGGACAGGGAACGAGATTTATGCTGTTCTTTTCTTTTCTTTCTTTTCCTTTTTCTATACCACTTTTTTTTTTTTTTTTTGAACTGCATATACCATATATTGATGTCTTTACTTTGATTTAATTTTCAAGATAGCCGATGCTGGTGATGATGGTTCTGAAAGGAGACGTTGGTCCGAGAAGGGGGTTCGCACGGATTCTGTTGGCAATTCTAGTCATTCCAAGGGCAATCGCCGATTGACTAGCAGGGCTTCTTCTGGCTGAAGTGGGGGTGGGAGTATGCCTCTAATTGATCATTTTCCCCTATTATAGCCTATTTTTGAGGGGGAGATAGATGCCGAGAATGAGGCACCAGGCCTAAGAGATCATGCGACTGGTTACAGGAGGGCCTCTACCAGGAGGAGGCAGATCGATGTAGTTTTGAGGGATTTAAAGGTGCTAGAAATTCCTCCATTGGGGGACTTAGCTCATTATCCCAATGTTTATTCCAGGCACCATTTTCCCCCTCCTAGGGTACATACATCTTTTAAGGGGACCATTCACCAAGTATGTAGTACCATATAGTGGGCTGCTCCATCCTACCGTGTCTTTCTAGCATAGATTAGGGTTCAAGGCTTTCATGGGATTATAGGCAAACCGTCTGAACCACTAGTTGGTGTAGGCCTTAATTGAGAGATGGTTTTGCGAGATAGGGACCTTTCACTTTGGAGGTTTTGAGTTGAGTTTGACTCTATTAGACTGGGTCATCATTATTGGGCTTTCTTTTGTCAACCGGCAAATCACTTTGCAGCCAGTTAGTAGAGCCGAGGCTTATGCTTTGTTGGACCTGCCTCCTCCCGATTATTCTGCTTTCCCCGTGTCTTGGCTTAGTCAGGACGAGCACACGTTTTTTGTAAAGCCGCCACCTGATCGGCGAGATATTATGAGATAACGATAGTATTGTATATTGTGTTTAGTTCCTTCTGTAGTAATAGTAAGTCGATCGTCCCATTCAGGCTGGTGAGCTTGGTAGCTGATTTGGGAGTTTTGTGAAAGCTGGATTGGGCCTCTTTCTCTTTTGGTTGCTTCTTTCAATCTATGCAAGTTCGGACTTCCTCTTGCTGGGGCAACGTGATTGGTTTTTGGCCCTTTCTGATTTGGTGGAGTTACGAGTATTTGTTGGATCGTCATCCAGAGGCAGTGGAGGCTAACCTTTATCCTCGTGCTTTGAGATGGGCTCGTGATCAGGTGGTTCACCGGTCTAAGATTACCGACTTTGTGACGATACGGGTGAACCTGGAGTTGATAGAGGTAAGAGATGTGACTAGGTGGCCCTTTGTTGGATCAGTCCATTATGAGGCAATAAGGTATCTAGTCCTGATTTTGTCGAGGATTTCATTTCTTAGTGATGAGTCCTGGGAATCCTATCTGGGAGTTTGGCATTGGAGCTAGTTCCACGAGGAGTTCTAGTCGGCTGGGGATCCACCTGAGTATATGTTTGGTGTTTTGGTCAAGGGGGTCACTATTCCATACAGGGAGCATCAACCGGGTGCTGGTTTTTTGCTTCCTCCAGAGACTGATTACACCACCCACTTCGGAGCTCGATGCACAGGTGCCTTCACCATGTTTCAGGTGGTGGTTGGAGGCTACGCCGTGGGCCAAGAAGTAGTGGACTGGTGGCATTGGGCTGAGGGAATTGTTCTCCAGGCCGAGTTTGCTGTCATAAGGGATCAGAGAGACTGGTACTAGACTAAGAAAGATTAGTTTCAGATGGAGAGGGACAAGTACCAGGCTAAGGTAGCCATTTTGACCATGCGATTGGCTCAAAAGGGAGGTGGCAGGGTATATTATCTTCTTCTTTTTTATTTTGGCTTTGTTTAATTGTTGTTGCTCCCTCATTTTTGGCACTAGGGAAAACACAAAAGTGAGAAAAACACAATACTCTCTCGTTAGAACTCATCCTCCTAGAAGGACAAGTACGACTAGGTTTGAATGAAAAATTGATTTGAATAAGGGGCTTTTGAAAAAAGTTTGGACTCACCACTGAACTTTATTAAGGTGAGTTAGGTCACCTAAAACTAAACACAATCCGAAGATTACACTTAGGGTTTTTGAAAAGGTTTTGAAAAACTTTCACAAGAGAGGGTTTTCGGAGAAAACAGGTTGTTTGGCAACCTTTGAAAAGATTTAAGCCCTTCTTGAAAAATAACTCTGTTTTGGTCTTTTGAAAACAGTAATTCTAGGTTAGGAGATTGGTTCCATATAGAGAAGATGCACTAAGCTATCATCCTTTTCTACCTTTGCAGTACCTACATGTCTATTCACCCTAGGTTCACTCATTTAGAATCTTTGATTATATATTATCCAACTATATCCACTTTGAAAATAATTTTAGAAAGAAGTGCAAGAAAAGGATTGATTTTGAAACTAGATTTGAAGAGAGGATTTGAAACTTAAAAAAGGTGGTGACCGCATCCATGAGGGTTGTCTATGTATCCCTTTGTTGGGAATCAGGTCAGTCATAGTTTGGACTCGGGGTTCGATTAAAAATAGACACTTAAAGGTCTTTGAAAAGTTTGATTTGACAAGATTTTATTTAAATTTTGATTGGAATATTTAAAATTGAACTTTGATTTGAAATTGACTTGAATTAAAGTTTGAAAACCGTCTTGATTTGGAAAAGAGTTTTAGAAAAGATTTGAAGCTTCCTAACTTTAAGGTTAGGGTTGAACTATGATTTAGACATCTTAGGACCTTGGTAACCTAGGGTTTGAACCATGCAATTGAATTGGAAAAACTTGATTTGAACTTGGGAGGTGTTATTTTAGACTTTGGATTTTAGAAAAATTTCATTTTAGGAAAGTTTTGTGTTAAGAAAGTTGGATTTAAAAAATATTTGAAAAAGATTTGATTTGATTTAGAAACACTTGACTTGAAAAGACTTGTAAAGATATGACTTGATTATTTGATTTGAAAGAAATTAGAAAGTTAAGGTTTAGGAAATATTGGACTTTGGAAAGCTTTAAATTAGGAAATTTCAAAATAAGAAAGTTTCATTTTAGGAAAGTGTCAAATTAAAAAAGTTTCATTCTAGGAAAGTTTCTATTTTAGGAAATAGTTGATTTTGAAAAGATTTGAACTTAGAAAGTTTTGAATTTGGAAAGATTTGGAAGTTTGAATTTAAAAAAATTTGAAAGCTTGAAATTAAGAAAAGTTTGAAATTAGGAAAAATTTGATCTCTATTTTCTAAAATAAAAGATTAGATTTTATTTTTAAAAATAGATGATTTTATTTTATTTTCAAAATTGGAGGTTTTGATTTGGTTTCCTAAATTGGAGGATTTGATTTGACATGGAGTTAGAAAGGTTGAGTTTTGAAAATCTTGGATTTGGAAATTTATGATTTGGTGAAAAAAATAGGAATTCATGATTTTAAGAAAGGAACTAGGGTTTCCTGATCATGGATACTAAGACTTGACTTGGACTCCAAGACAAAGAATTTTTGGAAAGTAAATCTTTGAAAAAAAAAATTTTAAGAAGTAGATTGCAAAATCATTTTGAAAGAGATTTGAATATAGACTTTTGCAAGCCTCATAAATATCTCACTTTTCTAAAATGATTCTAACCATAAAAAGATTAGAACTATTCTAGGGTTGTGATTTTAAAAACAAATAGGATTTGAAATGTGGACCATAATGATCACATTGAATATAATACTTTTCTAAAACCACCCTAACCATAGAATGACTAGATTCATCTTAAGATTGTGGTTTTGATGAAAATAATGTAGGGTTTACACCTAAAATTTGGACCTTAATGGACACATTGAATGTAACACTTTCCTAAAACAACCCTAACCATGGAATGGCTAGAATCATCCTAGGAGTGTGATTTTGAAAACAAGTGTGAAAAAAGGAGATTTTGAATGTAAATTTTGAAAGAGAACTTTGATACAAGTTTGAAAATAACTTTGATTGCAATATATGAACATGTTAACTACAATGCAATAGGGTCGTGAATATACAAGGCTAGGCTTCACCACATAATCAAGGGCGCCGAACCCACACCATCAAAAGTTGAACTAGAAGAAAGCCCTCAGTACGGTGACCTTCAACAGGCCTTCTAAGCATGAATCATGGAGTCCCTTGCTTTAAGCATGCAAGAAGAGGAGGTAGAAGATGGGGATCAAAATAGAAAAAAAAACCCAAGTGGGTTAGGAGAGAGAAGAGAGAGGGAGATTACATAAAAGTAAACAGAAAATCAACTTGGTATTCTTCTTGCTTTGATTTCTTGGTTTGCTTTACTTGACTTGAACTTTGAGAGCTTTGAAGATGTAGCACTTAATCTTCAATGGATGTTTTGAGGCCTGTGTTTGAGTGTATAAAATGTATAGAGGTTAGGGTTTGAGTGTATAGGTAATACCTGTGATTTTCTAATTGACTGCATTGCATCCCAAATATGAATGGAACGTCTGTCACTCAGAAATTAGGCTAGAAAAATTTCTAACCAGTAGTTAGATAATGAAACTCCGCTACGACACCTTACTCACACATAGTAGTGCACGAGGAACATCAAGGCCGTAAGATGACTCTTTCAACCCCAATTTAAGACTTTATGCATTATAGTGCATACCTCAGATGTTAGTCATCTAAGCAAATTAAACATCACGTGCAAAAGCTTTATTTTAGGCCATTACACTAAAACACATTTGTTTTGTTTAAACACCATTTGGAAGGGATGGCCGAATCCATGCATATATATATATATGTATTGAAGCATCCTTGGCTGCATTAATTCCTTTAATGTATACATATATATATATATATACAAAGTTAGTGCTCTTAATATATAGTTAGCAATACTAGTGTAATATTAGTATATGTAATATAAATAACACACCCACTCAACTACACACTAGACATTATATGGCCCATACTAGCCAACTAATGACTGGTTATGTGTATATATATATAGAGAGAGAAAGAGAGAAAGAGACATAGGGAAAATCATAGGAGAGAGGGAGTGCTCCCGATGCACCAACCAAAGCTCAAGCATGCAAACCATGAACCCTTGTGCACCCCACCTGCTGGGCAAAAGTGCCTATTCAAGCCACTTAGTGGCCGATCAATAAGAGATATACAAAGATAAAGAGAGAAGGAGAGAGAAAGAAACTATGGGGGGAGGAATATTCCCCATGCAACTAACCAACCCATCCTTCAATGCACTCTATATATATAAACCCCACTCCCTCAGGGTTACTTAGAGACATTCAAAACAAAGATAAAGAGGATAGAGAGAGAATTGAGAGTTGTACAGAGAGAGAAAGAGAGAGAGAGAGAGAGAAAGAAACCGGGGAAGAAGCAAGACGGGGAGAGAGAAAGAGGGAAAAGAAACCAGTCAAGCAAGGTAATGGACTTCTTCCTCTACCCTTCACCATCCCAAACCATAAGAATCCTGACCCCATGCCCATAGTAATCATAGAGAAAACTAGAAAGAGAAAAATGGAGATTGTACGGCTAAGTTAGGCAAATCGTTCGAACTAGGGCCTGAGGCCTATCACAGGGGTGTGAGGCTCCTCCTAGACCTCCAAGGTATCCTATAAAGGCCTCATATCATTGTGCATGCACCGGAATGGCCTTAGAAGGTGAGCTTCACTGAAAAAATGAGAAAACACAAAACGCTAACCACTGGCAACCATTGCTGACGAGCCTTGTTAAGTCCTCTACGTCTCGACTGTCGCACCCCATTTCCAAATGTCGGGCCCATACTCCTCTTTCTTTTGGCCTGGGGGTGGGAATTCGGTACGATGCTCTCTCATTAGAACTCGTCCTCCTAGAAGGATGAATGCGACGGGGTTTAAATTTTTGAAATGAGATTGAATAGGGCTTTTTGAAAAGGTTTTTGGAGTCGCCACCTAACATATTTAAAGATGTGCTAGGTCATCTACACCAAGTCGAACCCGAGGGTTAAACTTGGGTTTTGGAAATGGTTTTTGAAAAAACGTCCTCATGAGAGGGTTTTAGAAGGTAGAGTTGTTCGACAACCCTAAAAACATTGGAAATCCCTTTTGAAAAATGACTCCGATTTTGGTCTTTGAAACAGAAATTCTTAAGTTTGGGAGTTGGTTACGTATAAGGAAGATGTCCTAAGACTATCACCCTACCTCGCCCTTGCGGTATCTATATGTCTAATTACCTTTTACTCACCTAGTTATGACTCACCAGTTACCTATGTTTAATACTATCCCCTTAGAAAACTTTTGAAAAACAGAATTGAAAAAGAGTTTGAAAGAGGGAGTTAAGTTTGAAAAATGGAATTGAGAATTTGAAAAGAGTTGTAATCGCACCCCATTAAGGGTTGCCTGTGTACCTCCTTAGAGAGAATCAGGTCAATCATAGTTCAGACAAGAGTCCGAAAGAAATGGAATTTTGAAATGGGGTTTCTATTTCTAGAAAGTTTTCATTTTTGGAAAGTTTTCTTTTCAGGAAAGTGTTTCCTTTTCAGGAAGATTGGACTTTTGAAATGTTTCCTTTTCAAGAAGAGTGAGATTTAAAAAGATTTGATTGGCTTTGAAAAGATTTGAGTTTCAAAAATGTTTCCTTTTTAGAAAGATTGAGATTTGAAAAGATTTTGATTTGATTCAAAAATATTTCATTTGATTTGAAAAAGATTTGAGTTTAGGAAATATTTTCTTTTCAAGAATATTTGATTTTTGAAATGTTTCCTTTTCAGGAAGATTGAGATTTGAAAAGATTTTAATTTTGATTTTAAAAGATTTGATTTGATTTCAAAAAGGTAAGTTTGGATTGTTTCCAAAATGAAAGGAGTTGATTTGGGTTTAAAATTTTGAAGGTTTGAAAAAGGAGTGATTTGGGGGATTTGAGATGGGAGGTTATGATTTTGGAAATGGAAGGTTTTGATTTGGAAATGGAAGTGTTTCAAGTTAGCAAAATGGGGTTTTCCTAGGATTGGACTTCTAGGACTTAACAAACATAAGTTTTTGGAAATGGTTTGAAAACTAAGTCTTTTGAAAACACGTTTTATGGCCCGAAACCTTAACTTGGATTTTAGACATCCAAATGAATATCAGACTTTGTCTAAACCATTTTAGCCATTGAAATGAATCACTTCAAGCTTGTGGTTTTGAAAACAATAAAGGCACAAGGCTAAAAATGTAGACCTTTCGGGTCTTTTTTGAATGTCACACATTTCTCAAAACAACCCTAATCATGAAAAGACTAGGATCATTCCAAGAATGGGTTTTTTGAAAAGAAGAAAAGGTAGGCTAACGGGAGCCATTTAAAATGTCACACTTTTCTAGAAAAACCCTAACCATGAGAGGGTTAGGACCCATCTAGAATTGCGATTTTGAGAAAATAACTTTGAAAAATGGTTTTAAGGGGAAAATACATGACGAGAATGCAAATACAATTTGACGATAGTAATGGCATGAAACATACAAGGTTTAGGTATCACCACATTGCAAGAGGGCCCTAAGGCCATGCCGTAAAGCAAGTGAGGGCCAAGAAGAGAGTCTCAATCGATAATCTCCTCTTGTTCACTCTCGACATGGACTTAACGTCCTCTTGTTTTCAAGTATGTAAGAAAGAGGGGTTTAGAGATAGGGGATTAAAAAAGAGAAGAACCCAAGTGGGTTTGGAGGGAGAAGAGAAAGTGGGGGAGTACGGAAAAGTAAAACGAGGATTACCTTGTCTCGTTGTTTCTTTATTTGCTGGAGGCTCGGGCCTTTGACTTCGAAAGGTTTTGGGAACTTCCGGGCAGCAAGGCGGTCCTTCAGTGGACGTTGGAAGCTAGGGCTTTGGTAGTTTGGACTTCGGACTCAGTCGACAAGACTTCGAGAGAGAGAGAGAGAGAGAGGGCTGCAGGAGCTATCTGGAATGGAGGGGGAGAGTTTCTGGAGGATTTTTTTGACCCCAAAATAGAGAGGGGGAAGGTTTGTATTTATAGTGCGAAAAGGGTAGAGTGGTGCGTGCACGACCAAATTTTGGTCGTACGCCACTACAAGTGGCGCAGAGGGATTTAATGCAGGCTTAAAAAAAGGCTGGATATGGGGCTGGTTGATTCGTAACTAATTCTGGGGGGTTATGCACTGCTATTAGTGGCGCACGGCTAAAGAATGGTCATACTTCACTCAAAGTAGAGCAACGAGGTTCTGGTTTGAAAAAGGAAGGTGCTAGATGGCAGGGCCCAGCTAGAAATGGAAAGGAATACTCGGGAAAGTATCCCAGGGGTTGCCAGTTTGATTCCCAATGCTGGTATGGTTAAAGAGAGTGGCTGGATGGCAGCCACCTCATCCTGAGAGTTCTAGGGTTGACCAAGATTGACTAAGCTTGACCGGGTTGACTAGAGTTGATTGGGTTTGACTAAAGTTGATTGGGGTGTTGCCAATTTGATACCCAGAGGCAGTGTGGCTTCCTAGGGCATTCTGATGCATAGGGGCAAAGCAGTCATTTTGACCAGAGAACCTCTAGGAAAGGACCAGGGTTGACTGGATGGCACTGGACATATCGGACAGTCTAAGGACGGCTCTGGAGGGTGGTCTTACAGTTTTGAGGACTTTATACTTCCTCGAGGAACGTGCCGGGCTTGCTATGGGCAAAATAGTTATTTTCCACCGAGATGGGCTAGTAGGCATCGGTGTTGACCGGTCTGGATTTGGTTTGAACTTCTGTCTGAGGAATTGGTACTTTCTCAGTGGACAGGCTTGAAAGAGTCTTACCGCCTTAAGGGATAAACTTTTTCGAAGGTCGTGCTAGACTGGGACGGTCTTCCGTTCTTGAAGGATTTGTGCTTTCTCAAAGAACGTGTTAGAGTTAGACGGTCTTTCATTCTTGAGGGGTGTGTGCTTACTCAAAGAACGTGCCGAATTAGCAAACATTCTACATTAATAGGCTAGTAGGCGCCAGAAGTGAACCGCTCCTCCATCTTGGGGACTTAGTTACTTTCTTGAGATAAGTGTGAGAGGAATTTTACCGATCTGAGGCATAAACCTTCTCGATGATCGTGCCATGCTGTATTGAATGGTCTTACCGTCAATGAGGATTCAACTTTCTCAAATGATGGAATAACTGGATTTGACTTTAGATTTGAATGGACTTATCGTCTTATGGAAGACGTTCTGGGCTGGATTGGAATGACTAATGCAACAGGGGCATTTTGGTCATTTTGCCTCTAGTGGGCCCAGTAGGCCCGCAAGGCGGTTGACAGACTAGATTGGATCTGGGAAGCTAGTTTGGACTTAATTATGCTTGTGCTAGTTTAGAGAAGCTTCTGGTCGGGCTGGAGATCACCGAGTGGCCAAAGTGGGGTGCTAACAGTTGCCCCTTTTTTCTACCTTTGCTTGTCGGAGACAGAAAACGATAAAGTAAGGGCCCTATTTGGGTCACGGGTCAATTAGAGGGACCAGAGTTGATGAACTTGGAAATTTTTTTTTGAAGATGATTTTTAAAATAACTTTTTTGGACAAAAAGTTTGGAAAACCTTTGAAAGCATTTTGAAGTGAGGCTTTTGAAGGGAAAGCTTGGGAAATAGGACGTTTGAATTGGATAGAAACTTTTTAAAGGAAAAAGTTTTAAAAACTGGAAAATTGATTAAAAAAAAACCTTTTGAAGGAAAAAGTTTAGAAAATCCAGAATTTTCTTCTGGGAGTGGGCTTTTGAAAGAAAAAGCTTGGGAAACAAAACCTTGAAAAGTAAACTTTTTGAAGGAAAAAAAGTTAGAAAACCTAAACTTGAACTTTTTTCTTTTGTAAGGGGATAAAGTTTAGGAAACCCCGTCATTTGACGGGAGATAAAAACTTTTTGAGGAAAAAGTTTTAAGAAACTAATAGGATTGATTTTGAAGAAAAACTTTTGAAGGAAAAAGTTTAAAACCAGAATTTGATTTTTTGAGAAAAACTTTTGAAGGAAAAAGTTTGAAACCGAATTTGAATTTTTTTGATGTAGGATTTGAAATTTTTGAAGTAAACTTTTGAAGGATAAAGTTTGAAACCTGACATGAATTTTGAGGTAAACTTTTGAAGGATAAACTTTGAAACTAGGAACTTTTTGAGGCTGAAAGTTAAGACCCAAACATTTTGAAGATAAAAGCTTAGAAAACTGAGAATTATTTTGAATAAAAACTTTTGAAGGAAAAAGTTTGACACTGGAGTTTGATTTTGAATTTTAAAACTTTTGAGGAAAAGTCTAAGAAACCTAGAAAATAATTTAGAAAATGATTTTGAAGGACCACTTTTTTTATTTTTTTTAATACATACCTCTTACCTGTCAATGAACCCTTACATGGTCTCTTTCTTCCTATCTTATCTTCAGGATGGCTGACAAGGGGGATGATGATTTATGCAGTAGGTGATGGCTGAGCTAACAGTGATGAGAGCTGCTTTTGGCCAAGGATAGGACTAGCGCTGCTCTCATTTGAGTTGATGGAGGTGACCAGCACACTAGAGTGATCGTACTGGGAATTTGCTGAGCTAGGTTTCATTGAGGTGGAAATTGAGCAACTGCAGAGTTGGCCTAGAGAAGATGGAACTGTAGAGTGAGCTATTCCTTCTTCTTCTCCTTGCTCTCTTGATTGAATTTCACTTTCAGCTTTTAGCAGGCCTTCGAGAGGCTAGCAGCTTCTAAGTATTGTTTTTGAAATTCTTTAGGTTGCTGGTGAAGAAGGGGCCCATGTGAGGCTTCTTAGGAAGGATGTCCTAGACAAGGTTGTTGGAAATGTGCCGAACTTGAGGAGTCATGGGGGTTGTTCTGTGTTTATAGTTCTTCTGTGTTAGCTTGACTGTTGAGTTTTGATTTTGACAGGTAAGATAGGATTATTGTTGAGATGTCTCTGGAAGGATTTTGCTTCTTTGAGAGTCTTGAGCTAGCTTATGAAGGGGGTGAGGTCTCCTTTGATGGGTTCGAAGTATCTAGAAGGTCAAGCATCTCTAGTTGGTTCTTTATTTGATCAGGATGGTGGGCCATTGCCCCAATCTTCATGCCTTGGATGGGTTTGAATTAGGATAGATTGGGAGGTCATGGGTGGGACATTCCCCCATTCCCTGTTTTTTGTTAGCTATGGTCAGCAGCCTAGGTTGTGTGCCGTTTCTCTTCTGTTCTCTTCTTTTCTCAAGGCCTACACGGCATGAGAATTCCATCTAGTTGAACTTCTTCTCATGAGCCAGTCACCTAGGGATTTTAACTTGGATGAGGAGCCCAACTCTTGCAGTGCTTCTATTTCTGGAGGCCTTTCCCTCAATGATTGCATAGGCTTATAGAGGATGGGCGCGGATGCATGCTCTAGTTGGTTGTGACTTGTCTAGTAGGATGATGGATCTTGTCACAACATCGAAATGTTGTATTTTGGAGACGCCTTCAGAACTTGGAAAAGCTTCGGGAGGTGCCCCTTGAACTTGTACCTATCTTAGTATCTCATTAGCAAATATCAATATAAAACAGAGTAATCTTAATAAATGACTTATGACATTCATACTTACCATTTTGCCATGCTAAGTTTAAATTTGGGATAGAAGTTGTCTTCTCAGAACTACTTCTACTAGATAGAGCACTTCCCAATGTAACCATCTTACTTTGAAGAGCAATGACAACAATGACCAATTTGAAAGGTTTTTTTTGGACTATAACATGAGCTAGGTGTCAGGTTTTTGAAAGAATAGGATTAGAAGGCTCAAACCTACCATTCTACTCAGCTTTGATTCCCGTGATCACCTTTCACAGTTTCATGACTTTCTTACCCTTTGCTTTTATGACTAATGCTGAGGTCCTTTATTTGATGACTTCAACTTTTGCATTGCTAAATTTCCCCTATTCATTTTCTCCCACTTAGCTGGAAAAAACTGTCAGATTCTTCTTATTCATTTTATGCCACTTACCTGGTAGAAAACGACAATGCTTGGGGTGTTTTTTTTTTTTTTTGACATGTAACGCTACCCTTTTTCTTTTCTTTCCCTGCCCCTATGCTACGGCTTTTGACCCATTGTGGGTGGTGATCACCAGGTTGATTATATGATGGAAATGTAACTAGCCCAAGGGGGTTTAGCAAGGGTTCTATTTAACTGTATGGAAGAAGAATTGAGGGTCTCTATTCATTTCAATCATTGCTACCATTGCTCTGTCAGAGTTTCTGATTACATATAGTAGTGCTTTACCTAATATGAGTTGATGGGTGCTAGGAAAACTTCCCTATCCGTCTCTGCTAGGATCAATGACTTTAAGTCTTCATTGTTGGGAGTGAACTTTGCTTCTAACTTTCTACCAGGATGGAGATATCTTTTTGGTGATGAAATCTCCTGTTGAGGTTTGATTTTTTTGCTAAAGGATCTTGAGATGTATCTTTGATTGTACCGGGCATAGTAGATGGCATGTTGTTCTCTAGGAGGCAAGGTTGCTCAAACCGCTTCAGTGATTTGAGTTTTCCCTAGGATTTGGAGAGAGGGAGTTCCTTCTTTAACCTAGCAGAACTGCCTTATTGTAGTAGATCAATGAGGGTGGTGTTGCCCCAGTTGAGACTCTAACTGGGACTTTGTGAAAGGTTAGTTGCTCGTGCCAATCTTTGCGATCTTCTTGACTATTGTATTCTGCTAACTCAGTGGTCTCCTTTGTTTATAGATGGTTGGATATTGAGCTGTTGTGATTGATTTTGAAGTTTTGTTATCATGTGCTGTTTAGGTTGCTGGCGCTATTTGTGACAATTTATGGGGGATCTCTAGGGAGTTTTTAGGGTCAAAAGATGCCAACCTTTGGGATACCCTGCAATTTTTATTTTTCTAGAAAAAATATTTTAGCACAACAGAGACATCATTTCATGATCAAGAGTCCTCTATTTCAAATTAGCATGTTATTCACTTGATATTTACATGACACTTCAACAAGTTAAAATAAAGGGTTATTCCTATAGGCTTTACCAAGGCCTTCAGGGTCTGGAAATTTAATGGATGGTTCTGTCGGCCAGCTTCTAGATTGGCGAGACTTTGAGGAGAGTGAGCAGGTGGAAGATGAGGCATAGATTTTAAGTTGATGATCAAGGATGTGTAAGCACCCCATTTTTGCCCGCTCAGCAGTCTCAACTCCGTCTAGACTTATATTCAAGTCAAAATGGAAATATTCCGAGTCAAACCAGTTTTTCATACATAATTCAGTCAATCAATCACTTCGTAGGCCCATTGCACCCAAATAGAGGCAAAATAACCAAAGTGTCCTTGGGGCATTGATTGATCCAATTCCAGTGGGCATGTCTTTTCGAAGACGGTAAGTCCCTATTTTAATCTCAAATCCAAGTCCAATTCCAATTCTAATTAAATTGGGCACGCCTTTCGAGAAAATTGATTTCTCAAGGTGGTAAGTCCATCCTGTCCAGCACGTCTTCTGAGAAAAATCTTCAAAACAGTAAGTCCCTTCAAACCCGTCTACTAGAACGAGACCCCAAGTCTCCGAGGATGGTAGAACGGTCCACCTTTGGCGCCTGCTAGCCCGCCAATGAAGAATGTTCGTTTCGGCATGCCTTTCGAGAAAGTTGATTCCTCAGGCGATAAGTCCACCTAGCAGCTTCCCGAGATCAGGCAATCTCTAGAATGATCGCGAACCGTTAGAGAAACGGAAGTACTCGTAAACATCGCAACCGTCAGAGTGGCGGAAACACTCGTAAACAGGTCGATATTGGGAATTGCTAACAAACCCCTATGTCACAGGACCACTGTCAAAGTGACAGAAACACTCAAAACCTAGGTCAACATGAGTGCTTGATAGCCCACTCTGGTGAAAAATGACCAAACTGCCCTTAGGGCCATTTTCGGCACGTTTTTTGAGAAAATACCTAAGTCCTTAGAATGGTAAGTCCACCCTTCCAGGGTCATTTCAAAGATGATTCGGCATGATTAAGTGCCTTCCAGTCAGTTTCGGGCCAATTCCTAGACCCTCCGGTCAAAATGACTGTTTGCCCCTTGTGGGCTGGTCGCTTTTTCCAACCACACCGGCTCTGGGTATCAAACCAGTAACCTCCTAGGGATGTTTTTGATAGTAGCCCCGGCCTTCTGATACATTTCTAGGTCATTCCGAGTTAGTTCTGGCAAACCTGGTGCAAAATGACCGTTTTCCCCTTAGTAGGCCAGTTGCCTTTTCCAACTACACCGACTTTGGGTATCAAACCGATAGCCTCCTAGAACAATCTAAATGATGTTTCCAGGCCTTCAGTCTTTTTTTGAGACATTCCAGGTCCATCCGGGCAATTTTCAATTTGATTGACCAATTTGCCCCTAATGGCCCGGTTAACCCTTCTAACAAATCCTGACATCATTTTTCAAGTCTACTGCCCCTGAGACACTATTCTACGAGTTCCTGCTCCTTTCCAGCCCTCTAGGCCATTCCCAGTCTTTTAAATCATTCCTGGACTCTCCGGAGTCACTCTTAGTGAAGCCAGGCTAAAAATTGCATGGTAGTCACTAGTACAAGCGCCCAAATCTTCGAAAGATACATTGCTTGCCGACCTTAAAACTTTCCTAAGTGGCTAGCGTCACTCCTAGTGGTGCCAGTAGGATTTTTGGCCTAGCGCCACTGCATCAGGCGCTAGTTCATTCTTCTATCTATAAATACAAAGTCTCCTCTAGCGTGAAAGAGGTCCGCAAACTCAGTCCAAAAACTTTACTCTTCTATATCCAAAGCTCGAAGCCCTTCCAAACCCTAGTTCCCTTTAGGTTCTTCAAACCCTAGCCTCCATATACTTAACCCTAGCTTAAATACGCTTATATACACTCATATTCTAGCCTCTAAAGCCTCCATTGAAGACTTAAAATGCTGCAACTTAGAAGCTCTCAAAGATCAAGCCAAAGCAAGCACTCGAAAACCAAAGTAAAATAAAGCAAAGCAAGCAAGCAAAACAAAAAAGATAAAAGGTAGGCTTTTTATTTGCGTTTACGCAATTTCCCCCTCTCTTTTCTCTCTCCTAACCCACTTGGATTTTTTTCTATTTTAATTCCCATCTTCTACCCCCCCCCCCCCTTTCTTGCATGCTTGAAATAAGGGACTCCGCGGTTTATGTGTAGAATTAGGCTATTGAAAGTCACCATATCTGGGGTTTTCTCATAGTCTAACTGGAAACCACGTGGGTCTGACCCCCTTGATTATATGGTGAATCATTTAACCTTGTATGTTCATGATCCTAACTTACATTGTGCATATCATGATCATGCATCTCTCTAAAACTTATTTTCAAACTCGTTTTCGAAACTTGCATCGAAAATCGTTTTCAAAACTTGCATTAAATCTTTTGTTTCCAAACTTGTTTTCAAAATCATAATCCTAAGGTGATTTTAGCCTTTCCATGGTTAGGGCTGCTTTAGAAAAGTGTTACATTTAAAGGGACTTTCATGGTCCATATTTTTAAATCTTTATTATTTTTCAAACCACAATCCTAGAATGGTTCTAATCTTCTTATGGTTAGAATTGTTTTAGGAAAGTGGTTTTTTAGAGGCTTGCAAAAGTCCGCATTCAAATCCCTTTTCAAATTGCTTTTCAAACTTGCTTTCCAAAACCTCTTTTTAAATCCTCTCCAAAATCTCTTTTTACAACTACTTTCTAAAATCTTTTCTCCAATATACTTTCTAAGAAACTTTCTCCAATCTCCCTTTCAAAATTGCTTTCTAAAAATTCCCTTCGAAAAACTTACTTTCCTAAAAACTCTTTTCAAACTCCTTCCCAAAAGCTCTCCTGAAAAATTCACTTTCTAAAGATTTTCTTCAAATTTCCTTCCTAGAAATTCCTTCCAAAAAGATCTATTTTCCAAAATCTCTTTCCCTTGAAGCCCAAGTCAAAACCCTAGAGCCATGATTAGGAAACCCTAATTTGCTTTTCTAAAACATGATTTCCAATCTTGCCTCAAAACTTAGGTTTCTAAAATCTCCTTTTTACATCAAAATCATAAAGTTTTAAAAACCTATTTTCTACATCAAACTATAGCCTTCCAAATCTAGGATTTCTACAACTGCACCTTCTCATTCCATGCCAAATCTAATCTCCCATTTAGGAAACTAGATCTCATCCTCCATTTTTGGAAATAAAATCAAATCACCTCCTTTTAGAAATAAAGTCCAATCTTTTGTTTAAGGAAATAGGAATCCCAATCCTTCCTAATCAAAATCTTTCCTAATCCAATCCTTACTAATCTCATACCTTCCTAAACCTTAAGTTTCCAAAACTTAAACTTTTAAATATTTCCTTAACCTTTAAGCTTCTTAATCTTTCTAAACCCAAACTTTTTCTAATTCCATACATTTTCAAATTTCAACTTTCCAAATTTTAAATTTTCAAATCTTTCTTAAATTCAAACCTTTCCAAAATCCTAAACTTTCTAAATTCCATATCTTTCTTAAATCAAACTTTTCCTAATTCAAATCTTTCCAAAAATCAACTCTTTCTTAAAAAGGAAACTTTCCTATTTCAAACATTCCAATTTCAAAATTTTCCTAATTTTAAACTTTCCTAATTTTAAACTTTCCTAAAATGAGAGCTTCTCCTATTTTGCAATTTTCCTAATTCGAAGATTTTCTAAATCCAATATTTCTTAAATTCCAACTTCCCTAATCTTCTAAGTCCAACATTCGAGTTAAGTCTTTTCTAAAACCCTTCCAAGTCAAGTCAAATCTTTCTTGAACCTCAAGTATTTCCTAAGTCCCATCTTTCCTAAGTCTAGGTTTCATAAAACCAAGCTTTCCAAAACCAATCTTTTCAAATCTTCCAATCAAAGTTCAATTTTCTAATCTTTCAATCCAAATTCCAACTCGAACTCTTTTTCAAGTCAAACCTTCTATTTTCTATCGGACTCTTGTTCGAACCACGGCGGACTTGATTCCCAAAAAAGGGATACGTAGGCAACCCTCATGGGTGCGGTCATAACCTTTTTTAAACTTCCATTTTCATAACTTTTTTTCAAGTTTCCAATTCCATAACGTTTTTTCAAACTTCCAATTTCAAAAATCTATTTTCAAATCTCTGTTTCCAATTTCTAAAACTTTCCTTCAAAATCAAATCTATCTTTTCAAATCCATTTCCACAATCAAATCAAGTTCTTTTCAAATCTATTTTCAAAATCAAAGTCTTTTCTAGCACTTACATATCATGCATATGTCAATTTCTTTCATAAAGTTCTTTTCAAAAGTAAATAGTATTGGACATTTATTAATCAAAGATTCCAAATGAGTGTGCCTAGGGTGAATAGACATGTAGGTATCGTAAGGGAAGGATAGGGTGATGGCTTAGTGCGTCTTCCCTATACGTAACCAACCTTCAAACCTAGATCATTGTTTTCAAAGACCAAATGGAGTTATTTTCAAAAAAGGGCTTAAATATTTCTGAAGGATGCCAAACTACCTCTTTTCTTAAAAACCCTCTCTTGAGGAAGTTTTGAAAATTGTTTTCAAAAACTTTAAGTGTGATCTTTGGATTGTGCTTAGTTTTTAGGTGACCTAACTCACCTTAATCAAGTTAGGTGGCGACTCCAAACTTTTTCCAAAAGCCCTTAATTAAAATTAATTTTCAATTCAAACCTAGTCGCACTCGTTCTTTTAGGAGGATGACTTCTAATGAGAGAGTACTGTGTTTTTCTCACTTGTCTTTTTCAGGTGCGAAAAATCGGGGTGCGACAGGATGGAATGGCACTTTTGTTTTTTGTTTTTTTTTTTAGGAGGACCACCCCGTAGCTTGTGCCCCTAGTCCCTTCTCAGGTTAGTACCTTCTACTGCTAAGGTAGTTGGTGCCCATTTTCCTAACTGTTAAGTGACTGGAGCGTTTTGTCATGTCGATGCAGCAATGGCGATTATCAAGACATGGTGTGGAGGTTGCTACTTGAGAGGTAACACTTTGTTGATGAGCGGTTAATCCCTTTTGCTCTTCAATGGGCTCATCCTTGCAAGAGTTATGGATTGGGTGAGACTACGAAGAGATTACATAGCTTTGGTTGTGCTCCTGGGCCTAGAAAAAGAAAAAGAAAAATAAATGAAATTAGCATGTGGAGTTGAAGACCTTCTACAATACATGTCTTATGGAGGTCCCTTCTTTGTAGGAATCTAGGCATGATGCTCAGTCCATTTAGAGGTGAGGTATTGCCCCTATATGCAACACAATACCTTTTCAGTATGGGCTGGTCGATGCTTCTTTGTTTGGACAATCTCGTCTCCATGGACGGAGAGAGATTTGGGCCTCTCTTGAGATATGGTTCTATGCATGCCATGAATTCTTAGGGTTGGAAAACCCTTATGAGCTTTGGTAGGTTTGATTAATATGAGATCGAATTGTTCCTTTCTCTTTATAGCTGATAAAAAAGCGCTGACTTGAGTTTCTTGGAACTTGTGTCTTTAGAATGGATATTGATACATGAGCATGATAGTAGTGAATTTGTGTATAGTATAATAACAATAGATAAGCAGTAAAGTAAACCCGCTTTTTTGTCCTTGCTTCACCTTTGGTTTTCTTGGTACTTGAGAGATGAGGCAAAGGACAAATGACACGAAACAAATGAGAAGTTAATGCCTTAGTGTTAGCACCCCATTTTGGCCACCTGGTAATCTCCGACCCAACTGGAAGCACCTCCAAACCAACACAAACATACTCAAGTCTGAACCAGCTCTCCAGTTCTAATCCAGTCTATCAACCGCCTCATGGGCCCGTAAGGCCCACTAGAGACAACATGACTAAAATGCCCCTTTTGCATTAATCAGTCCAATCCAAACTGGCATGTCTTCTATAAGGTGATAAGTCCATTCAAATCCAAGTCAAATCTAGTTGTCCCATCATTCGAGAAAGTTGATCCCTCAATGACTATAAGACCATTCAATCTAGTACAACACGATCACCGAGAAGGTTTATTCCTCAGATCGGTAAAGCCCCTTTCATACTTATCTCCGAAAGGTACCAAAGTCCCTAAGATGGAAAAGTGGTTTACTTTTAGCACCTGCTAACCCACCAATGTAGAATCTCTGCTAATTCGACGCGTTCTTTAAGAAAGCGCAAACCTCTCACGAGACCGTCCAAACTCGACACGTTTGTTGAGAGAGTACAAATCCCTCAAGAGCGGAAGATCGTCCTAGTTTGGTATGACCTTCGAGAAAGTTTATCCCTTAAGGCGATAAGACCCTTTCAAGCTTGTCCACTGAGAAAGTACCAATTCCTCAAACAGAAGTCCAAACCAAATCCAGACCAATTAACACCGACGCCTGCTAGCCCGTCCTGGTGAAAAATGACCATTTCTACCCCCAGTGGGCTCGACACATTCCTCAAGAATGTATAACATCCTCGGAATGGTAAGACCACCTTCCAGAGCCATCCCTAGATAGTCTGGCATGTTCAGTGCCGTTCAATTAACCTCGATCCTTTCTTGAAGGCTCCCCGATCAAAATGACCATTTTGCCCCTAGGCATCCAAATGCCCTAGGAAACCACACTGACTGTGGGCATCAAACGAGCAACACCCTAGTTAGCACTGGTCGACCCTAGTTAACTCTGGTCGACCCCAGTTAACTCTGGTCAACTCGGTCAACCCTAGTCAACTTTAGTCAACCTAGTCAATCTTGGTCAACCCTAGAACTCTCAGGACGAGGTAACCGCCATCCAACCACTCTCTTTAGCCATACTGACTCTGGGAATCAAACCGGCAACCTCCAAGACACTTTCTAGAGTTTTCTCTTCTATTTCTGGCCAGGCCCCGCCGTCCGGCACTTTTCCTTTTCGAACCAGAACCTCCTTGCTCCACTTCGAGTGAAGCATGACCTTTCTTTAGCCGTGTGCCACTAATACTAGCGCATAACCCCCCAAAATCAGTTACGAATTGCCCAGCCCCATATTAAGCTTTTTTCTAAGCCAAAATTAAATGACCCTACGCCATTTATAGTGGCGCACGGCCAAACCTAAGCCGTGCACCACCACAAGAGGCGCACAACCTCCTTAAAAATGCACTATAAAGACAGACCTTCCCCGTTTCTATTTTAGGTCAAACAAATCCTCCAAAAACTCTCCCCCTCCATTCCAGATAGCTCTTGGAGCCCTCTCTCTCTCTCTCCCTTAAAGTTTCGCTGGCTAAGTTTAAAGTCCGAACTCCTAAAGCCTTTGCTTCCAAGCTCCACCGAAGGACCGCCTTGCTACCTGGAAGCTCCCGAAACCTTCCCAAGTTAAAGGTCCAAGCCTCCATCAAAGAAAGAAGCAACAAGACAAGGTAATCCTCTTTTTACTTTTTTGTACTCCCCCACTTTCTCTTCTCCCTTCGAATCCACTTAGGTTTTTCTCTTTTTTAACCCTCTATCTCTAAATCCCCCTTTCTTGCATGCTTGAAAACAAGAGAACGCTAAGTTAATGTCGAGAGTGAATAAGAGGAGATTATCGATTGGGACTCTCTTTTTGGCCCTCACTTGCTTCACAGCATGGCCTTAGGGCCCTCTTGCAATGTGGTGATACCTAAACCTTGTATGTTCATGCCGTTACTATCATAAAATTCAATTTGCATTCATGTCATACCTCTACCCTTAAAACCATTTTCTAAAATAGTTTTCTTAAAACCATAATTCTAGATGGATCCTAACATTTTATGGTTAGGGTTTTCCTAGAAAAGTGTGACATTTTAAGTGGCTTCTAATAGCCTAACATTTGCCTCCTTTCAAAAACCCGTTCTCAGAATGATCCTAGTCTTTTTATGACTAGGGTTGTTTCGAGAAATGTGTGACATTCAAAAGGACCTGAAAGGTCTATATTTTTGGCCTCATGCCTTTACTGTTTTTCAAGGCCACAAGCCTAAAGCGATTCTAGCCTTTCAATGGCTAGAATGACTCTAGGCAAAGTGTGATATTCATCTGGATACCTAAACTCCAAGTTAGGGTTTCGGACCCTAAAACATATTTTCAAAAGACTTAGTTTTCAAGCCATTTCTAAAACTCACATCTGTTTAACCCTAGAAGTCCAATCCTAGGAAAACCCCATTTTTGTCAACTTGGAACACTTCAATTTTCAAATCAAAACCTTCCATTTCAAATCCCTCAAATCACTCCTTTTTCAAACCTTCCAAATTTAAAACCCAAATCAACTCCTTCCATTTTGGAAACAATCCAAACTTACCTTTTTCAAACTAAATCAAATCTTTTCGAACCAAATCCAATCTCAATCTTCCTGAAAAGGAAATACTTCCAAATCAAATCTTCCTGAAAAAGAAACATTTCCAAAGCTCAAATATTTTCAAATGAGCTCAAATCTTTTAAAATCTCAAATCTTCCTGAAAATGAAACATTTTCAAACCCAATCTTCCTAAAAAGGAATCATTTTCGAAACTCAATCTTTTCAAATCAACTCAAATCTTTTCAAATCAAATCAAACCTTTTAAAATCTCAATCTTCCTGAAAATGAAATCTTTTCAAATCTCAATATTCCTAAAAAGGAAACATTGCAAAAATCAAATCCTCCTGAAAAGGAAATCTTTTCAAATCAAATCTTCCTGAAAAGAAAATTACTTCAAATAACAATCTTCCTGAAAAGGAAACATGTTCAAGTCAAATGTTCCTGAAAGGGAAATTTTTTCAAATCAAATCTTCCTGAAAAGGAAATCGCTTCAAATAACAACCTTCCTGAAAAGGAAACATGTTCAAGTCGAATGTTCCTTAAAAGGAAATATTTCAAAAGTCCAATCTTCCTGAAAAGAAAACACTTTTAAACTCAAACTTTTCTGAAAAGGAAATTTTTTAAAAATGAAAACTTTTGAGAAATAGGAACCCATTTCAAAATTCCAACTCTTTCGGACTCTTGTCTGAATTACAATTGACCTGATCCTCTTCATGGAGGTACGTAGGCAACCTTTCATGAGGAGCGTTCACAACCTTTTTCAAATTCCCAATTTCATTTTTCAATTCTATTTTTTAAAAGTTTTCTAAGTGGATAGCATTAAACATATGTAAAAGGTGATCAGATATATAGGTACCACAAGGGCGGGCTAGGGTGATAGTTTTAGGACATCTTCCCTATACATAACCAACCCTCGGACTTTAGAATTTCTATTTCAAAGACTAAGATCGGAGTTAATTTTTAAAAGGGCTTGCTAATGTTCTTTTAGGGTATTCAAACAACCTTACCTTGTAAAACTCTCTCATGAGGACGTTTTTTTTAAAAACCTTTTCCACAAGCCAAGTTTAACCCTTGGGTTCGACTTAGTGTAGATAACCTAGCACATCTTTAAATATGTTAGGTGGCGACTCCAAAAACCTTCTTAAAAAGCCCTAATCAATCTCATTTCAAAAATTCAAACCCTGTCTCATTCGTCCTTCTAGGAGCATGAGTTCTAACAATAGAGCATCGTGCACGTTCTCAAGCTAAGACGGCTTGGTCCGGTCCAAAAACGAAGCGTGACAGCTTGGCGACCCCACTGGGGACAATTAGAGGGTTAGGCCTATGTCATGTCTAGTCACCCTTTACTCACCTTAAGTTTGTTGGTTACCTTGTTTAGTTATATCCACTTTCTAAACTTTTCAAAATTTCAAAATTTTCAAAATGGTCTTTGTTTTGCAAAATGTCAAACATTTCATTCATTACATGCTCTTGCATTGTTCATAACATTATACTTTATTCTGCATTTGAGTTCCTCAAAAAGTACTAACTCTTTGCATTTGTTTTGTAGGTGCACTTTTGTTCACATTTTAATTTATGTTCATAAACTGCCATGCATGCTATATATGATAGGATTATGGGAGTTGTTGGGCTCTTTCCTCCAATTTCTAAAATCACACACACACTTGCATATGCATTTTCATGGAATATTTACTTGGGTTACTACCTTCTAGTTGAACAGTACATTAACTGTTGGTGGTAGGTAAATGTGTCACCTAACCAATGGTCTTTAGATAGTTCTCCCGCTAAGATCACCAACCTATAATGGCACTACCACGGGGAGTGGGCCTAGGTTTAAAGATTTAGGAGCTAAGCTTTTTAGGAAGCATTAGTAGTCCTCAACCTCATGTTCATATAGGACTTATGCATAGCCGAACCTCTGCCCGATTTAAGGCACACGTTTTTCAAAAACCAAGGAAGAAAGAGTGACCACTTTTCAATTGCCTTATTCCCGTTGTTATTATACTTATGTACATAAATGCCTTGTTATCAATATCTTGTCATTTATGTTGTTAAACTACCCATGCATTTGTAATCATCCCAAAGGCAAGAGTTCCAAAATAACTCAAGCCATTTGCACTCCATATATATAATCAACCTCCAAGAGAATGGGCCATGAGCCAATCTCAAATCATAAGCCTACGCAATTCCTAAGGGTTCCAAACCCTAAAGGTCATGGCATGCATCCAAGAATCATCTAATAAGACGGGCCCCAATCCCTCTCACTCATGGAGATAAGGTTACCACAAGACAAGGGGCAATCTGGAGACAAGGCCATTCAATGTCCTCCCAATATCAACAAGGCGAAACTGAAGACTCGCAAAGTAGTGTAGGTAGATGGGTGGAAAGTCCCATAGAAAATGTTTCCTTCCCCCAATCTATGTAATTTTAGCTTTTTATCTCAAAAAAAATAAATTTGCTCTTTCTATTTCCCTTGAATGAATGGTTGTGTGGGATGAATGAAACAGGCACAAGTATAGTATCTGCATATAAGGGCAATCCCTTATCTCCAAAATGAGCCTTCACATCATATCTAAATCCTGACAAACAAGGACACCTCTAGGGCATGCATTGCATAAATGCTTTCCAAGGACAAGTACTAACTTTTCCCTTCTTCTTTGCTTTTTTGTTTTCCTTTCTCTTTCCCCCATTCCACAGGAATTGAAAACACATCCAACTCACCATTGCTCTTAAAGCTAGGAAAGGAAAAGACCCGGTGCCATCTGTTCCTCAAGAACCGATCATCATAAGGCACCGAGCATCACTCATGGCCAACGAATCAGACACCCCCAGTGATAACCCCATGACCCGAGAGGAGGTCAATGAGATAAGATTAAAGATTGACGAGATGTTCAAACTCGTACAAGCCATGGTAGCAAAGGACTCAACTGAACCCCTCCTCATCCACCCCAAGAGAGGCAAATGTTGTCCCACCAAGAGTTGTGTAGGTACTACCAAGAGAAACAGGGAAAGCCCTAGGATAGTCGATGTTAAAGAGCAAGAAGGAAATCCAGAAACTATTTTACTCACTCCTTCAATTGCAAATGCCATCCTTAACCATCTCAGCCTGACGGTCCAAAGGCTAGAAGAATCCCTGTAGAGCATATAAGGGTACAGTGCCCTTGGTTCAAATTCCTTCGATGAACTCTACTTCTTCCCAAATCACCTACACCCGTCAAAGTTCAAAATGCCTGACTTTTAAAAGTATGGCAGCACTAGTGACCCCATAGCCCATTTGCGCCTATATACTAGAGCCTTGAGCGGGCCAAGGAAACAATCCCAAGCTGCTGATGTAACTTTTCTAACATAGCCTGACAAACGCAGCCTTACAGTGGTTTGTGAGACTTGATTTGAGAAAAATCACCACCTGGGGAGAACTAGTGACCATCTTCAGGAATCAATACAAGCACAACATAGATCTCACTTCAGATCGATGGACCTTGACTATGATAGCCAAAGGAGAAAAGAAGAGCTTCAGAACCTATGCTTTAAGATAGAGGAAACTAGGCGCATAAGTTAATCCCCCATTAAAGGAGAAGAAATATGGTCAACTCTTTGTAGAAACCTTTCAGGGGTTGTACTATGAGAAGCTGTGCACCAGTGTGGGGAAGAGTTTTTCAGACTTGTTCTTGCAAGGAGAAATGATGTTGCCCATAGCTATAACTACCTGACTTATGGCTCCAAACACCTAACCACCAACTCCGATCATGGCCCGCCCTAACTTCAGTCCAAACCGGTAGGCCGGACACAACTGCACTTTTTCCACCATAGGGTGTACTCAGACAGAGGCGTATCATAACTTGCTGAAGGCCAATTTATTGGCCCCTATTCCAGCTCATCCCCTGCCTAGTCCTCTTCGTCCTACCTTTAATGGCACCCTTTCCTACGAATACCATTCAGGAGGATTAGGACATGACACGGAAAGCTGCTTCTCCCTAAGGTATAAAATCCAGGACATGATCGAAAATGGGATAATGCTGACGCAACCAGCAAATCCCGCTCCTACCCCAAATGTCGCTACAAACTCTACCAGATCATACTGTCAACATCATCACAGAGTACAATGATGATAGGGTTTTGACTGCCATATGCCAAGAGGTGTACTATAAGGATGAAGATGAAACGAACTGGGAAGAACTAGAGTGGAATCATGCCTTGTCTTAGTACAACCCTAATAAAGTGCAAGACCCCAAAAACAGGCCTATAAATGAATCTGCCAAGGAGATTGACAGAATGGTACAAGAAGTTAAGTACATGGAAGAAGCACTACAGTTATGCCTTTTTGACCCATCTAAAATGCAAAAGCCGCAACTATACACACTTAAGGAGAGTTGGGGCACAGCCGGTTGCAAGAGCAAAAAACCCAAGGCCCAGGTCAAGTCCATTGAGTTGGAGGTTGGAGAGCTGGCCTATCTATTTGCGGGGAACAAAAAAAGGAGAGGAAAGGGAGGCTAAGAAAGAAAGGAAAGACCATGAGGTAGCTCTAAATCCTAAGAGAAGCCTGAGCATGTTTGTAACGCTAAGGGAAGGAGTCAAGAAAGCACTAGTGGCCATCGCCGACCAGTCAATTCACTCAGTGTCACAAACCGAGGTCCCTGGCAAGTGGAATGTGAAGGAAGTAGGTATGGTTCCAAAACCCACCTGAAAAACACATCAGGTTAAGAGACCTGAAAAAGGGATGTCTTCTTTAGTCACCCTTTTATCTATCTTTCCTACCTTTTTGCATTTATATTCCATTCGGTCAGAAATAGAGGTACTTCTGGCCTCTCTAGCTAAATAAAACACTGATGGACTTTTGAAATTGACCCTTATCTCATATTCTTGCATGCGATATCTACTTATAGAAACTTTTCTCTTTTCTGCAAGTGGATAGAAACATCGAGGGTGGAATAGCAAGGATGCCCCATTCAAAAATGGACAAAAGCTTCTTTGATCAAGCAGTGGGGATTTAGACAAAGAGCACAAAGAGATTGATCATAAGGGACAACACTTGAATGGCATTTGAGCTAAGTGATGGGTAGCTGACCTATCAAAAGGAAAAGGAGCCATTGTTTTATCTTCTCGCAAAAAGCAAATGATTCCCTTTACATAACCCACTAGAGCCAAAGGCGTTTCTTGGTCAAAAACCAGAACCAGAGTTGCTTCCTACATTCTAGAGCAAATACCAGTAATGAACAGGCCTATACATCAACAAGTGTCGTCCGAAAGACATCATTGGAACTTTAAGCCGAGTTCGATAGACTAAGCAATCTTACTTGAAATGAAGAGAGGCCCTCATTTCTTCTACCATACAGTCAAAAGATGACCATTGCAAAGCTCATTTGAGCCGTTTACATTTCTTTTCAAAAAACCAACCTGATGATCACTGCCCAAACTGGGTTAAGGCAAAGACATGAGTACATCTCTCAAAGTCGACAAGGCAGAGCGAATGCTAGAAAGCAAGCATGAAAACAAAAAGTACTACACAAAGACCCTAAAGGACAAAGGAATTACAAGGAAGCCAGTCATGTTACCAAAATGCACAAGAAGTGATAAAGAATTCTTGCCAAAAGTGATCATGGGTTCTCATCAATCAAGTAGAGATAAGTAGGATTTTGAGCCTTTATCTCTCCTTTCAAACACCTCATAACCTGGCCCACATTACGGTCCAAAGAAAAGTCCTCTCAGATCAAGAAAAAATTGCTTAGTCTAGATAAGCTCGGACGAAGTGACAGTGACACATATACAGGATGGCATTCATAGGGGCAAATTTCATCACCAGGAGTAACTCTAGGTCTTCTGCAACCTCAGTTGAAGATAATAGTTTGCCCACAAATCTTTTCATTTCAACTCATGAACAGAGCCTACGTTATGGTCCAAAGGAAAGTCTCCTTGGATTGAGGGCCTAGCTACCCATCGCTGTGCTAATGGCCATGAAAGTCGTTGCTCAAAGCCATTGTCAGAATAGGGTGAAAAGGGGGAGAGCTCAAGCCAAAAAATTCCAAACACCAACCCTGCAAAAAGAGAGATCAAAGAACAACGGTCAGACGATGTGAGTCCATCAGGAATGGGGAGTATGTGCTAAGACACCCCGATGTGAAAAAGGCCATGACCAAAAAATGACAAGGTCCCACAAAAGAGGCATCATCCCAAAGATATGAGACATTGGCACAACCCGAGATACCTACTTGAATCTTAAAAGAAACAGATACATGCATACATTTTGCAAAAAATATTAATACATGTCATTCAATGGAAAGAGATATTGATATTGTGCTAACCATGCAAGAAAAAGTCTCTTTAGAGGCCAAAATAGCCAAGAATGATATAGGGTCATTTTGCTTTAAATAAAAAAAACTAAAAAGCTATTGTGTCAAAACTGCAGGAACTCAGGGACGCAATCAAACCCTAGACGAATGGCGGGGGGCCAAATTAAAGTGACTCCCATCATCATCTGAAGAAGAACCATACGAGGGAATAGGATCAGCCTAGTCACGAATGGCCGCTCTAGTGCCTAAAGGCTCTGCCACCTCAATAGACTGAAGGACAACTGCATGAGCTTTTTGTAACCGTTTCTGCCAGCGAAAAGCACCTGGACCATCCTCGCTGCACATAGCCTCGGCCAGCTGTGCCCTCAAGGACTCAATCTCCGCCTCATGGGCCTACAACTGTATCATTGCCTTTCTCAACAAGGTGTTAGAACGCCTCCGATGACGACGCTCCTGGATAGTCACAATCGTAAGGAAGTCAGTGTACCCCATAGCAGGACCCGGAGCCTCAAAAAGCAGATCATGGATCCCGGCATCCCCAAGTACATACCTCCTAAACCAACTCCTATAAGCATTGGTTGTCTTCAGTTCTTTCGGGAAAGGACCTTGTATGGTATCATGAGAAGTCAGGGCGTGCCACATGGCCACCACCTCTTTCACCAGCTTAATCAGGATTGCAGTGTCAAAAAACAAATCAAACTCATCAGTAACCCTTGTGTGTGGAATATCCTGTGACAATCCCAGTTAGTAGAGAACTCTGATTCCAAAGAAAGGAGTGACTCCTCGCAAACCCACTATTGAAACAAAGATCCTATCTGAAGTCTGTACCCTTAAAGGATCCTGTCGCACTCAGATTTTTTGCACTCGAGGAATACTCACACAAGTGGAAAAAATGTTATACTCTCTCGTTAGAACTCACCCTCCTAGAAGAATGAGTGCGACTAGGTTTGAATTGAGAAATTGATTTGAAGAAAGGACTTTTGAAAAAGATTTGGAGTCGCCACCTAACTTGATTAAGGTGAGTTAGATCACCTAAAAACTAAGAATAATCCGAAAACTACACTTAGGGTTTTTGAAAACGATTTTAAAAATATCTCCTCAAGAGAGGGTTTTTAAGAAAACAAGTTGTTTGGCAACCTTTGGAAAACATTTAGCCCTTTTTAGAAAAATAACTCCTTTTGGTCTTTGAAATCAGTGATCTAGGTTCGGAGGTTGGTTACGTATAGGGAAGACGCACTAAGCTATCACCCTACCTCGCCCTTTCGATACCTACATGTCAATCTACCCTAGATTCACCTATGAGAATCTTTAACTAACTAATGTTCAATCCTATTCCCTTTGAAAACAATGTTTAGAAAAACATTATGCATGAGATGCAAGTGCAATAGAAGAGAATTGATTTAGAAAATAGATTTGAAAAGAGATTTGATTTGATTTGATTTGAAAAGAAAGAGATAGAAATTTGAATTTGGAAATTGAAATTAGAGAGATTTGGGAAATAGAAATTTGAAATTGGAAATTTGAAAATAGATTAGAGATTTGAAAAGATTGTAGAATTTGAAATTTGAAAAATATGGAGGAATTTGAAATTTGAAAGAAATTGTGACTGCACCTATGAAGGTTGCCTACGTATCCTTTTGGAGGAATCAGGTCAGTCGTAGTTCGGACCGGAGTCCGATTGAAAATAGAAGAGTTGACTTGAAGAAGGAGATTGAATTGGAAGATTGAGAGATTGAACTTTGAATAGAGGATTGAAAATTGGAATTTGGAATTTTGGAATTTAAGGGAAGATTTAAGGTTTAGGTTTAAGAAACTTATGGTTTAGGAAGGAATTGAATTAAGAAAGGTTTGGATTAGGAAGGGATTGGATTTGGTTTCTAAAAGAAAAGATTTGATTTTGTTTCCAAAAACAGAGGACGGGATCTAGTTTCCTAAACGGGAAGATTGGATTTGGTGTCCTAAAGGGAAAATTTGATTTGGCAAGGATTTGGGAAGGGAGATTCTAGAAACCCTAGATTTGGAAAATTATAGTTTCGACGTAAAAAACAGGTTTTCGAAACATGTAGAGTTTGGATGTGAAAACAAGAAGTTTTGGAAACCTAGATTTGGGGCAAAGTTTGAAAATCATGTTTTTGGAAAGAAAATTAGGGTTTCCTAATTGTGAGTTCTAGGGCTTGACTTGGGCTCTAAGGAAAGAGGATTTTTGGAAAGTGCGTTTTTGGAAACGAAGGTTTTCTAGAAGGGAATCTTAGGGAGGAGTTTTTGGAAAGTGAATTTGAAGATAGAGTTTTTGAAAAAAGATTTTAAAGAGAAAGAGTTTTTGGAAAGTGTGTTTTTGGAAATGGAGGTTTTGGAAGAAAATCCTAGAGAGGAGTTTCTAGAAGATTTTGGAAAGAGAGTTTTCAGCAAGATTTTTGGAGAGAGTTTTTCTAGGAAGATTTTTTTGGTAGAAGATTGTTGAAGAGAGTTTTTGAAAAGATTTTTGGGGAACGTTTTTAGAAAGTGGATTTTGGAGAGAGGATTTTGGAAAGGAGTTGAAAAAGGGAGTTTTGGAAAATAGATTTTGGGAGGGAGTTTTTGAAAACAATTTTGGAGAGGAGAGTTTTAGGAAAGTATGTTGAAAACGAGATTTTTAGGAAGAGATTTTTGAAAAGAGAGCTTTTTTAGAAGGTGTAAAAACATCTCACTTCCCTAAAGCAATTCTAACCATAAGAGGGCTAGAACCACTTTAGGAAAGCGGTTTTGAAAACAACAAGATTTGAAAATATGGACCATGAATGTCACTTTAAATATAACACTTTCCTAAAGCAACCCTAGCCATAGAAAAGCTAGAATCACCCTAGGATTGTGATTTTGAAAACACATTTTGAAAAAGTGATTTTGATGCAATTTTAGAAACAAGTTTGAAAACGACTTGAAAAATAATTTTGAAAACGGTTTTTGGAAGATGTGAGATCATGATATGCACAATGCAATTTTGGGGTCGTGAACATACAAGGCTAAGGCTTCACTACATAATCAAGGGGGCCAGACCCACGTGGTCTCTGGTTAGACTAGAAGAAAGCCCCCGACACGGTGACTCTCCAATAGCCCAATCCTACACATGGACCGGAAATTCCCTTGTTTCAAGCATGCAAAGAAAGGGGGGGAAAGAGATAGGGGATTAAAATAGAGAAAACCTAAGTGGGTTAGGAGAGAGAAGAGAGAGGCGGGAAGTGTGAAAATTTAAATAGGGAGCCTACTGTATGTCTTGTTTATTTTGCGCGCCTTGCTTGTCTCCGATCTTCGGTCTTCGTCTTGATCTTCGTCTTCAATCTTCAAGAGTTGTCTTCAAGCTTCAAACTTCAGATTGCAGCTCTTCAAGTCTTCGAAGGAGGGTTGAAGGCTAGTGTATGAGTGTACGGGGATGTATAGGAGTGTATATGAGACTAGGGTTTGTGTATGGTGGCTAGGGTTTGGGAAACCTAAAGAGGCTAGGGTTTATGGAGTGCTCGAGCTCTGTATATCGAATTATATGATTTTTGGTTTGAGTTTGTGAATCCTTTTCACGTTGGAGGAGGCTCTGTGTTTATAGAGGCTCGATAACACTGGCGCCTGTTGTAGTGGCGCCAGGCCAAATTTTATACTAGCGCCACTACGAGTGGCGCCAGGCCATTTTTTGGCTTGGCGCCACTACTAGTGGCTCCAGCAATTTAGGAAATGTTTAAGGTCGGCAAGCAACGTATCTTTGACTAGATTTGGGTGCCTGTACTAGTGACTACCATGCAATTTTTAGCCTGGCTTCACTAGGAGTGACTCCGGAAAGTCCGAGAATGATTTAAAGGAGCCGGGAATAACCCAGAAGGCCGGCAAGGAGCAGGAACACTTAAAATAGTGTCCTAGAGGTATTTGACTTAAGAAATGAGGATAAGATGGGTTAGAAAGGTTGATCGGGCCTTTAAGGGCAAAACGGTCAATCGAACTAGAAAACTGCCGGGACAGACTCGGACTGTCCCGGAAGAAGACTTGGGCTCTGGAAACATTATTCAAAATGTTCCTACAGGTTGCTGGTTTGATTCTCATAGCCGGCGTAGTCGAAAAAGGAGACTGGCCCACCAAGGGCAAAACGGTCATTTTGTACCAGGTTGGCCGAAACTGACTCGGAATGATCCGAAAAGGTAAAAGAAGGTTGAGAATACTATAAGAAGTAATCTCAGAGGGTTACCGATTTGATACCCAGAGCTGGTATGGTTCCCGGGGCGTTCGGATGCCTAGGGGCAAAATGGTCATCTTGACCGGAAAGTTTCGGGAAAGTTCCAAAGGGCAGTTTGGTCATTTTTCACCGAAGTGGGCTAACAAACACTGGTGTTGACTTGGGTTTTGAGTGTTTCCACCATTCCGACGGCGGTCGTCGTGACACAGGGGTTTGTTAACAATTCCCTATGTCGACCTATTTGTGAGTATTTCCGCTACTCTAACGGTTTTGTGAGTAGTTTCGCTACTCGGACCGTCTCGAGGAATAAACTGTCTTGAGAGAGGGATTGGAAAGGGGACTTACCGTCTTCGAAAAGACGTGCCTGGATTTGAACCGTCTCAAAGAATAAACTGTCTTGAGAGAGGGGTTGGAAAGGGGTCTTATCGTCTTAAAAAAGACGTGCCTGGATTGGAACCGTCTCAAGGAATAAACTGTCCCGAAAGAGGGATTGGAAAGGGGTCTTATCATCTTAAAAAAGACGTGCCTGGATTGGAACCGTCTCGAGGAATAAACTGTCCCGAGAGAGGAATTGGAAAGGGGTCTTATCGTCTTAAAAAAGACTTGCCTGGATTGGAACCGTCTCGAGGAATAAACTATCCCCAGAGAGGGATTGGAAAGGGGTCTTACCGTCTTCGAAAAGACGTGCTTGGATTGGAACCGTCTCGAGGAATAAACTATCTCGAGAGAGGGATTGGAAAGGGGTCTTACTGTCTCCGAAAAGACGCGCCTGGATTGGAACCGTCTCGAGGAATAAACTGTCTTGAGAGAGGGATTGGAAAGGGGTCTTACCGTCTCCGAAAAGACGCGCCTGGATTAGAACCGTCTCAAGGAATAAACTGTCTCAAGAGAGGGATTGGAAAGGGGTCTTACCGTCTCCTAAAAGACGCGCCTGGATTGGAACCGTCTAGAAGAGTAAACTGTCTCGAGAGAGGGATTGGAAAGGGGTCTTATCGTCTCCAAAAAGACGCGCCTGAATTGGAACCGTCTCGAGGAATAAACTGTCTCGACAGAGGGATTGGAAAGGGGTATTACCGTCTCCGAAAAGATGCGTCTGGATTGGAACCGTCTCAAGGAATAAACTGTCTCAAGAGAGGGATTGGAAAGGGGTATTACCGTCTCCGAAAAGACGCTTCTGGATTGGAACCGTCTAGAAGAGTAAACTGTCTTGAGAGAGGGATTGGAAAGGGGTCTTATCGTCTCCAAAAAGACGCGCCTGAATTGGAACCGTCTCGAAGAATAAACTGTCTCGACAGAGGGATTGGAAAGGGGTCTTACCGTCTCCGAAAAGACGTGCCTGAATTGGAACCGTCTCTCGAGAAAAGGATTGGAAAGGGGACTTATCATCTTCGAAAAGACGTGCCTGAATTGGAATAGATTTACCGTCTCGAGGAATCAACTGTCTCGGGAGAGGGGTTGGAGTCGGAAAGGAAAGGACAATGCCCCTAAGGGCATTTTGGTCATTTTGCCTCTATTTGGGCCTGACGGGCCCGCGAAGCGATGGACACACGGGATTTGGACTTAGAGAGTTGGTTTCGGTTGGAATACGCTCACAATGACTTGAAAACAAGTCTGGACGGAGTGTAGACTGCCGAGTGGTCAAAAATGGGGTGCGTACAGATCCTAGTTACATAGACCCACAAACCACATGACTTCTCTAGTATGTCTCTCTTGGAGAAAAGTCGTCCAATCCTCGGAGGCAATAGGAAACCTCTCATCCACCATGACAGACTGTTGAGCCTCCACTAAGGCACGAACATGATCCACCGTAGGATACCAAATCGGCTAAAGCAAGTGTTACGAGAACAAATGCAAACCATCCACAACTGGAAAAGAGCTGCACAGCCTCAAAAGCTGAAATCTGTACCCCGCTACAAATGAGTGAAACTGACATAAGTCTCACCTATAACCATCGGGGTATAAGACCATCCTTGCTAGAACCGAGGAAGAAAAGCGCTCAACCTCTTGTCAATTGAACCATCCTCATTGGGAAAAATTAGGACCCCGAGTAGAAGCAAAGCAAGAGCATTCATCCTGAAGCAGAGCTAATGGTCTAGAGTATGCCAAATCCCTGGGAAAGCTTCTATACTGTGAACAAACTCGAATCGGGAAAGTAGGAATTCAGCAAGTATGAAGAGAAACTCAAGAATGAAGTCCGAACCCAAAGCAGGGTGTACTATGCCCAGCTGAGATGAGACCGGGGAGAAGAAACCTCCATAGAAAATCGGAGGTATCAGCTATGAAAGACCTTTCGCCAAACCTAGCAGATAGTCATACTCATGCGGGGTAGGGGTCATCTCACATTCTCCAAATTGAAAGAGGCTTAAACTGGGGCACCAAAACGGAAGGACTGCCTCAACCAAACTAGGCACCAACCACACTATGAGCAGGAATGCAATATGACCAAAGCTCTGACAGAAGATATCCTGCTTCTCAAGAGTGTACCCGTCATACCAAACCCTCAAACGAGTCATGACCACTGTATCGGCCATCCTGAAAAGAAGAGAAGAAAGAAAAGAAACATGTCAAGATCTGTCAGTCAGTAGCATGAGCAATGGCAAAGGAAAAGAAAAGAAAAGAATGCGGGAAAAAGAGGGATAGGGGCAAGAAATGCTTCAAGTTTCCCAAACAATTTCTCAACTTCGGATTCCCGATTTTCTAAACTTTTTATCCTAAAAAAATTTATTTTTAAAATTACTCCAGATTTTCAAAAAGCTTTCCCCTCCAAAAAAGCATGGTTTTTAAAGGCTTTTTCCTTAAAAGCACTGTCCTACGGTTTCTTAGGGCTTTCCCTCAAAAGCCTTGGTCCTATGGTTTGTTAGGAGTCTCCCTCAAAAGACCCAGTTTGATAGGTTCTAAGACTTTCCCTTCAAAAGCCTATCCCTTTCCCTGTCCTAACAAACCTTTTTCCCTAAACCTTTTTTTTCCACAAAAATTCTGAATGCCAAATTTTTTGAAAAATCCAGCAGAGTCCTGTTTGTAAAAGGCCCCTACAACACCACATAATCACAAATTCACAACATCACTAAATACATAATACCTTGCCACCCACCCAATACGAGGCATAGATAAGCAGACACCAATTTTTTCTAAATTTCTCGAGGCTATTTCCTCACCTTTTTTCAAACACCTTAAAAAAAGTTCCAAAAGTTTTCCAAAAACCTACACAAAAATTTTCAAAAATATTCCTAGAATTTTCAAGCAACAATCCAACACTCTTGGGATTTATTTCTCAATTTTCCCTAATTTCCCACATTTTAAAACATTTTTCTAATTTTTGAAAAATCAAAAAAATATAATTGTTTTCAAAAAATTATGAAACTTTACACGGTTGCTCAAAACATTTTCTAAGGCATCCTACACAAAAATATCGCAGAAAAACACATTACCCAATGCCCAAATCGCCAATTTTTCTAAGCCTACAGGAAACTCCTTTCGTAAAACATGGCAATCTACACAAACTCACTCAAATGATCACCAAAATGCAAAACCAAGCTCCCTAGATGCATTTAAAACATTCAAGAATATCAATTTCCACTATACACATGCTTCAAACGGAAATCTACGCATTGAAATCAACCAAAAACGAGAACACTCACTTTTTAGAATTTTTCAGTGATTTCTTCATCTTTGGCGACTTTCTGGTGATGACGTCACTTCCTGGCAACTCCCCGGCGCTTTACAAACACTCCCCAACAATGCCTAAATGAAATACCTTGAAAAGCTTTGGAGAGGAATCTCAAAAATTGCAAAAACTAACTCAAAACCCCGAAACCTTTGGCTGCTGCTATAAAACCCTCGCAAGCCATGCGCCACTCATAGTGGTGCACAGGCCAGTCCGGGCACGTCTCAGCCTTTTGCCTGCCAAAACCAGTTTCAAATGGCCTCTTGGCCCCATTTTCAAGCTTCAACCCCTAGTTTTTGAAATTTCAAATCCTTGGTCCCTCCAACCGCCTTACGACCTTCATTTAGTACATACTTTATCGTTTTCTACCTTCAAGAGGTAAAGACAGGAAAAGAATGGCAGTTATTAGCACCCCATTTTAGCCACTCGGCAATCTCTGGCCCAACTGGAAGCACCTCTAAACCAACACAAGCATACTCAAGTCTAAACCATCTCCCAAGTTCCAATCTAGTCTGTCAAATGCCTCGTGGGCTACTAGGCTTAGTAGAGGCAAAATGACCAAAATGTCCTTGTTGCATTAATCAGTTTAATCCAGACCAGCACGTCTTCCATAAGGCGATAAGTCCGTTCAAATCCAAGTCAAATCCAGTTGTCCCATCATTTGAGAAAGTTGATCCCTCATTGACAATAAGAGTATTCAATCCAGCACGGCACGATCACTGAGAAGGTTTATTTCTCGGATTAGTAAAGCCCCTTTCACACTTATCTCTAGAAATTACCTAAGTCCCCGAGATGGAAGAGCGGTTCACTTTTGGCACCTGCTAGCCCGCTAATGTAGAATGTCTGCTAATTCAGCACGTTCTTTGAGAAAGCACAAATTCCTTAAGAATGAAAGTCCATCCAAACCCAGCACGTTCTTTGAGAAAGTACAAATCCCTCAAGAGCAGAAGACCATCCTAATCCAACACGACCTTTAAGAAAGTTTATCCCTCAAGGCGGTAACAACCTTTCAAGCTTGTCCACCGAGAAAGTATCAATTCCTTGGACGAAATTCCAGACTAGATCTAGACCGGTTAACACCGACACCTACTAACCTGTCCCAATGAAAAATGACCATTTCTACCCCTAATAGGTTTGTCACGTTCCTCGAGAAAGTAAAAAGTCCTCGAACGGTAAGACTACATTCTAGAGCCGTCCCTAGACGGTCCGGCATGTCTAGTACCATCCAATTAACTCTGACCCTTTCTAAGAGGTTCTCTAGTCAAAACGACAGTTTTGCCCCTAGGCATCCAAATGCCCTAAGAAACCACACCAGCTCTAGGCATCAAACTAGCAACACCCCAGTTAGCTTTGGTCAACCCTAGTAAACTCTGGTCAACCCTAGTCAACCCTGGTAAACTTGTTCAAACCCCGATTAATCTTAGTCAACCCTAGAACTCCCAAGATGAGTTGACCGCCATCCGGTTACTCTCTTTAGCCATACTGGCTCTGGGAATCAAATCGGCAACCTCCCATACACTTTCTAGAGTTTTCCCTTCTATTTCTAGCCAAGCCCGCCGTCCGGCACTTTTCCTTTTCCAACCAGAACCTCCTTGCTTCACTTCAAGTGAAGCATGACCTTTCTTTAGCCGTGTGCCACTAATAGCGGCGCATAACCCCCCAAAATTAGTTATGAATTACCCAACCCCATATCAAGCTTTTTTCATGCCAAAATTAAATGACCCTGCACCACTTATAGTGGCGCACGGCCAAACCTAAGCATTGCGCCACTACAAGTGGTGCATAACCCCCTGAAAATGCACTATAAATACAGACCTTCCCCCTCTCTTTTTTAGGTCAAAAAAATCCAGAAACTCTCCCCCTCCATTCCAAACAACTCTCGGAGCCCTCTCTCTCTCGCTCAAAGTTCTGTCGGCTAACTCTGAAGTCCAAACTCCTGAAGCCCTAGCTTCCAAAATCCATAGAAGGACCACCTCGCTGCTCGGAAGCTCCCGAAACCTTTCTAAGTCAAAGGCCCAAGCCTCCATCAAAGAAAGAAGCAACGAGACAAGGTAATCCTCTTTTTACTTTTTTGTACTCCCCCACTTTCTCTTCACTCTCCGAACCCACTTGGGTTTTTCTCTTTTTTAACCCCTTATCTCTAAACCCCCCTTTCTTGCATGCTTGAAAACAAAAGGACGTTAAGTCCATGTCGAGAGTGAACAAGAAGAGGTTACTGATTAGGACTCCCTTCTTAGGCCTCACTTGCTTCACGGCATGGCCTTAGGGCCCTCTTACAATGTGGTGATACCTAAACCTTGTATGTTCATGTCATTACTATTGTCAAATTGCATTTGTATTCATGTCATTCCTCTACCCTTAAAACCATTTTCTAAAATAGTTTTTTTAAAATCACAATTTTAGGTGGATCTTAACCATTTATGGTTAGGGTTTTTCTAGAAAAGTGTGACATTTTAAGTGGTTTCTAATAGCCTAACACTTGGCACCTTTCAAAAACCCATTCTCGGAATGATCCTAGTCTTTTTATGACTAAGGTTATTTCAAAAAATATGTGACATTCAAAAGGACCCAACAGGTCTATATTTTGGCCTCGTGCCATTCCTATTTTTCAAGGCCATAAGCCTAAAGCGTTTCTAGCCTTTCAATGGCTAGAATGACTCTAGTCAAAGTGTGATATTCATTTGGATGCCTAAAATTCAAGTTAGGATTTCAGACCCTAAAACATGTTTTCAAAAGACTTAGTTTTCAAACCATTTCCCAAACTCACATTTGTTAAACCCTAGAAGTCTAATCCTAGGAAAACCTCGTTTTTGCCAACTTGGAACACTTCCATTTTCAAATCAAAACCTTCCATTTCAAATCCCTCAAATCACTCCTTTTTCAAACCTTCCAAATTCAAAACCAAATCAACTCCTTCCATTTTGGAAACAATCCAAACTTGCCTTTTTCAAACCAAATCAAATCTTTTCTAACCAAATCAAATATTTTCAAATCAAATCTTAATCTTCCTAAAAAGAAAACACTTCCAAATCAAATCTTCCTGAAAATGAAAAATTTTTAAAACTCAAATCTTTTCAAATCAGCTTAAATCAAATCAAATCTTTTCAAATCTCAAATCTTCCTGAAAAGTAAACATTTCCAAATCTAATCTTCTTGCAAAGGAATCATTTTCAAAACCCATTTGTTTTAAATCAACTCAAATCTTTTCAAATCAAATCAAACCTTTTCAAATCTCAATCTTTCGGAAAAGGAAACATTTCAAAAACTAAATCTTCCTGAAAAGGAAATCTTTTCAAATCAAATCTTCCTGAAAAGAAAATCTCTTCAAATCTTAATCATCCTGAAAATAAAACATTTTGAAGTCAAATCTTCATGAAAAGGAAACATTTCAAAAGTCTAGTCTTTCTGAAAAGAAAACACTTTCAAACTCAAACTTTCCTGAAAAGGAAACTTTTTAAAAATAGAAACTTTCTAAATATAGGAACCCATTTCAAAAATTCTAACTCTTTCGGACTCTTGTCTAAACTACGATTGACCTGATCCTCTTCAAGGAGGTACGTAGGCAACCCTTCTCGGGGTGCGGTCACAACCTTTTTCAAATTTCCAATTCCATTTTTCAAACTCAACTCCTTCTTTCAAATTATTTTTCAATTATGTTTTTCAAAAGTTTTCTAAGTGGATAGCATTAAACATAGGTAACCAATGAGTCATAGTTAGGTCAGTAAAAGGTGATAAGACATATAGGCACCGCAAGGGTGGGGTAGGGTGATAGTCATAGGACATCTTCCCTACACGTAACCAATCCCTGGACTTAAGAATTTCTGTTTCAAAGACTAAGACAAGAGTCAATTTTTAAAAGGGTTTTTCAATGTTTTTTTAGGGCTGTTGAACAACCCTACCTTCTAAAACCCTCTCATGAGGACATTTTTTTAAAAAACCTTTTGCAAAACCCAAGTTGAACCCTCGGGTTCAACTTGGTGTAGATGACCTAGCATATCTTTAAATATGTTAGGTGGTGACTCCAAAAACCTTTTTAAAAAGCCCTAATCAATCCCATTTCAAAAATTCAAACCTCGTTGCATTCGTCCTTTTAGGAGGATGAGTTCTAACAATAAAGCACCGTGCACGTTCCCAAGCCAAGAGGGCTTGGTTTGTTCCAAAAACGGGGCGCGACACTTGGTTTGAAAGTTTGTAAGCAATGCATGCCCTATGGGTGCCCCTACTTTGAGAGGGGGACTAAGCATGCTATGCTTGCCCACTTTTGGAGATAGGGGTTGCCCGTGTATGCAATACCATACCTGTGCCTGTAATATACATTCATTCATACATCCGTTCATTCAACGGAAGTAGAAAGAGCAATTTTATTTCTTTTGAGATAAAAAGCTAAAATTACATATATTGGGGGAAGGGACATTTTCCACTGGACTTTCCACCTATCTACCTAAACTACTTTGCGAGTCTTCGGTGTTTCCTTGTTGATATTGGGTGGTCGTTGAATGACCTTGTCTTCGAATTGCCCCTTGTCTTGTGGCAACCTTATCTCCATGAGCGAGAGGGATTGGGGCCCCTCTTATGAAATGATTCTTAGATGCATGCCATGACCCTTAGGGTTTGGAACCCTTAGGAATTGGGTAGGCTTATAATTTAAGATTAGCTCATGGGCCATTCTCTTGGAGGTTGATCATATGCATGGATTGCAAGTGGCTTAAGTTACTTTAGAACTCTTGCCTTAGGATGATTACATATACATGAGCAGTTTAATAGCATGAATGACAGGATATTGATAACAAGGCATTCATGTATGTCAGCATAATAATAACAAGAATAAGGAAATTAAAAAGCATTCGCTCTTTCCTCCTTGGTTTTTGAAAAATGCATGCCTTAAATTGGGCAGAGGTTCGGCTATGCATGGGTGCTATATGAACATGAGGTTGAGGGAAACTAATGCTTCATAAAAAGCTCGACTCTCAGATCTTCAAACCTAGGACCACTCCCCGGGGTGGTGCCATTATAGGTTGGTGATCCATGCGGGGGAACTATCTAAAGACCATTGGTTAGATGACATATCTGCCTACCACCAACAGTCAATGTCCTGCTCCCCCTTCTAACTAGAAGGTAGTAACCAAGGTCAATATTCCATGAAAATGCATATGCAAGTGTGTATGATTTTGAAAATTAGAGGAGCCCAACAACTCCTATACATCCTATCCTACATAGCATACATGGCAGTTTGTAAACACAAATTAAAATGTGAACAAGGGTCTACTTACAAAACAAATGCAAAGAGTTAGTACTTTTCGAGGAACTCAAATGCAAAATAAAGTATGATGTTATGAATAATGCAAGAGCATGTAATGAATGCAATGTTTGACTTTTTGCAAAACAAAGACCATTTTGAAAATTTTAGAATTTTGAAAAGTTTAGAAAGTGGATATAACTAAACAAGGTAACCGCCGAACTTAAGGTGAGTGAAGGGTGACTAGACATGACATAGGCCTAACCCTCAAATTGTCTCCAATGGAGTTGCCAAGCTATTGCACCCCATTTCTGGACACCGGGTCCATTCTCCTCTTTCTCTTGGCCTGTGGGTGGGAATTCAGTACGATGCTCTATCGTTAGAACTTGTCCTCCTAAAAGGACGAATGCGATGGGGTTTTAATTTTTGAAATGTGATTGATTAGGGCTTTTTGAAAAGGTTTTTGGAGTCACCACCTAACATATTGAAAGATGTGCTAGGTTATCTTCACCAAGTCAAACTCGAGGGTTAAACTTAGGTTTTGGAAAGGGTTTTTGAAAAAATGTTCTCATGAGAAGGTTTTAAAAGGTAGGGTTGTTCAACGACCCTAAAAACATTAGAAAGCCTTTTTGAAAAATGACTCCAATTTTGGTCTTTGAAACAGAAATTCTTAAATCCAGGGATCAGGTCAATTGTACTTTGGACACAAGTCCGAAAGAGTTGGAATTTTGAAATGGGGTTTCTATTTCTAGAAAATTTTTAGTTTCAAAAAGTTTCCTTTTTAGAAAAGTTAGAGTTTGAAAGTGTTTCCTTTTCAAGAATATTGGACTTTTGAAATGTTTCCTTTTTGAGGAAGATTTGACTTGAAATTTTTTTCTTTTTTGGGAAGATTTGGTTTGATATTGAAATGTTTCCTTTTCAAGAAGATTGAGATTTAAAAAGATTTGATTGGATTTGAAAAGATTTGAGTTGATTTGAAAAGAATTTGAGTTTTCAAAATGTTTCCTTTATAGGAAGATTGAGATTTGAAAAGATTTTGATTTGATTCAAAAAGATTTGATTTGATTTGATTTGAAAAGATTTGAGTTTTGAAAATGTTTCCTTTTCAAGAATATTTGATTTTTGAAATGTTTCCTTTTCAGGAAGAATGAGATTTGAAAAGAATTTGATTTTTATTTTAAAAGATTTGATTTAATTTTGAAAAGGTAAGTTTGGATTGTTTCCAAAATGGAAGGAGTTGATTTGGGTTTTAAATTTGAAGGTTTGAAAAAAGGAGTGATTTGAGGGATTTGAAATGAGAGGTTTTGATTTTGGAAATGGAAGGTTTTGATTTGGAAATGGAAGTGTTCCAAGTTGGCAAAATGGGGTTTTCCTAGGATTGAACTTCTAAGACTTTACAAACATGAGTTTTGAAAATGGTTCGAAAACCGAGTCTTTTGAAAACATATTTTAGGGCCTGAAACCCTCACTTGGATTTTAGACATCCAAATGAATATCACACTTTGCCTAAAACCATTCTAGCCATTAAAAGGCTAGAATCACTTTAGGCTTGTGGCTTTAAAAACAATAAAGGCACGAGGCCAAAAATGTAGACCTTTTGGATCATTTTGAATATCACACATTTCTCGAAACAACCCTAATCATGAAAAGACTAGGATCATTTTGAGAATGGATTTTTTAAAAAGAAGGAAATGTAGGCTAACTGGAGCCATTTAAAATGTCACATTTTTCTAGGAAAACCCTAACCATGAGAGGGTTAGGACCCACCTAGAATTGCGGTTTTGAGAAACCGACTTTGAAAAATGGATTTAAGCGGTAAAGACATGATGAGAATGTAAATGCAATTTGATGATAGTAACGGCATGAAACATACAAGGTTTAGGTATCACCACATTGTAAGAGGGCCCTAAGGCCATGTCGTGAAGCAAGTTAGGGCCAAGAAGAGAGTCCCAATCGGTAATCTCCTTTTGTTCACTCTCGACATGGACTTAACGTTCTCTTAATTTCAAGCATGCAAGAAAAAGGGGTTTAGAGATAGGGGATTAAAAAAGAGAAGAACCCAAGTGAGTTTGGAGGGAAAAGAGAAAGTGGGGAAGTATGAAAAAGTAAAAAGAGGATTACCTTGTCTGGTTGCTTCTTTCTTTGGTAGAGGCTCGGGCCTTTGACTTGGGAAGGTTTCAGGAGCTTCCAAGCAGCGAGGCAATCCTTCGATGGAGCTTGGAAGCTAGGGCTTCGGGAGTTTGGACTTCAGACTCGGCCAGCAGGACTGAGAGAGAGAGAGAGAGAGAGAGAGAGAGAGAGAGAGCTTTCTTAAATGGAAGGGGGAGAGTTTCTGGAGGATTCTTTTCAACCCCAAAATAGAAAGGGGAAAGGTCTATATTTATAGTGCGAAAATGGCAGAGTGATGCGCCACTCTTAGTGGCGTAGAAGGATTTAATGTAGGCTTAAAAAAGGATGGATATGGGGCTGGTCGATTCATAACTGATTCTCGGGGGGTTATGCGCCATTATTAGTGGCGCACGGCTCAAGAATGGTCATCCTTCACTTGAAGTGGAGCAAGGAGGTTCTAGTTTGAAAAAGGAAAGTGTTAGATGGTAGGGCCCGACCAAAAATGGAAAGGAATACTCTGGAAAGTATCCCAGAGGTTGCTGATTTGATCCTTAGAGCCGGTATGGTTAAAAAGAGTGGCCGAATGGCAGTTACCTCATCCCATGAGTTCTAGGGTTGACCAAGATTGACTGGGGTTGACTAGAGTTGACTGGGTTTGACCGGGTTGACTAAGTTGACTGGGGTGTTACCGGTTTGATGCCCAGAGCCGATGTGGTTTCCTAAGACATTTGAATGCCTAGGGGCAAAGCCGTCATTTTGATAGAGAAACCTCCAAGAAAGGACTAAGGTTGATTAGATGGCACTAGACATGCCAGACCATCTAGGGACAACTCTAGAGGGTGGTCTTACCATTCTGAGGACTTTGTACTTTCTCGAAGAACGTGTTGGGCCCGTTAGGGGCAAAATGGTCATTTTTCACTAAGACAGTCTAGCAGGCGTCGTTGTTGACCGGTCTAGATTTGGTCTGGACATCTGTCTGAGGAATTGGTACTTTCTCGGTGGACAAGCTTAAAAGGGTCTGACAGCCTTGAGGTATAAACTTTTTCGAAAGTCGTGCCAAACTAGGACGGTCTTCTATTCTTAAGGGATTTGTGCTTTCTCAAAGAACGTGCCAAGTTTGGACGGTCTTCTGTTCTTCAAGGGTTTGTGCTTTCTTAAAGAACGTGCCAGATTAGTAAACATTCTACATTGGCAGGCTAGCGAGCGCCAGAAGTGAACCGCTCCTCCATATCGAGGACTTACGTACTTTTTGGTGATGAATGTGAGAGAGGCTTTACCGATCCAAGGAATAAACCTTCTCGATGATCATGCCAAGCTTGATTAAATGGTCTTACCGTCAATGAGGGATCAACTTTTTAGAATGACGGGACAACTAGATTTGACTTTGGATTTGAATGGACTTATCGTCTTATGGAAGATGTGTCGGGCTGGATTGGACTAACTAATGCAATAGGGGCATTTTGGTCATTTTTCCTCTAGTAGGCCTAGCAGGCCCGCGAGGTGGTTGACAGACTGGATTGGATCTAGGAAGTTGGTTTGGACTTTAGTATGCTTGTGCTGGTTTGGAGAAGCTTCGAGTTGGGCCGGAGATTGCCGAGTGGCCAAAATGAGGTGCTAACATCAACGTCGAGAACAAAGTTCACGAAGAAAATTTCTTTAGAAAACCACGGGAAGGGGGTCAAAAACCTAGTTGTAGATTTGGAACCATAGTGTTCCACCATGCAACACGGTTTTTTGGCCCATAATTGCCACATCTAGCCACCATTGGTTGAGCTCTGACCATGACTGTATAGCCCAGGTCCTTATCTATCTCTGGGACACACATGCATTACCAGGAAGACCACGGATTGATGGTAAATTGGCGAGAGAGCTCTCAGCCTCGCGAGGAAGAAAATGAAGGCTCTGCATTCCTTCCCCGCTCGCAGGTGGTGGCGCGTGTAGGCGCGTTGAAGTAGCCTACACCCTAAAATTTTTATGGTGTCTTTCTAACATCCAAACAGGCCTTCCCCTAATGATCTAGAATTTTCTAACACTTCTATGATTTCTGTGAATTAAAACATTGTTTTAACATGGAAAATCATAGAAAATACAATAATAAAAGGAATAATCTCATATTTTACCGAGACACCTAAAAAATATGAAGAACCCAGAAATGGGAGAGTAGGGGTCACTAAACCTCCCAATATAAATTCCAAATAATCCCCTTGGGTTTTAACACTGGCCAATTTCATCCTTGGCAAGAGATGAGAAGAATTCCAAGGACTAACACCACCAATTCAAACCACTTTATTATGATTATTTCCATTATTTAACACTGCTAAATTGATTATAAGATTTACAACTCATGGACACTGAGAAAAAGGGCAATTATAGTAAATATTGATAACCGAGCAAGAAGGCTAACTACTGACTCTTTGTCCAATGTATAATACGTGAATCAGGGACAACTTGATCTAGAAATATAATCATAGTAGGAAACTATGCATTCTCTTAGATACATGCTCATTTCTGTTTTATTAAATGTTCTGTTATTTGCTTTATCGATTATATTCCTTGCTATAATGATTTCAAAGTTGCAGTATAAGATTGCTTACATCACTAGGGAGGAATAAGAGAGAAATAACCAAAATGTTAAAAGACCATTGGTGTGTATCATAAATGAACCTGACCAATTGGTAAATGGGGCTACCACAAGTCAGCATTCATTGGTCTTGATACGGGCTAGATGATCATAAATGGGATTCATTGTCTTGATGAAGGAGGAGCATCATAGGTGAATCCATTGGCTTGGATTGGCCCTGATAGGACATACCTGTAGGATCCTGGTATTGATATAAAAAAACTATAAAGGACATATGCATGTGATTCCATTCCTTTTACTGCACTGCATTTAAACTTGTGCATTATGGAAATCATGGAATTTCTACTAGGCTTCACTTGTGCATTTGAAGAGTTGAAGCATCAGCTGGATTTCCAAGGAAATAAATATGGAAACGAGTCCCACTGCTATCCTGTCTCTTTGGAGCATATGAGTTAATTAGCTTTCTTTGAGCTGTAATTGTAATGAGACTTAAATGCAGAAGTTCCGCTAGTTTTCTTTGATAATGTAATTATAGACATGACTTCTTGGATTGTGTTAAGATCTATGCTTATGAAACATTGTTATCTATAACCTCCTTGTCTCAACCTAGAAAGAATGAAGTGGGTCATGACAAAAGTTAGTATCAGAGCACGGTTTTAGGTCATTTGGGAATTAAACCTCTTACTTGTAGAATACATCATTTACATTACCTTTTTAGTATTGACTGAGTGCTAATTCTAACTCTCGTATGCAAATGAATCTATTCATGAGGGATGACTTGCTTATGCATCAGCTTGAGGTCAAAGGTAACATAAGAGATAACCGTAGAGCAGTAACTAGTAACTTGGCCAAGGCTTTCCTTAAAGCTGTGATTTTTTAAGTTGCTCAGTGTTGGGGAGGTCTTCCTAGGAGTGTTCAGGACTCTGTTATCTAACACCGAATGACTTTTGTCACGCCTCAATTTTTCACACTTGAGGAAAATAAACACAAGTGGAAAACAAATAGTACTCTCTCGTCAGAAGTCATCCTCCTAGAAGGACGAGTGCTACAAGGTTTGAATTAGAAATTGATTTGATTAAGTGCTTTTGGAAAAGTTTTGAATTGCCACCTAACTTAATTAAGGTGAGTTAGGCCACCTAAAACTAAGTGCAATCCGAAGATTAAACTTAGAGTTTTTGAAAAGGTTTTGGAAAACTTCCTTAAGAGAGGGTTTTCTAGAAAATAGGTTATTTGACAACCTTTGGAAAGACTTAAGCCCTTTTTGAAAATAACTCTGTTTGGTCTTTGAAAACAGTGATTCTAGGTTTCGGAGGTTGGTTACGTATAGGAAAGATGCACTAGCCATCACCCTATCGCGCCCTTGCGGTACCTACATGTCCATTCACCCTAAGTTCACTCAGTAGAATCTTCGATTAACAATTGTCCAATTATATCCACTTTAAAAGAGAATTATAGAAAAGAAATTTGACATAATGCACGATATACAAATGAGATTCAATTGATTTTGAAAATAGATTTGAAGAAAAGATTTAATTTTGGAAATAGATTTGAAAAGACTTGATTTGAAATTGGAAAGAAGCTTTTAGAAATTGAAAATAGATTATGGAATTGGAGATTTGAAAAAGGTTGCGACCGCACCCATGAAGGTTGCCTACATAACCCTTTGTTGGGAATTAGGTCAGTTGTAATTTGGACAAGAGTCTGATTGAAAATAAACACTTTGAGGTTTTTGACAAGTTTGATTTTAAAATAATCGATTTGAAAGAGTATGATTTGAAAAAAAGGGTTTGATTTGAACTTTGAATAGAATAATAGAAATTGAAATTGGATTTGAAAAAGAAAAAGTTAAGCTTTGAAAGCATTTTTGAATTAAATTGAATTTGGAAAACCATCTTGATTTGTAAAGGAGTTGAACCTTCCTAACTTAGAATTAGGGTTGAACTAGGGTTCAGATATCCTAGGGTTTAGGTAACCTAAGGTTGGAGTATGTAATTGAATTAGAAAATATTTGATTTGATCTTGAAAAATTGGATGAAGGAAAGTTTTGATTTTGGAAATGTTCGAATTTGGACTTGAGAAAGATTTGGAAAGAGATTTGATTGGATCTAGAAACACTTGACTTGGAATGGTTGGAAAGATTTGACTTGATTATTTGATTTGAAAGAATTTAGAAAGTTAAGGTTTAGGAATTATTAGATTTTGGAAATTTTTGAATTAGGAAAGTTTCAAAATATCAAAGTTTTCAAATTAGGAAATTTTTTATATTATGAATGTGCCAATTTAGGAAAGCTTTGATTTTGGAATGGTTTGAGTTTTGGAAAGTTTCGATTCCAGAAAGATCTGAACATTAGAAAGGTTTAGAAAGACTTGAAAAGTTGAGATTTGAAAAGGTTTGAAATTAAGGATGATTGGAATTAGGAAATATTTGAATTAAGAAAAATTGATTCCTATTTTCTAAAGTAGAAGATTAGATTTTATTTCTAAAAATAGATTATTTGATTTTGTTTCTAAAATTGAAGGATTTGATCTAGTTTCCTAAATTGGAAGATTGGATTTGACATAGAATTGGAAAGGTTGAGTTTTGAAAATATTGGATTTGGAAATCTATGATTTGGTGTAGAAAAAGAGATTTTAGAAACCTAAGATTTGATGTGGAAGATAGTTTTTGGAAACCTATTATTTGAGGTAAAACAAGAAGTCACGTTCTTGGAAAGAGAATTAGGGTTTCCTAACCATGTAATCTAGGGCTTCACTTGGACTTTAAGAAAAAGAGTTTTTGGAAAGTGAATCTTTTGAAAAGAGTTTCTAGGACGGAATCTTGAAGAGAGTTTTTAAAAAGTGAATTTTTGAAGAGAGTTTTTGGAAAGAAGAATGAAAAGCAATTTGTAAAGGGGCTTGAATATGGACTTTTGAAATCTTTTGAATGTTTCACTTTTATAAATGATTCTAACCATAAAAAGATTAGAACCATTCTAAGTTGGTGGTTTTGAAAACAACATGGATTTGAAATATGGACTAATATGATCACATTGAATATCACACTTTCCTAAAATAACCCTAATCATGGAATGGCTAGAATCATCTTAAGATTGTGTTTTTTTTTTTATTTATAAAAACAACTAGGGTTTACACCCCAAAATATGGACCTTAATGGTCACAAAGAATATAACACTTTCCTAGAACAACCCTAACCACAGAATGGCTAGAATCATCTTAGGAGGATGATTTCGAAAACAAGTTTTGAATGAAGAAGTTTTTAATGCAGGCTTTGAAAGATAATTTTAATGCAAGTTTTGAAAACCACTTTGAAAATAAGCTTTGATTGGATGTATGAATATGACAAGCACAATGCAAGTAGGGTCGTGAACATACAAGGTTAGCTTCACCACATAATCAATGGGGCCGAATCCACACGGTCTAAGATTGAACTAGAAGAAAGTCCCCGACATGGTGACTTTCAACAGTCCTTCCTAGGCATGAACTAGGAAGTCCCTTATTTCAAACATGTAAGAAAGGGAGGTAGAAGATGGGGGATTAAAATAGAAGAAAACCTAAGTAGGTTAGGAGAGAGGAGAGCGAAGAGAGACCCGGGGGGGGGGGGGGGGGGGGGGGGGGGGGGGGGGGGGGGGGGGGGGGGGGGGGGGGGGGGGGGGAGTGTAAGCACCCCATTTTTGCCCGCTTGGCAATCTCCGAGCTAACCAAGCTCACTTTTACACATCACATGCATATTTAGAATCTAAGCCCACCTTTTTAACTTGAATTTAGTCCACCAGTCGCTTCCTAGGCCCGTAGGGCCCACTTAAAGCTAAATGACCATTTTGCCCTTAGGCATCCGAACGCCCCGAGGATCACACCAGCTCTAGTTATCAAACCGGTAACTTTCCGAGAATGCTTTTTATAGTGTTCTCAAGCTCCCTTTACCTTCCTGGATCATTCCGAGGCAATTCCGGCAAACCTGGCACAAAATGACCGTTTTGCCCCTAGTAGGCCAGTCTCCTTTTCTGACCACACCGGCTCTAGATATCAAACCGGTAACCTTCTGAGACTGCTTTTTATAGTGTGCTCAACCTCCCTTTACCTTTTCGGATCATTCTGAGTCAGTTCCGACAAACTCGATACAAAATGATCGTTTTACCCCTGGTGGGCCAATCACCTTTTTTGACCACACCGACTCTGGGAATCAAACCGGCAACCTTTGGGAACATTCTGAATAATGTTTCCAAATCTTGAGTCTTCTTCCGGGACAATCCGAGTCTGTCCCAGTAGCCTCCAACCCTCCTTGAAGACTTGAAGAGCTGCAATCTGAAGTTTGAAGATTAAAGACAACTCTTGAGGATTGAACACGAAAATCAAGACAAAGATCGAAGATAAGCAAGGCATGCAAAATAAACAAGAAACAAGGTAGGTTTTCGTTTTACGTTTCTGCACTTCCCCCCTCTCTCTTCTCTCTCCTAACCCACTTAGGTTTTCTCTATTTTAATCCCCTATCGCTTACCCCCCCCTTTCTTTGCATGCTTAAAACAAGGGGACTCCCGATCCATGTGTAAAATTAGACTATCGGAGGGTCACCTTGTCGGGGGCTTTCCTTTAGGCTAACCGAGACCACGTGGGTTCGGCCCCCTTGATTATGTGGTGAAGCCTTAACCTTGTATGTTCACGACCCCAAATTTGCATTGTGCATATCATGATCTTGCATCTTCCAAAAATCGTTTTTAAACTCGTTTTGAAAACTTGCATTCAACTTGTTTTCAAAATTGCATCAAAATCTCTTTTTTCAAAACATGTTTTCAAAATCACAATCCTAGGGTGATTCTAGCTTTTCCATGGTTAGGGTTGCCTTAGGAAAGTGTTACATTCAAAGTGACCAATATGGTCCATATTTTCAAAATCTTGTTGTTTTCAAAACCACTTTCTTAAAGTGGTTCTAACCTTCTTATAGTTTGAATCGCTTTAGAAAAGTGAGATGTTTTTAGACCTTCTAAAAACTCTCTTTTCAAAAATCTCTCTTTCTAAAACCGTCTTTTTCAACATGCTTCCCAAAAACTCTTCTTTCCAAAGTTGTTTTCAAAAACTCCCTCCAAAAATCCATCTTCCAAAACTTCTCTTTTCAAACTCTTTTCCAAAACACTTTCCTCAAAATTCATTTTCCTAAAAACTCTCTCCAACAATCTCCTTCCAAAAATCTTTCTAAAAAACTCTCTTCCCAAAATCTTCCCTTTAGAAACTCCTCTCTAGTATTTCCTTCCTAAAACCTCCTTCCCAAAAAACTCACTTTCCAAAAACTCTTTCCTTAGCGCCCAAGTCAAGCCCTAGAGTCACAATTAGGAAACCCTAATTTTCTTTCCAAAAACATGATTTTCAAACTTGCCTTAAATCCTAAGTTTCCAAAACCTCTTGTTTTCTACATTCAAACTATACATATTTCCAAAAACCTCTTTTCTACATCAAAACTATAGTCTTCCAAATCTAGGATTTCTAAAACCTCTCTTTCCAAATTCTTGTCAAATCCACTCCTCCCTTTAAGAAACCAAATCCAATCTTCCCATTTAGGAAACTAGATCCTATCCTTTGTTTTTGGAAATGAAATCAAACCTTCTCTTTTAAAAACAAAATCCAATCCCTTCCAAATCCAAATCTTTCCTAATTCACCTCTCTTCCTAATCTCTTACTTTCCTAAACCTTAAATTTCCAAAACTTGAACAAAAAAATCTTCCTAAAATTTTAAAATTCAACTTCCACATCTTTCCTAATTCAATCCTTTCCTAATTCCATCCCTTTCCAAATCTTAACTTTCCAAATCTAAGTTTTCAAATCTTTCTAAACCTCAAACCTTTCCTAATCTCAAGATTTTCTAAATCCTAAACTTTCTAAATTCCAAATCTTTCCAAATTCAAAGCTTTCTAAATTCAAAACTTTCTTAAGATAAATCTTTCTAAACTTCCAAACTTTCTAAATTCTAAACTTTCTAAACTTGAAACTTTCTTATTTTCAAAACTCCCTTATTTTCTAAACTTTTCAATTTTCAAAACTTCCCTATTTCAAAACATTCCAAACTTTCCAACTTTCAAAACTTCATAATTTCAAATCTTTTCCTAAAATGAAAACTTTCCCAATTCGAACACTTTCCTAAATTGAAACTTTCCTAAAATGAAACTTTCCAAAAATGAAACTTTCGTAATATAAAACTTTCTTAATTCAAAGCTTTCCTAAGTTGAAACTTTCCTAAATCAAATCTTTCCTAAAATGATACTTTCCTAATTTGAAACTTCCCTAATTCGAACCCTTCCTAAATCCAATCTTTCCAAGTCCAACTTTTGAGTCAAATCTTTTCTAAAATCCTTTCAAGTCAAGTCAAATCTTTTCTAAGTCTCAAGTCTTTCCTAAGTCTAGGTTTTCTAAACCTCTATCTTTCCAAAACAAGTCTAAATCTTTCTTCTAAGTTCAATCTTCCCAATCAAAGTCTAATCTTTTCAATTCCAAAATTCTAAATTCCAATTTCCAACCTTCTATTCTAAGTTCAAATCAAATCCTCTCTCCAATCAAAATCTCTTTCTTCCAATCCAACCTTCTATTTTCAATAGGACTCTTGTCCAAACTACGACCGACCTGATTTCTCCAAAAGGATACGTAGGCAACCCTTATGGGTGCGGTCACAACTTCCTTCAAATTTCAAATTCCTCCACATTTTTCAAATCTTAAATTCCACAATCTTTTCAAATCTCCAATCTATTTTCAAACTTCCAATTTCAAATTTCTATTTCCAAATCTCTATTTCTAATTTCTCAAACTTTCCAATTTCAATTCTATTTTTTCAAATCTCTTCTAAAATCAAATCAAATTCTTCTTTTCAAATTTCTTTCCAAATCTATTTTCCAACTTCTCTTATCTTGCACTTGCATATCATACATCATGTCTTTTCAAACATTCTTTTTCAAAGTAGATGGGATTGAACATTAGTTAGTTGAAGACTCTCATAGGTGAATCTAGGGTAGATTGACATATAGGTACCGAAAGGGCGGGGTAGGCTAATGGCTTAGTGCATCTTCCTTACATGTAACCAACCTCCGAACCTAGAATTACTGTATTCAAAGACCAAAAAGGAGTTATTTTTCTAAAAAAGGCTAAATGTTTTCCAAAGGTTGCCAAACAACCTGTTTTCCTAAAAACTCTCTCACGATGAGATATTTTTAAAATCGTTTTTCCAAACCCCTAAGTGTAGTTTTCGAATTATGCTTAGTTTTTAGGTGACCTAACTCACCTTAACCAAGTTAGGTGGCGACTCCGAATCTTTTTTCAAAAGCCCTTTATTAAAATCTTGTTTTCAATTCAAACCTAGTAGCACTCATTCTTCTAGGACGGTGAGTTCTAACGAACGAGTACAACATTTTTTCCACTTGTGTGTGTATTCCTCGAGTGCAAAAAATCTAGGCGCGACAATGAGTACATAAAGATAAAGAGAAAACTAACCTTGTATTTTTCTTGCTTTGTTTGCTTTGCATGCTTTCCTTTAATTGGACCTCGAGAGCTCCAAACTTACAGCACTTGAGTCTTCAATGGTTTGCTTTGAGGCTGGTGTAAGACTGTATGGAATGTGTATAAGCCTAGGTTAAAGTGTATGGAGGCTAGGGCTTGAAGAGACTTGAAGGGATTAGGGTTTGGAGAGGATTCAAACTCTTTTTTCAGAGAGACAGCATTTTTGGACTGAGATTCTGGACCTTTTTACGCAGGGGGAGGGTCTGTATCTATAGGCAACTTAAACCGATCTGGTGCCTATTGTAGTGGCGCCAGGCTTAAATTTACACAAGCGCCACTGCTAGTGGCGCCGAGCCAATTTTTGGCTTGGCACCACTACTAGTGGCACCAGCCACTTAGGGAAGTCCTTAGGGTAGCAAGAAACATATCTTTTGACCTTTGATATGCAAGGCAAAAGATTTGGGTGCTTGTACTATTGACTACCAAGCAATTTTTGACTTACCTTCACTAGAAGTGACCCTAAAAGGTCTGGGAATGTTTTGGGAGGCCGAAAATGGATAGAAACTCTTCAAATAGTGTCCCGGGGGGTAACGGGCTTGAAAAACAATGTCGGGATTATTAAAATGGTCAACTAAGCCACTAGGAGCAAAACGGTTAACTGGACTGAAAAACCACCGGAATGGACTTGAAATGTCCCATGAGAAGGCCTGAATGTTGAAAACACTATCTAGAATGCTTCGAGGGATTGCCAGCTTGACACCCAGAGTCGGCGTGGCTAGAAGATGCGACCGGCCTACCAGTGGTAAATCGGTCATTTTGCATTGAGCTTGCCAGAATGGACTCAGAATAATCCAAAAAGTTGTTGGAAGGTTGAGGATACTATTAGAAATATCCTCAGAAGATGACCGGTTTGACACCCATAGCTAGTGTGGTTCTTGGAGACAACCGGATACCTAAGGGCAAAATGATCATTTTGACCAGATGGTCTCAGAATTAGTTCAGAACCGATTGGAAGACACTTGAACATGCCAAATCATATTTGGGACTATCTTGGAAGGGTGGACTTGCCACTCTAAGGACTTAGGTACTTTCTCGAGAAATGTGTTAAAAAAGGCCCAAGGGGCAGTTTGGTCATTTTTCATCAAAGTGGGCTAGTAGGCACTGGTGTTAACCTAGGTTTTGAGTGTTTTTGCCACTCTGGCGTTGTTTGACGAGTTGCTTTCCAAAGGTATATCTTCCTTTGGTAAACGTGCCACGGCCAAGAGACGAGTTCAGTCCCCTGACATAGGGGTTTTGTTGGCAATTCCCAATGTCGAACTGTTTGTGAGTGTTTCTCCCACTCTAACGGGGTGTGTTCATTCTAGAGACTGCCTGATCTCTAGAAGCTGCTAGATGGACTTATCGTCTGAGGAATCAACTTTCTTAAAAGACATGCCAAATAACGGGTATTCTACATTGGCAAGCTAGCAAGCACCAAAAGTGAACCGTTCTACCATCTTGAGGACTTGGGTGTCATCCCGATCAATAGGTTTGAAGGTAACTGAGGAGTTTTCTCAATAGACGTGTCAGACTGGATGGACTTATCGCTTGAGGGATCAACTTTCTCGAAAGGCATGGCAAATTTGATTTGGACTGGAATTGGATTTGAAATTGGATTTAAGATTAAAAAAAAAAAAAAATAGGGACTCATCGTCTTCAAGAAGACGTGCCCATTGGAATGGGGCCAAGCAATGCCACAAGAGCATTTTGGTCATTTTGCCTCTGTCAGGCCCAGCGGGCTCGTGATGCGATTGATTGACTAGATTGAGTCTAAAAAATTAGTTTGGACTTGAATGTGTCTGTGTCGGTTTGAATGTGAGTCCGATCGGACCGAAGATTGCCAAGCGGGCAAAAATGGGGTGCTTACAGTTGCTCCACTTTTTCTATCATTACTTGACAAAGACAAAAAATGATAAAGTAAAAGTCACATGTTGACCGTGAGGTGATCAGAGGAATGAAATTTGAGGATTTTTCAAGACTGAAACTTGAAAGTAGCAGTTTGGCCCAAGGGAGAGTTTGAAATTGGGTTTTGGAGGGAAAAAAGGGTAAAACTTCCCAGAACTTTGGTGCCACTAGGAATGGCGCCTGGTTTAAAAACAACAACAACTACTTATTTGAAGCTTACGGGTTTTGAAGAGTTAAGAGCCTCCCATCAAGTTTTTGCAAGGAAAAACTATAAGATATTGAAAGAGTGAACTTGGGGAACTCCGAAGAGTTAGCAGAAGTAGTCAGCGTCGTCAGAATAGTCGCCGGAGAAAAAGATTTTGCTGGAGAACTCCAATAGGTGAGTTTTTTTGTTTTGTGTCGATTTTGATATATAGAACTCTGTTTGAGTCGTGTAAATAGTCAAAACTAATGTTTTGATGTGTTTTGAACACTCTAGTGGAGTTATGTTTTCATGCTTACGCTTGTTTGATTTAATTTGTGTAGTTTTGCATGTTTATGTAAAAGGGATTTATGTAGGAATTGGGGATTTATTCCTACAGCTTTGGGTATTGGCTTTTCTAGCTTGAATTTTGGACCATGTGTCTTAGAAAAATGTGTTTAACAACTGTATGCGATTTCGTAATTTTCTGACAACTTTTTAAATTTTTGAATTTTTGAAAAATAAAAAATATTTGAAAAATAAGAAAAATTAAGAAATTAATGAAAATGTTTGAATTTAACCCTTAGAAAAATATGAGAATATTTTAAAAAATATTTGAAGTAGTTTTGAAAGACTTTTGCTACAATTTTGAAAACCCTTTAATTTTTGAAAAATAGAAGAAATTTAAAAATCTTAGGAATGTGCACAAATTGTTTTATACGTGTTGGTATTATGTGGCTGTGATATTGTGAAATGCACTTTTTGTGTCCTGTTATAGTGTTGTGAGCGTTGTTTGGACCATTTTTAAATGGGACTCTATCGAAAATTTTAAAATATTTAAAATGAAATCTTTTTTAAGGAGAAAGATATAAAACCTTTAAGGGTAGGGCCTTTTTAGCAAAGAAGGCCCCAAAAAACTCGGGAGAAGTTTTTTTAATAAAGAAATAGTTGGAAATTTTGAAAAGAAATCTTTTTAAAGGAAAAAAAGGCAAAACCTTTGAATGTGGGGCCTTTTTGGCAAGACCTTGAGAAACTCGGGGAGGCCTAAAGCTATTGATGGAAAAACTTAGGAAGAATTTTTGAAAATGAAATTTTGAATAAAAACTTTTGAGGAAAAATTTTAGAAGATTTAAAAATAGATTTTAAATTTGGAAAACTTGGGAATTGATAAAATTTTGAAAAATGAAAATTTTGAGGATTGAAACCTTGAGAATTTTTGGAGGTCAATTTTTGAATGAGACTTTTCGAAGGAAAAAGTTTTTAGAAAACTTTGATTGGAATAGAAATCTTTTGAAGGAGAAGCTTCAGATGGACTTTGATTGAAAATTTTGAGATTTGATTTTTGAAAATGAACTTTTGAATTAGAAACTATTTTGATTTGGAACTTCGACAAAATGTGTAGAAAATTCGCTTTGACTTAAAATTTCACTTTTTGAAGGCAAAATGTTTAGAAAATTTATTTTGACTTGAAACTTCAATTTTTGGAAGACAAAATGTGTAGAAAGTTCAAATTGCCTTGGAATTGAAAATTTGGAAGACAAAATGTGTGAAAAATATAGTTTGACTCGAAATTTGAATTTTAAACACAAAATGAGTAAGAAATTCATTTTGACTCAAAATTTGAAATCTTTTTCACTTTTTCCTTTTTTTTTTTTATCTCTCTTACCTTTTTGAACTATACTTACCATATGTCGGCGTTCTTACCTTGATTTGGCTTTTAGGATGGCAGACGCAGGTAACAATGGTTTTGAGAGGAGACATCGCTTCAGGAAGGGGGCTCATACAGATTCGATGGGCAGCTCTAGTCGTTCTCAAAGTAGCCAGAGATTCACTAGTCGGGCATCTTCTAGCCAGAGCGGGAGGGGGAGTATGCCTCCAGTCAACCCCTTCCCTCTAGTCGAGCAAGCTTTTGAGGGCGATGTGGATGCAGAGGAGGAGGTACCGGCCCTTGGTGACCGTGTGACTACTTACGGGAGGGCGTCCTCTAGACACAAGCAGATAGATGTTGACCTGGGAGATTTGGAGATACTAGATATTCCACTATTGGGGGACCTTGCCTATCATCCTAGCGTCTATTCTCAACAGCACTTGCCTCCTCCCCAGGTTCTTACATCCTTCAGAGGGGCCGTTTATCAAGTGTTCGTTACCATGCAGCAAGCTACTCCATCGTACCGTGCCTTCTTGTTAGAGATCTGGTTCAATGCATTTATGAGCTTACACGCTAACCACCTTAACCAACACATAGTACTGACATTGATTGAGAGGTGGTTTGGAGAGACTGGGACTTTTCATTTCATGGGTTTCGAGTTAGGTCCTACTCTGTTAGATTGCGCCATCATTATAGGGTTTTCCTTTGTCGGTCGACAGATTACTTTGTAGCCAGTCAACAGAGTCGAGGCTTGTGCTTTGTTGGATTTTCCACCTCATGAGCGCTTGGTATTTCTTGTGTCTTGGCTTAGTCGGGACGAGAGTGCCTTTTCTACTAAGCCACCTTCCGCACAGTGAGACATCATGAGGCGACGACTGGTTCTGTACATCATTTTTAGCTACTTCTGCAATAACAAGAAGTCGATTGATTGCTTTCAGAAAGTACGATATGATCCGCAATTGCACGGTTGCGATGTAGTAATACTCGGAGGAGTCTGAGGTCGATCCACAGGGAAGACGATTGGTGTCCAAAGGAAACTCTCTTTAAACGAACAAAAACTCAAAGAATAACCTAAAAAATAAGAAATAATAATGATTTGGTTTGAAGAGATTGTTTATCTAATGATTAAATAAAAATAAGGGTTTTACTAAGTAAAAGAAGATCTTGGCTAAGAACGATTCAATTGCCTGGTAGAATGATAATTTCCCAAGGTATTTCTTTGTAACTCAATTCAACAATAACAACGTATGTCATTGAATCGGAAGATTTCACGGTTAAAACCAATTTAGAATCTATCTCAACTTTATTCAGTATTTTTAGAAAATAGATTCGAAGCATTCATATTAGGGATCTAAGCAACACCCATACGAGATCAACGTCGCGCATGAACACTTAAAGATATGATCACAAACCCTTGATTTCGAAAGAAAAAGAATAAAGAAAAGAAAGATTCATTATTTAAAAGATGAAACGAGAAAGCCCAATTGAATACCTTGTCAAATCATTAATTCTCGGACAATCTTCACGTTCCTTGCCAAGAAAGATGATTAACTACTTATAAACATAATAAAATCTAAAGTTTGTATTGAAAGCAATGAAATCAAAGACAAGAATATTATTAATCTAATGAAAGAAGACAATATGAAAGCTCTCTAATGCTCTCTCTAAGTCTAAAGATAACGTCTAAAACTCAGCCCCCCGAATTGGGGTTTACGAGGAAGTATTTATAGGTTTAAAGTTATACAAAAAATTGGATCTCCGTAGGGTGTTCGGACATGTGTCCGAACACTATATCAATTCCCACGGGTGTCTGGACACGTGTCCCTACTCTCTGCTCAAGTTTCGGAGTAAGGTTACAGAAGTTGTGCAGGGTGTCCAGACACATGTCTAAACTTCCTGATTTTGTTCTTGATTTAAGCCTTTGAAGTTTATCAGGGTGTCCAGACACATGTCCGGACATGCTTGCATCACTCGGGGGTGTCTAGACATGTGTTCGAACATCCTTGTCAAGTTTGGCCAATTTTGCTCTTTTGTCTCGGTTTCTCTTCCGAATGCTCCCAAACACTCCCGAATGCTCCAATTCACTCCAAAACCCTACAAAACATCCAAATGAACTTTATTAGACTAAAAGCATAAATATAGCATTATTCTAAGGCTAACAAAGTACAAATCGAAGAGAATGAATTACACTTTAATAGTGTAATCACACCTCCCAACTTAACTTTTGCTAGACCCTAGCCAAACTTTTAAACTCTAGATGAAGTAAGACTCCACTTTTGTAGGGATCACGGATGCATTTAGCTTATGCATCAAGCCTTTGAACCCCTAGGTTACCCTAGTGGACGAGTATAGTCTCGTGAGGATTTCTAGTGATGATACCCACAAACATCACAACCATCCTGCACTCAAAAGTAGTTAGAATAGTTAATACCATGCAGGGGTCAAAATGAATCACTAAATCCCAACTCATCTTAAACTCTAACATAAACGTTAGAACATATCTCAAATAACATAGAAGGGATTCAGTACATGTGTATAACCGTCAAAACACCATAGATCAACAAAAGAAATCAAGCAATCTGAACCTTAAAGTTTTGATTCAAAATCTCACCGGGCATACACTCACAAATAATAGAAACTCAGGGTACTGACAATGGAAAGCTCATCCTTAAGAGGAAATGCATAGGGAAATGAGAGGGCAATCCAATTACAAGAATCGATAAAAATGAAAGTGTATCCAACTTAGCATAGCTTCATGAAGAAATATTCAATGTAAAAACCGATCGAGCATTCAAAAGTATATGAACTGAACTCAATAACTCAAAAACACCCGTCTGCACACTTTGAATCAACAAGGACTGTCAAGGTTAAAATATGGCGAAGAGGTACAGGGTAGAAAAGGAAAGAATAATTGCGTGATCGAGACATGCAATGAAAAATCAGTACACATTTCCAATTCCCCAATTTCATTCAATATTTTGTTCTCTTTTTTTTTTTCTTTTTTTCCCTTCTTTTACTGTTCAACCATCCAACCTCTCTTTTTTTTTTCTTGTACTTCCCTTCTTTTGCTTTCTTTGTTGACTTCTCTTTTTCACAATCCCATCACAAACATATCACCCTTCTTTATTTTCAACTCAACTTCTGACAAATGAAGATACTTGTATTCTTATGTGGGGAAATACTTTGGTATTGGTGTAATCAAGCAGAGATTAATAAAGTATAGGCTCAAGAAGGTTTCAAGGGAAATATTTCAACAAGAAAATTTGTGGCTCAAAATAAGAAAAATGGCCTAGCTTCATCTCCAAAAGTGTACACACTCAATCACATTGAGTTCATAACTTTCAAATACTCAAAAACAGTTTAACATATAAATCAAACCAAATGTAATGAAGTTATTAAATGAAAGAGATATGAAAGAATTTATTCAAAGTAAATATAGACACTCAGAAAAATGTTACGGCTTTAAAGCTCATAAGGTATAAATCTCTACTCATTCACGGATCCGAATTACTCAACAACCAAGGTTGAAATCTAATGTAATGATGATGTAAACAAATGTCATTCTCCTAAGCCATGTATCTCAGATAAACTCTAACAATTATGTTAAGGTTCAAAGAACAACTCGAAAAGTAGTAATACATTCATCACCCTGCATTAGCATTAAATATTTCAACCCTCAAGATTGCATTCGACTTGATCTATAGGCATTCATACACTAAACATCATAGACATGATCACTTAAAATGATATGATAAGCTGCACAATAATTAAGCTCTAATAGGAAAAATAGGGTAGATGAGATTAAACCTACCATCATGATTCTCAGTGTAAATCAAGAAGAATATATCAATAAGACCTGCATGTTTAGTCGCTTAGGCAAGCATCGGAGCACAGTACTCCTAATCATCCACTTAAACCAAAGAACAGTCATATATTATATCACAACTAATCAAAATATCCATCAATACATTAAGATCAAATCCACAAATTATCTAAAGAAAACTTCTTTGTTTTTTAAATTTTTGCAACAAAAAGAAAATTTTCAAAACAAGACAAAATAAAAACTACAAAAACTAGTTCTCCTCCTCCTAACTAAAATCATGCAATGTCCTTAATGCTAAAAAACAAGGAGAACAACCAAAGACGCTAGAGAAGAAAGACCGGGTACGACATCCCCCCAACTAAGAGGAAACTCTAAAAATAAAATGAAAACCTAGAAACTAACAAAAACCTAAAAATAACTAACATAATTAATATAACTACCAAGGATTGCTTGTCTTCAATTAGGAGGTGGTTCAAAATAAGGGGCCCACTAAGCCACTCGCAAGCATTGCCATACCTTCACCCTATCACTCACTGTTTGGTTACACTCAAACTAGTTAGATTCTAACCGGCCATAAGACTCATTCCTCACCAATGCTTGCTCTATTTTGCCTTTGATGTACTCGCTCTCCAAATGGTTGTCCACTAAGGTGTCAATAAAGTTTATTTGCCTTACATATTCACACTCACCCAACTGTTTGCCCGCATTAAAGATGTTCAGTTCAGCAGTCAAATTACCGAAAGACAATTTCATGACCCCATTCCTGCAATCAATTAGGGCATTAGATGTAGCTAGGAAGGGTCTTCCTAAAATGACTGGAATTGGAGCTTGAGCACTAGGGCTCACTATAGGTTGAGTGTCAATAACGATAAAGTCCACAGGGAAGTAAAACTTATCAACCTGGATGAGCACATCCTCTACCATAACCCTAGGCACTCGAATAGACTGATCAGCGAGCTCAACAGTGATCCGAGCAGGATGTAACTCTCCCAAACCCAACTATTGATAGACAAAGTAAGGGATTAAGTTGACACTAGCTCCCAAATCAAGTAAAGCATGGTCGATTTTATGGTTTCCAATCATACATGAGATGGTTGGACGACCGGGTGTAAGCACCCCATTTTTGCCCGCTCGGTAATCTCCGAGCTGACCAAGCTCACTTTCACACATCACATGCATATTTAGACTCTATGCCCACCTTGTTAACTTGAATTTAGTCCACCAGTCGCTTCTACGGGCCCACTTGAAGCTAAATGACCGTATTGTCCCTGGGCATTCGAACGTCCTGGGAACCACACCAACTCTGGGTATCAAACCGGTAATTTTTCGAGAATACTTTTTATAGTATTCTCAACCTTCCTTTATCTTTCCGGATCATTCCGAGTTAGTTCCGGCAAACCCGGTACAAAATGACCGTTTTGCCCCTAGTGGGCCGGTTTTCTTTTCCAACCACGCCGGCTCTAGGAATCAAACCGACAACCTCTGGGAACATTCTGAATAATGTTTCTAGATCCTAAGTCTTTTTCCGGGACAATCCGAATCTGTCCTAGCAATTTCCCAGTCCGATTGACCGTTTTGCCCCTAAAGGCCCGATCAACCTTTCTGACACATCTTATCCTCACTTCTCAAGTCAAATATCTCCAGGACACTATTTCAAGTGTTCTTACTCCTTTCCGGCCTTCCGGGTTATTCTCGGTTCCTCCAAATCATTCCCGGACTTTCCGGAGTCACTCTTAGTGAAGCCAGGCTAAAAGTTGCATGGTAGTCACTAGTACAGGCGCCCAAATCTAGTCAAAGATACGTTGCTTGCCGACTTATAAAGTTTCCTAACTGGCTGGCGCCACTACTAGTGGGGCCAAGAGCAATTTTGCCCTGGCGCCACTGCAACAGGCGCCAGGTTTGTCCAACCTCTATAAATACAGAGCCTCATTCAACGTGAAAAGGGTCCGCAAACTTAACCTAAGAATCATATATTTCGATATACAGAGCTCGCGCACCTCCAAAAACCCTAGTTTCCTTAGGTTCTCCAAACCCTAGCCACCCTACACTAAACCCTAGCCTCCTATACACTCATACACACCCCCATACACTCATACACTAGCCTTCAGCCATCCTTTGAAAACTTGAAGAGCTGCAATCCAAAACTTGAAGACAACCCTTGAAGGTTGAAGAAGAAGATCAAGACGAAGACCGAAGATTGAAGACAGCACAGCGCGCAAAATAAATAAGACATACGGTAGGTTCCCTATTTAAATTTCCGCACTTCCCCCCTCTCTCTTCGCTCTCCTAACCCACTTGGGTTTTCTCTATTTTAATCCCCCATCTCTTTCCCCCCTTTCTTTGCATGCTTGAAACAAGGGGATTCCCGGTCCATGTGTAGGATTGGGCTATTGGAGAGTCACCGTGTCGGGGGCTTTCTTCTAGTCTAACCAAAGACCACGTGGGTCCGGCCCCCTTGATTATGTGGTGAAGCCTTAACCTTGTATGTTCACGACCCCAAATTGCATTGTGCATATCATAGTCTTGCATCTTCCAAAAACCGTTTTCAAAGTTGTTTTTCAAAACGTTTTCAAACTTGTTTTCAAAATTGCATCAAAATCTCTTTTTCAAAAACTTGTTTTCAAAACCACAATTCTAGGGTGATTCTAGCCTTTCCATGGCTAGGGTTGCTTTAGAAAAGTGTTACATTAAAAGTGACCTTTTTGGTCTATATTTTCAAATCTTATTGTTTTCCAAAACCACTTTCTTAAAGTGGTTCTAGCCCTCTTATGGCTAGAATCGCTTTAGGAAAGTGAAACTTTTTCATACTTTCCAAAAAACTCTCTCTTCAAAAATCTCTTCCTAAAAATCTCTTTTTTTATCATACTTTCCTAAAACTCTCCTCTTCAAAATTATTTTCAAAAACTCCCTTCCAAAATCTATTTTTCAAAACTCTCTTTTTCAACTCCTCTCCAAAATCTTTTCCTCAAAATTCACTTTCTAAAAACACTCCCTAGATTCACCTTCCTAAAAACTCTCTCCAAAAACCTTTCTAAAAAAAACTCTCTTTCCAAAATCTTCCTTCTAGAAATTTCTTCTCTAGGATTTTCCTTCTAAAATCTACGTTTCTAAAAACACACTTTCCAAAACTCCTTCTCTTTAAAATCTTTTTCCAAAAACTCCCTCTTCAAATTCACTTTCCAAAAGTCCCTCCCTAGGATTCCCTTCTAGAAAACCTTCGTTTCTAAAAATGCACTTTCCAAAAACTCTTTCCTTAGAGCACAAGTCAAGCCTTAGAGCCCACAATTAGGAAACCCTAATTTTCTTTTCAAAAACATGATTTTCAAACTTTGCCCCAAACCTAGGTTTCCAAAACCTCTTGTTTTCACATCAAAACTATACATGTTTCCAAAACCTATTTTCTACGTCAAAACTACAATTTTCCAAATCTAGGGTTTCTAGAATCTCCCCTTCCAAATCCTATCTTCCCTTTAGGAAACCAAATCAAATCCAATTTTCAATTCAATCTCTTTCTTCCAATCCAATCTCTCTCTTCAAATCAATCTCTTTTCAATCGGACTCCGGTCCGAACTACGACTGACCTGATTCCCCCAAAGGGATACGTAGGCAACCTTCATAGGTGCGGTCACAACACTTTTCAAACTTTCAATTCCACCCTCATGGGTGCGGTCTCCATATTTTCAAATCCCAAATTCCAATCTACTTTCAAAATTCCAATTTCAAAATTTCTATTTTCAAATTTCTATTTCTAAATTCTCAAACTTTTCAATTTCAATTCTATCTTTTCAAATCTCTTTCAAATCTATTTTTCAATTCTCTTAACTTGCACTTGCATATCATGCATCATGCTAGTTTCTTTTCAAGCATTGTTTTTTCTAAAGTTGGTAGGATTGAACGTATGTTAATTAAAGACTCTCATAGGTCAATCTAGGGTAGATTGACATGTAGGTACCGAAAGGGCGGGGTAGGGTGATAGCTTAGTGCGTCTTCCCTACACGTAACCAACCTCCGAACCTAGATCACTGATTTCAAAGACCAAAAGGAGTTATTTTTCTAAAAAGGGCTAAATGTTTTCCAAAGGTTGTCAAACAACCTGTTTTTCTTAAAAGCCCTCTCTTGAGAAGATATTTTCAAATCATTTTTCAAAAATCCTAAGTGTAGTCTTCGGATTATTCTTAGTTTTTAGGTGATCTAACTCACCTTAATCAAGTTAGGTGGCGACTCCGAATCTTTTTCAAAAGCCCTTTATTCAAAATAATTTTTCAATTCAAACCTAGTCGCACTCATTCTTCTAGGAGGGTGAGTTCTAACGAGAGAGTACAGCATTTTTCCCGCTTGTGGGAGTATTCCTCGAGTGCGAAAAATCTGGGCGCGACACCAGGGTCCTTATACTTGGTAATAGTGACCTTAGACTGTAAAATAGCATTGGCTTGCTCAGCCAACAAAACATCCCCTTTAACATGCAACCTCCTTTTGACAGTACACAAATCTTTTAAAAACTTAGCATAGGAGGGAATCTGTTTTATAGCATCAAGGAGAGGGATGTTTATCTTGACCTATTTGAACAACTCATAGATTTCAGAATTTATTAATTCATGTTTGGGTCTATTCAATCTATAAGGGAATGGTGCATGAGATAACACATCTTTCTCACTCTCTTCAGGTTTTTCAACTTCACTAACTTTCTCTTTCTCTCTCTCGGATGTGCTAGACTTTTCTCTTAGGTTATCCACCCCATTACCCATTGAGTCACTGACCTTAAAAGTGGTATTTAGATTTTTAATGATTTTTCCACTTCGTAGAATAGTGATAGCATGAACCTGCTCATAGGATGTGGTAGGGTCAAGAATACCCTCACTCATGTGTGCTTGCCTAGTAGGATTAGGCTGGGGTTGAGCTGGGAAACGTCCCTTCTCGGGAATAGTCAAAGTCTGTGTCAGTAAAGTCAGCTGACTCTTTACATCATCGAGAGTGCGACTTTGTTGCTCCAAAGTCTTGTCAACCCTCACATTTACCCCACCTTGTGTTTGCATAAATTGTTGAATGTTGTTATTCAAAACACTTTGCATCTGTATGAATTGTGACAAGCTTTCCTCGAGTGACCGCTTATGGGGTGCTTGCTAAGATGTGGAGGCTTGTGGTGGTGTTATGTAAGGCTGTGATAGAGCTTGGTACTGTTGAGGTGGCACTTGATATTGGTTTGGAGCAGTGTTGCCATTGGCCCCCCAACTAAGGTTAGGGTGATTGTGCCACCCTAGATTGTAAGTTCCCGTGTAAGGGTTCCCTTGGCCCCCTTGGTGTGGATACAGAATTCTAAATTGGTCAACTGCATTAGCTTGACCATGCAAAACTTCCCTAAAAGCAGGGATCATGGGGCATTCATTGGTTATATGGGAAGTATTATCACACACACTACAGGGTTATGGAGCAGGTGGATCAACAGAGACGCTTTGCACTTGCTTGAGTGTTAGTGCCTCTATATGCTTGGTTAGAGTGTTAGCAAATGCACTAAGCTTGGCATTAACAGCATCCACCGGACTCAAAGTAAACTTCCCACTAGCTCTTTCAGTAGGTTGGGACTCGATGTTTGTAGTCCCTGTAGTGGCCCAATCCCTAGTAATATCAGCTAAATAATCAAAATACCCAAAAGCTTCGTTGGGAGATTTGTCATAAAAAAATCTCCAGCAAACATAGTCTCTACTAACCGCTTAAGTTGCGGAGTCAAAGATGAATAGAAAGTATTGATGACTCGGTAAGATTCAAAACCATGGTGGGGGCAAGAATTCAGCAATGTCTTATAACGCTCCTAACAGTGAAAGAAAGTCTTCCCCTCGTGAGGGGCGAACTAAGAGATGTTGTGCCGGAGCAGCTCCAACAATCTGAGCTTAACATTCCCATTGCCATCATTACCAGCTACGACAATTGGTGGGTCAGCCACGATAGCGAGTCTACCTGTTGTATCCCGGACCCAACCAAGCATACAATGCATAAATGAGGTAGGCTATCTGCGCCTCAACAAACAAATCAAAATCCTCAACCACCGATTTCCAACCTACCCCAATCTCCACAGAAATATGCCACCAATTTAAACTCAGTGTCCAGCCAACCTCCAATTGCCACAGGATATTTACCACCAATTTACAATTAGCACCAACCCTAAATCTCCACTAAACACCTACCCACTCTAAATAAATCAAAGAAATAAAAACCTAGAAAACTAAAAACAATTAATCCTAGCAAAAAGACTAAATATTCTTGCACATAAAAGGAATGGAACGAAGTTACCACGTGAAGTGTAAGATCTCTTCGTTGTTGTAGAGGAATGGCAAGGCTATTTCCTTCTGTTTTTGCTTTTGCAATTTGCTCTTGCGTTTATTTTTATTTGCTTTTGCTTTTGCAAATTAGCACGCCCAAAGTTCACTTCCTGTACACCAAAGCTGCGCCTTCCCCGGCAACAGCGCCAAAAATTTGATCGCTTCTAGAAAGTGCGATATGATCCGCAATTGCACAGTCGCGATGTAGTAATACTCGGAGGAGTCCGAGGTCGATCCACAGGGAAGACGGTTGGTGTCCAAAGGAAACTCTCTTTAAACAAACAAAAACTTAAAGAATAACCTCAAAAATAAGAAATAATAATGATTTGGTCTAAAGAGATTGTTTATCTAATGATTAAATAAAAATAAGGGTTTTACTAAGTAAAAGAAGATCTTGGCTAAGAACGATTCAATTGCCCGGTAGAATGATAATTTCCCAAGGTATTTCTTTGTAACTCAATTCAACAACAACTTATCTCATTGAATCGGAAGATTTCGCGGTTAGAACCAATTTAGAATCTATCTCAACTTTATTCAGTATTTTTAGAAAATAGATTTGAAGCATTCATATCAAGGATCTAAGCAACACCCACACGAGATCAACGTCACGCATGAATACTTAAAGATATGATCACAAACCCTTGATTTTGAAAGAAAAAGAATGAAGAAAAGAAAGATTCATTATTTAAAAGATGAAACAAGAAAGCCCAATTGAATACCTTGTCAAATCATCAATCCTCGGACAATCTTCACGTTCCTTGCCAAGAAAGATGATTAGCTACTCATAACATAATGAAATCTAAAGTTTATATTGAAAGCAATGAAATCAAAGACAAGAATATTATTAATCTAATGAAAGAAGATAATATGAAAGCTCTCTAATGCTCTCTCTAAGTCTAAAGATAACGTCTAAAACTCAGCTCCCCGAATTAGGGTTTGCAAGGAAGTATTTATAGGTTTAAAGGTACACAGAAAATTGGATCTCCGTAGGGTGTCCAGACACTTGTCCGGACACCGTATCAATTCCCACAGGTGTCCGGACACGTGTCCCTACTCTCTGCTCAAGTTTTGGAGTAAGGTTGCAGAAGTTGTGCAGGGTGTCCGGACACGTGTCCGGACATAGTCACATTCCCAAAGCTATCCGAACACGTGTCCGGACTTCCTGATTTTGTTCTTGATTTGAGCCTTTGAAGTTTCTCAAGGTGTTCGGACACATGTCCAGACATGCTTGCATCACTCGAGGGTGTCCAGACATGTGTCCGAACATCCTTGTCAAGTTTGGCCAATTTTGCTCCTTTGTCCCGGTTTTTCTTCCGAATGCTCCCAAACACTCCCGAATGCTCCAATTCACTCCAAAACCCTACAAAACATCCAAATGAACTTATTAGACTAAAAGCATAAATATAGCGTTATTCTAAGGCTAACAAAGTACAAATCGAAGGGAATGAATTACACTTTAATAGTGTAATCATCGATCATCCGCTTTAGATTACTGAACGTGGTGGCCGATCTGGGAGCTTTATTTGAGCTGGACTAGAGGTCTTTTTCCTTTGGCTGCTTCCTTCGACCCATGTGAGTTCAGACTTCCTCTCGTTGGGGTAGTGTGATGGGATTTTGGCCCTTCCTAATTGTAAGCACCCCATTTTTGACCGCTCGGCAGTCTATGCTCCATCCAGACTTGTACTCAAGTCAATATGGACGTATTCCAATCGAAACCAACTTTCTAAGTCCAAATCCCATCTGTCCATCGCTTCGCAGGCTCACCAGGCCCAAATAGAGGCAAAATGACCAAAATGCCCTTAGGGGCATTGTCCTTTCCAATTCCAACTCCAACCCCTCTCTCGAGACAGTTGATTCCTCGAGACGATAAATCTATTCTAAACTAGGCACGCCTTTCCGAAGACGGTAAGTCCCCTTTTCAGTTCCAAATCAGGCACGTCTTTCCGAAGATGATAAGACCCCTTTCCAATTCCAACCCCTCTCTCGAGACAGTTTATTCCTCAAGATAGTAAATCTATTCCAAATCAGGCACGTCTTTTCGAATACGATAAGACCCCTTTCCAATTTCAATCCCTCTCTCGAGACAGTTTATTCCTCGAGACGGTCCGACACGTTTTTCCAAAAAAATCTCTTCAAAATGGTAAGTCCCTTTAAACCTGTCGATCGGGATGAGACCCCAAGTCCCCTAGATGATAAAACGGTCCACCTTTGGCGCTTGCTAACCCGTCAATGCAGAAATGTCCGTTTAGGCACGCCTTCCGAGAAAATTGACTTCTCAGGCGCTAAGTCCCTTTAGCAGCTTCCTGAGATCAGGCAGTCTCGAAAATAATCGTGAATCATCAAAGTAACGGAAATACTCGCAAACATCGCAACCGTCAGAGTTGCGGAAATACTCGCAAACAGGTCGATATAGGGAATTGCCAACAAACCCCTGTATCACACGACCGCCATCAGAGTGGCGAAAACACTCAAAACCCAGGTCAACACCGGAGCCTGCTAGCCCACTTCAGTGAAAAATGACCAGACTGCCCCTTGGGCCTTTTCTAAGACTTTTCGATCAAGATGACCATTTTGCCCCTAGGCATTCAAATGCTCCGGGAACCACACCGGCTCTGGGTATCAAACCGGTAACTTCCCAAGAATGCTTTTCATAGTGTTCTCAACCTTTCTTTAACTTTCTGGATCATTCCGAGTCAGTTCCGGCAAACCCGATGCAAAATGACCGTTTTGCCCCTAGTGGGCCGATCTCCTTTTCCGACCACACCGGCTCTGGGTATCAAACCGGTAACCTCTTAAGAATACTTCTTATAGTATTTTTTAACTTCCCTTTACCCTTTCGAATCATTCCCAGTCAGTTCCGGCAAACCCGGTACAAAATGACCATTTTGCCCCTAATGGGCCGGTCGCCTTTTCCAACCACACTGGCTCTGGGTATCAAACCGGTAACCTCCCAAGAATGATTTTTATAGTGTTCTCAACCTTTCTTTACCTTTCCGGATCATTCTGAGTCAGTTCCGGCAAACCCGGTGCAAAATGATCGTTTTATCCCTGGTGGGCCGGTCACCTTTTCCGACTACACCGGCTCTGGGAATCAAACCGGCAACTTTTGAGAACATTCTGAATAATGTTTTCAAATCTCAAGTCCTCTTCCGGGACAGTCCGAGTCTGTCCCGGTAGCTTTCCGACCCGATTGACCGTTTTGCCCCTAAAGGCCCGGTCAACCCTTCCGACATATCTTGTCCTCATTTTTCAAGTCAAATACCTCTGGGACACTATTTTAAGTGTTCCTACTTTTTTTCGGCCTTCCGGATCATTCTCGGCCTCTTCAAATCATTCCCAGACTTTCCAAAGTCACTCATAGTGAAGCCAAGCTGAAAATTACATGGTAGTCACTAGTACAGGCGCCCAAATCTAGTAAAAAATACATTTCTTGCCAACTTATAAACTTTCCTAACTTGCTGGCACCACTACTAGTGGCGCCAAGCCAAGAATTGGCCTGGCGCCACTCCTAGTGGCGCTAAAAGGAAAATTGGCCTAGCGCCACTACAACAAGCGCCAGGTCTATCCTACCTCTATAAATACAAAGCCTCTTCCAGCATGAAAGAGGTCTGGAAACTCAGTCTAAAAACACCAATATTCGATATACAGAGCTCAAACACTTCAAAAACCCTAGCTTCTCTAGGTTTTCCAAACCCTAGCTACCATACACTAAACCTTAGCCTCATATACACTCCTATACACCCTCACACACTTATACATTAGCCTCCAACTCTCCTTTGAAGACTTGAAGAGCTGCAAACCGAAGCCTTGAAGATTAAAGACGAGCTCTCGAAGATCAAGACTGAAGTAAAGCGAAGACCGAAGAAAGCACGGCGCGCCAAATAAACAAGACACAAGGTAGGCTTTCGTATTACGTTTCTGCACTTCCCCCCTTTCTCTTCTCTCTCCTAACCCACTTGGGTTTTCTCTATTTTAATCCCCCATCTCTTTCCCCCCTTTCTTTGCATACTTAAAACAAGGGTATTCCCGGTCCATGTGTAGGATTAGACTATTGGAGGGTCACTGTGTTGGAGGCTTTCCTTTAGGCTAACTGGAGACCACGTGGGTTCGGCCCCCTTGATTATATGGTGAAGCCTTAGCCTTGTATGTTCATGACCCTAAATTTGCATTGTGCATATCATCATCTTACATTCTTCCAAAAATCGTTTTCAAACTCGTTTTCAAAGCTTGCATTAAACTTATTTTCAAAATTACATCAAAATCTCCTTTTTCAAAATCACAATCCTAGGGAGATTCTAGCCTTTCCATGGCTAAAATTGCTTTAGGAAAGTGTTACATTTAAAGTGACTTTCATGGTCCATATTTTCAAATCTCATTATTTTCAAAACCACTTTCCTAAAGTGGTTCTAACCTTCTTATGGTTAGAATCGCTCTAGGAAAGTGAGATGTTTTATACCTTCTAAAAACTCTCTTTTCAAAAAAATCTCTTCCTAAAAATCTCTTCTCCAACATGCTTCCCAAAAGCTCTTCTTTTCAAAATTGTTTTCTAAAAACTTCCTCCAAAAATCTATTTTCCAAAACCTCTCTTTTTAAACCCCTTTCCAAAACGCTCTCTTCAAAATCCACTTTCCAAAAACGTTCCCTAGGTTTCCTTTCTAAAAACTCTCCCTAGAAAAAAATCTTTCTAAAAACTCTCTCCGATAATCTTCTACCAAAATTCTCTTTCCTAAAAACTCTTTCCAAAATCTTCCTTCTAGAAACTCCTCTCTAGGATTCCCTTCTAAAAATCTTCACTTCAAAAAATGCACTTTCCAAAAATCTTTTTTCTTGGTGCCCAAGTCAAGCCCTAGAACCCACAAATAGGAAACCCTAATTTTCTTTCCAAAAACATGATTTTCAAACTTGCCTTAAAACCTAAGTTTCCAAAAACTCTTGTTTTCACATCCAAACTATACACATTTCCAAAAACCTCTTTTCTACGTCAAAACTATAGCCTTCCAAATCTAGGGTTTCTAAAACCTCCCTTTCCAAATCCTTGTCAATTCCAATCTTCCCTTTAGGAAACCAAATCCAATCTTCCCGTTTAGAAAACTAGATCCAATCCTCCGTTTTTGGAAACAAAATCAAACTTTCTCTTTTAGAAACAAAATCCAATCCCTTGCTTTAGGAAATAGGAATTTTAACCCTTCCTAGTTTAAATCTTTCCTAATTCAAACCCTTCCTAATCTTCGACTTTCTTAAATCTTAAGTTTCTCAAAACTTGAACATAAAAATCTTTCTTAAATTTTAAAACTTAACCTCCGCATCTTTTCTAATTCTACCTTTTCCTAATTCCACTCCTTTTCAAATCTTTACTTTCCAAATCTAGGTTTTCCAATTTTTCCTAAATTTAAACCTTTCCTAATCTCAAAACTTTCTAAATCCTAAACTTTTTAAATTTCAAATCTTTCCAAATTTCAAAACTTTCTAAACTCAAAACTTTCTTATTTTCAAAACTTCCTTGTTTTCTAAACTTTCCAATTTTCAAATCTTCTCTATTTCAAAATATTCCAAATTCAAAAATTTCCTAAGTTTAAACATTCCAAATTCCAAACTTTCCTAAGTTGAAACTTTTCTAAAACCTTCTTAAGATGAACGTTTTCTAATTCGAAACTTTCCAAAAACAAAACTTTCCTAAAATGACGCTTTCCTATTTTGAAATTTTCCTAGTCCGAATCTTTCCAAAATTCCAAGCTTTCCTAATCTTCCAAGTCCAAGTATTCAAGTCAATTCTTCTCTAAACTCTTTCCAAGTCAAATCCAAGCCTTCTTTTCTAAGTTCCTAAGTCTAGGTTTCCTAAAACCAAGTCTTTCAAAATCAAAGTTCAATCTCTCAATCTTCCAATCCAATTTCCAATTCAATCTCTTTCTTCCAATCAACTCTTCTATTTTCAATCAGACTCTTGTCCGAACTACGACTGACCTGATTCCTCCAAAAAGATACGTAGGCAACCCTCATGGGTGCGGTCACAACTGCTTTCAAATTTCAAATTTCACAACTTCTTTCAAATTTCAAATTCTTTCACATTTTTCAAATCACAAATTCTACAACATTTTTCAAGTTTCCAATTCCATAACTCTTCTCAAATCTTTTTTTCAATTCCAGTTTCAAATCTAACTTTTCAAATCTCTTCTAAAATCAAATCAAATTCTTTTCAAATCTATTTCCAAATCAAGTCTCTTTTCTTGCACTTGCATATCATGCATCATGCTAGATTCTTTTTAAAACATTGTTTTCTAAAGTGGATAGGATTGAACCTTTGTTAGTTAAAGACTCCCACAGGTGAATCTAGGGTAGATTGACATGTAGATACCGAAAGGGCAGGGTAGGGTGATGGCTTAGTGCGTCTTCCCTACACGTTAAACCAACCTCTGAATCTAGATCACTGTTTTCAAAGACCAAACAGAGTGATTTTCAAAAAAGGGCTAAATGTTTTCCAAAGGTTGCTAAATAACCTATTTTCTTAAAAACCCTATCGTTTTCCAAAAACCCTAAGTGTAGTTTTCGCATTATGCTTAGTTTTTAGGTGACCTAACTTACCTTAATCAAGTTAGGCGGCGACTCCAAATCTTTTCTAAAAGCCCTTTATTCAAATCAATTTTTGATTCAAACCTAGTCGCACTCATTCTTCTAGGAGGGTGAGTTCTAACGAGAGAGTACAACATTTTTCCCGCTTGTGTGAGTATTTTTCGAGTGCGAAAAATCTGGGCGCGACACTAATCTAGTGGAGCTATGAGTACTTGCCGGTCCGCCGTCCTGAGGATTTAGAGGTTGATCTTTGTCCCTGAGCCTTGAGGTGGGCTCGCGATAGGGTGGCCTAGCGATCTGAGATCACTGACTTTGTGATAATACGGGCGAACTTGGAGTTGATCAAGGCAAAGGATGTGCCTGCAGCCATTTATCGGATTGGTTCACTACAAGGCAGTTAGGTATCTGGTCCCGATGCCCTTATTGAGAATTTCCTTTTTCAGTGATGATTCTTGGGAGTCCTATCTGGCAGACTGGCGTTGGCGCCAGTTTTATACGGAGTTCTAATTAGTAAGGGATCCACCAGAGTACACGTTCAGAGCCTTGGTTGAGGGAGTTCCTATTCCATATCAAGAGCGTCAATCAGGTACCAATTTCTTACTTCCTCAAGAGACTAACTACGCCACTCATTTTGGAGCTCATTCTATAGGTGCCTTCACTCAGTTTGAGGTGGTGGTCGGTGGGTACACTGTTGGTCAGGAGGTGGTTGACTTGTGGCGTCAAGCTAGAAGATATGTGCCCCAAGACGAGTTCCCTACTGTAAGGGATTAGAGGGACCAGTACCAGACTTAGAGGGACTAGTTCCAGATGGAGAGGGATCAGTTCCAGGTAGAGGTAGCTACTTTGACCTTCTGGTTGGCTTAAATCGGAGGCAGCATGGTATGTTGTCTTTTCCCTCTCTTTATTTTGACGTTGCTTAGTTATTCATTTGCCAAGCTGATTTCAGTTCTTTCTTCTTTGCAGGATGCTAGTGCTTCTAGCAGTCAGCCGCCTCCACCTGAGCTAGGTTTCAGATACTTTGACCCAAACATTAATTTTGACCTCTGAAGGATGCCTTATATCATGGACCTAGCTTCTTTTCTTGTATCATAACCTGGACACGCATTTATTTTGCTTAGGTAGTTTATTTGTACCTTTTGAACAAAATGGACATTTATGATTCAGATAGTTAGATGTATGTATTAGTGTATGAGCAGGGATGGATGTTTATGATTTACCTTTTGAACAGAATGGACAGATGCATGTACAGGGATGATGGTGGTGTATGTTTATGACATGTTCTATGGATGATATTAAACTGTTTTGGTGACTTCTGTTCTACAGGGAGCTATGTCCTACATATGCGAAGCTCATGCCAACAGTTTTATAAAAATACATGCACATGTGAGGGATGCAATAGTTAATGCAAATGAATGGGATGCTATCAAACTTTACATCCTTGAAATGGCAACTCCCTCCTTTTCAGGGGTTTGGTATCTCTTTTGGTTCGACCTTATCTCTTTTGGTATCTCTTTTGATCGACTCTGACTTTCTACCTTGGGTTAGTGTATGGGATCTTTTAGCTTGAACTCTCAACCCTCAAGGCTTTGTCAACTACTTACTTAACCTTTGGCAGAGCGATGAGCAGCCAGTTTTTCAATTTGAGGAGGCTTTGTTGTAGGACCATAATGTAGGCTAAGTTGTTGGGTTTTGAAACAAAGGGATATGCAGGCTCAAATTTGATGTTGCTTTCAAAAGGGTTTAGATCCACACCATCCTCGGTTGTTCCTCCGGTAGGGTTTGGCCCCCTAGCATCCCTCCTTAGCCTTTGCAACACGTCTGGCTCACTCGTATCAAACAATCTTCTTTCAATCAGAGTAGAGTTTAATAGGGTTGAAGTGTAGGCCATGGTTTTGGAGTTTTTTAAGAAAAGATAAAGGCTCGAACCTATAGCTTCTACTGGGTTTCTTTATTACCTAGGCTCACCCTTGGATATGCTCTTCAAGATGGCACGAAATAACCACTCTTCCGACTTTAGTTTTTTGGGATAGCTTGCCCCTTGGCAACTCTTTCTCTTTGCTTTCACTTTTATTTTTTTCTTTTTATGAGACAAACACTTTTACAACTTCATTTTCTCAAATATTTTCCTTAATCCTTCGTCCTAACCCATTATGGGTAGTGATCCTTAAGTTGGGGGTTTCCTCAGAAAGAAAAGTAACCGGCTCAGCAGGTTTGACAATGGTTGCTTTTGACTGTATGAGAAATGAAATGAGGGCCCTTTTTCATTTTGAACCAGATTCCTTAATCCATAGAGCCTTCATGTTGCTTCAGCTTGATGAACGATGAGTGAAATCTACCTCAATATGGGGGGATGGTGTTGGATCAAGGCTGACAAGAAATCTTTATTTTCTGCGAGGCACTAATGGGTTAAGCAAAGGGAATATAAACCATTTTTTTTTTTGAAAAAATGAAATATGGCTCCTTTTCTTTTTGATAGTTTGGCCACATAATGCTTAGCTACGGTGTCATGCAGGTGCTGCTTTTGGGTAGTTTCCTCACTCACCCTCATCCTCTCTCTTTTTGAAAAGTTGATCCTTCAGCGAGTGGTTAACTCATGCTATCATTCCATTCAAGTCAAGTCCTCCATAAGATAGAACATACCCCTTGTGTAGGAAGTATTCACTATTCACAAGAAAAATATAAGATAACAGCAATTGAACAAAAATTAACATTTTAAACTATCATTTTATTCTTTGGATGAAAAGTATAGAGTTCTTTAGCATAATAGAAATGCAGACTTCATTTTAAAGACACAAAATAAAAGGGATATAAAGAAAGTGGGTGAAAACACCCCTCTCTTCTACGCTTTCAAGGAGAATCCCCTTCAGTAGGGTTTTAGGATGATGCCCACATTTCTAACACTCCAACCATCAATGCGATCCCCAGCCAAGGCAAGGCAAGTGAAGACTTCTTTTAGGGCTCCTGGTGTATTGACAGTGACGGTGCAGTTATTAGCTTCATTGGTCTTGTTGTTTTCCTCTATTGTCTCCTCGGTTTCTCCACCAAAGAGGTTGGCTAGCTCATCTCCCTCCAGTTCAAACGGCTCTGTTGATGCTTTTAGCTCTTCTAGTTCCCAGCCCATCTCTTCATAATTAAACTTAGATGCGGGCTAGGAGTTTTCCAATAAGTGGTGCTCAGCTTCAGCATATCTAGGGTGCAGAAACTCGTCACCCCAACCTTCAGCGGCCATGTCTTTGGCAAGGTCCTCCTCCATAAGTGTTGGCTCTTTAATCGGCCAGTCTAACGAATCGGGCACCTCATTAAGGTTATAGAGGTAGATCAGGCATGGTGGTAATTCCTTTTCCCAAGCGCTCTCTTCATCAGTTACCCTATCTCTTTCGTATTCTTCGACCATGATCTCATCCAATTCACCCTCCTCTTCTATTTCCTCTAATATCACATTGACTGTATAATCTAGTAAAGGATTTGTGGTCACATTAGGGGTAGGAGTAGGATTCACCGGTTGTAGATTCATAGTCTTATTGTCCATCAAGTCTTGGATTTTATGTTTGAGGGAGAAACAGCTTTTGGTGTCATGCTTGGTGCCTCCCGAGTGATACTTGCAAGTGAGGGCACCATTAAAGGTTAGAGGTAGAGGGCTTAGCAAGGGACGAGTCAGTATGGGTTTTAGGATGTTATTCTTTGAGAGGTTGTGATAGGTTTCGGTTTGGGTGCAGGCTAAGGCATCAAAGTTATGGAAGTGTTGGGCCAGCCTATTGAAGTTAGGTCGTGCCCCAACAAGGCCAAAGTTGGGTGCTTGGGTAGTCATGTTTAGAGTAGGCATGGGTAAGATAGGGTGAGATTGAAGTGGAGGACAATATTAAGGTGGTTGAATAAACAAGATAGCAGATATCTCACTTTCTTTCTTGATCATTCTGCTTGCAGTAGCCACCTTCTTGGCTATGTTGGCAGAGGTTTTTTCAGTTTTTGCATAGGGGTCAATAATCCTCCCGTATTGAGACAATTTTCTATTATTTTCCCTTGTATGAAGAGCTCGAAGAAGCTTTTCCCTATGCTAGTGCATAGCTTCTCATAGTATATTCCTTGAAACGTGTGTACGAACAGTTGCGTATACTCCTTTTCTTCTAACGGAGGATTGACTTGTGCAACTACTTCCCTCCACCTAAGGGCGTAACTTTTGAAACTTTCTTTATCTCCTTTACCCATGGCCTAACCCTCTAAGCATCCTCAGTGGAGTCGCTAGCTGTAATGTCCCAATTTTTCGCCCTCGAGGACAATATACACAAGTGGAAAAAAAATGGTACTCTCTCGTTAGAACTCATCCTCCTAGAAGGACGAGTGCGACTAGGTTTGAATTGGAAATTGATTTGATTAAGGGCTTTTGGAAAAAGTTTAGAGTTGCCACCTAACTTGATTAAGGTAAGTTAGGTCACCTAAAACTAAGTGCAATCCGAAGATTAAACTTAGGGTTTTTGAAAAAGTTTTGGAAAACTTCCTTAAGAGAGGGTTTTTTAGAAAATAGGTTGTATGATAGCCTTTGGAAAGATTTAAGCCCTTTTTTAACATAACTCCATTTTGGTATTTGAAAACAGTGGTTCTAGGTTCGGAGGTTGATTACGTATAGGGAAGATGCCCTAGGCCATCACCCAATTCTGCCCTTGCAGTACCTACATGTCCATTTACCCTAGGTTCACTCATTAAAATCTTTGATTAACAATTGTCCAACTATATCCAATTTAAAAGAGAATTGTACAAAAAAAAAGTTTGAAATGATGCACGATATGCAAATGAGATTCACTTGATTTTGAAAATAGATTTAAAGAAAAGATTTAATTTTGGAAATAGATTTGAAAAGACTTGATTTGAAATTAGAAAGAAGGTCTTAGAAATTGAAAATTGATTATGGAATTGGAGATTTTAAAAAGGTTGTGACTGCACCCACGAGTGTTGCCTACATATTCTTTTATTGGGAATCAGGTCAGTCATAGTTCGGACCATAGTTCGATTGAAAATAAACACTTTAAGGTTTTTAAAAAGCATGATTTGAAAAGATTCAATTTAAAAGAGTTTGATTTGAAAAAAGGGTTTGATTTGAACTTTGAATAGAATATTAGAAATTGAAATTGGATTTCAAAAGGAAAGAGTTGAGCTTTGAAAACATTTTTTACTTAGATTGAAGTTGGAAAACCATCTTGGTTTGGAAAAGAGTTGAAGCTTCCTAACATAGAATTAGGGTTGAACTAGGGTTTAGGTATCCTAGGGTTATTTGATCTTGGAAAATTGGATTAAGGAAAGTTTTGATTTTGGAATGGTTCAAATTTGGACTTAAGAAAGATTTGAAAAGAGATTTGATTTGATTTAGAAACACTTGACTTGGAATCGCTGGAAATATTTGACTTGATTATTTGATTTGAAGAAATTTAGAAAGTTAAGGTTTAGGAAAGATTAGATTTTAGAAATCTTTGAATTAGGAAATTTTCAAAATAGGAAAGTTTTCTAATTAGGAAAGTTTGCTAATTAGGAAAGTTTTTAAATTAGGAAAGTGAAAATTTAGGAAGGTTTTGATTTTGGAAAGGTTCAACTTTTGGAAAGTTTTGATTTTAAAAAGATTTGAACTTTACAAAGATTTAGAAAGACTTGAAAAGTTGAGATTTAGAAAGTTGAAATTTGAAAAGGTTTGAAATTAAAGAAGATTGGAATTAGGAAAGGTTTGAATTAAAAAAGATTGATTACTATTTCCTAAAGTAGAAGATTAGATTTTATTCCAAAAAATAGATGATTTGATTTTCTTTCTAAAATTAGAGGATTTGATTTAGTTTCCTAAATTAGAAGATTGGATTTCACATAGAATTGGAAAGGTTGAGTTTTGAAAATCTTAGATTTGGAAATCTATGATTTGGTGTAGAAAAAGAGATTTTGGAAACCGAAGATTTGATGTGGAAGATAGTTTTTGGAAACCTATGATTTGAGGCAAAACAAGAAGTCATGTTCTAGGAAAGAGAACTAGGATTCCCTAACCATATAATCTAGGGCTTGACTTGGACTCTAAGGAAAAGAGTGTTTTGAAAGTGGATCGTTTGAAAAGAGTTTTTAGAAAGGAAGCTTGAAGAGAGTTTTTAGAAGGTGGATTTTTGAAGAGAGTTTTTGGAAAGAAAATTGAAAAGCAATTTGGAAAGGGGCTTGAATATGGACTTTTAAAATCTTTTGAATGTCTCACTTTCCTAAAACGATTCTAACCATGAAAAAATTAGAACCATTCTAAGTTAGTGGTTTTCAAAATAACATGGATTTAAAATATGGACCAATATGATCACATTGAATATCATACTTTTCTAAAATAACCCTAACCATAGAATGGCTAGACTCATCTCAAGATTGTGATTTTTTTTTATAAAAATAACTAGGGTTCACACCCCAAAATATGGACCTCGATGGTCACAATGAATATAACACTTTCCTAGAGCAACCCTAACTAAAGAATGGCTAGAATCATCCTAGGAGGGTGATTTTGAAAACAAGTTTTGAAAGAAGAAGGTTTTTAGTGCAAGCTTTAGAAGATGATTTTAATGCAAGTTTTGAATGGATGTATGAATATGACATGCACAATACAAGTAGGGTCGTGAACATACAAGGTTAGGCTTCACCACATAATTAAGGGGGCCGAATCCACACGGTCTAAGGTTGAACTAGAAGAAAGCTCCCGACAATGTGACTTTCAACAGTCCTTCCTAGGCATGAACCAGGAAGTCTCCTATTTCAAGCATGCAAGAAATGGAGGTACAAGATAGGGGATTAAAATAGAAGAAAACCTAAGTGGGTTAGGAGAGAGAAGAGAGGAGGGGAAGTACATAAACATAAAGACAAAACCAACCTCGGATTCTTCTTGCTTTGTTTGCTTTGCTTGCTTTGCTTTAATTGGGCCTAGAAAGCTTCAAACTTACAGCACTTGAGTCTTCAATGGCTTGCTTTGAGGTTGGTGTAAGAGTGTATAGAATGTGTATAAGCCTAGGTTAAAGTGTATGGAGGCTAGGGCTTGAAGAGACTTGAAAGGATTAGGCTTTGGAGAGGATTCGAACTATGTTTTCAGAGAGGCAACATTTTTGGACAGAGTTTATGGACCTTTTATGCAGGGGGGAGGTTCTGTATTTATAGGCAACTTAAACCAACCTGGCGCTTATTGCAGTGGCGCCAGGCTTAAATTTACACAGGCTCCACTACTAGTGGTGCCAGGCCAATTTTTGGCTTGTAGTGGCGCTAGGCACTTAGGGAAGTTTTTAGGGTGGCAAGAAAAGTTTCTTTTGACCCTTGATATGCATGGCAAAAGATTTGGATGCCTGTACTAGTGACTAACATGTAATTTTTGGCTTGGCTTCATTAGGAGTGACTTCGGAAGGTCTGAGAATGTTCTGGGAGCTCGGGAATGATTTGAAAGGCCAAAAATGGATAGAAACCCTCGAAATAGTTTCCTGGGGAGTAACAGGCTTGAAAAATAATGTCGGGATTTATTGAAATGGTCAACCGAGCCACTAGTGGCAAAACGGTAAACTAGACCGGAAAACCACCAGAATGGACTTGGAATGTCCCATGAGAAGGCCTAAAGGGTGGAAACACTATCTAGAATGTTTCGAGGGATTGCCGGTTTGATACCTAGAGCCGGCGTGCCTGGAAAAGGCGACCGGCCCACTAGGGGCAAAATGGTAATTTTGTATCGGACTTGCCAGAATGGTCTCAAAATAATCCAAAAATGTGTTGGAAGGTTGGGACTACTATTAGAAACATCCTCGAAAGATAACCGGTTTGATACCCAGAGCCTGCGTGGTTCCCAGAGGCAACTGAATGCCTAAGGACAAAATGGTTATTTTGACTGGATGGTCTTGGAATTGGTCCAAAACCGATTGGAATGCACTTGAACATGCTGGATCGTATTTAGGACGATCTTGAAAGAATGGACTTACCGCTCTAAGGACTTAGGTACTTTCTCGAGAAACGTGCCGAAAAGAGCCCAATGGGCAGTTTGGTAATTTTTCACCGCAGTAGGCTAGCAGGCACTGGTGTTGACCCAAGTTTCGAGTGTTTCTACCACTCTAACTGTGTGTGACAAGTTGGTTTGCAAAGGTATCTCATCCTTTGGTAAACGTGCCACGGCCAAGAGACGAGTTCGTTCCCGTGACATATGGGGTTGTTGGCAATTTTCAATGTCAACCTGTTTGCAGTGCTTTCGCCACTCTAACGGTTGTGATATTTGCAAGTGTTTCTACCACTCTAAGGGAGTGCGTTAATTTCGGAGACTGTCTAATCTCAAAAAGCTGTTAGATGGACTTATTGTCTAAGGAATCAACTTTTTTGAAAGACATGCCGAATAGCGGACATTCTATATTGGCGAGCTAGCAAGCGCTAGAAGTGAACCATTCTTCCATCTCGGGGACTTGGGTTCCATCTCGATCGACAGGTTTAAAGGGACTTACAGTTCTGAGGAGTTTTCTTGTTAAACGTGTTGAATTGGAAGGACTTATCCCCTAAGGGATCAACTTTCTCAAAAGGCATGCCAGATTTGATTTGGACTAGAATTGGATTTTAAATTGGATTTGAGATTGAAATAGGAACTTACCGTCTTCAAGAAAACGTGCCTATTGGAATGGGACCGAGTAATGTCACATGGGCATTTTGGTCATTTTGCCTCTATTAGGCCCAACAGGCCCATGAAGCGATTGATTGACTGGATTAAGTTTAGAAAGCTAGTTTGGACTTGAATGTGTCTATGTTAGTTTGAATGTGAGTCCAGTTGGACTATAGATTGCCGAGCATGCAAAAATGGGGTGCTTACAACTTCTCTGAAAGAGATAGTTCAGGAGGTTGCGGAGATTGTGAGGAGTCCCACTGAGTATCAACATCTGATACTGAGCATGCAATTATCCAGAGAGTTACCACTTCCAATGGTTCAAGGGAAACCTGAGCCACCCCCACCACACCCAGCTACACAAGAACAACAGTCTACCTCGCCTATGGCATCGCCTCCTACTTACTAGCCACCATCTCCCGAGTATCACCCACTGACTCTTGAGATATCTGTGAACAACCCTACACTAGTAATTAGCCCTATGATACCGGTGGTATCCAACACTCAAGTGATAAACGTATCTGACAGTGAGGAAGAACCAGAGGATGAGATGAGTATGTGATCTAGGAAGGAGTATGGTAGCGTGACTATGGTTAAAAATATGGTATCTGTTTCTACTAGTGTCTATGTTAGTGTTTGCGATCCTCCGTATTTTGGATGGCCATAGATGGGAGGAACAAATCGGAGAGTGTTAAGTTATTTTCCTATACTTACTTAGCACCTTATGTACTTGTCTTTTCTATATAACAGTATCAGTTTAGTGAATCATATAATGGCGTCTTGATTTATGATTTAGCAAGATAGGAATCTGACTTAACTTAACAACAATTTTAGATGGCAAGGACAAGAACCGGAGCAGGAACTACTGAGGGCAATGATACCCCATCTAGTACTCAATTAAATCAGATTTTACAAAGTCTGCAAGCTGTGACCAATCTGCTGCAACAACAGTAGCAAAATTACCAGGCACCACCTGTCCCTCAACAGCCATCCCTAGCCCCTAAACCTTGACGAGCAGCACCGATCCCAATACCCAACCTAAACACTAAGGAAACAAAGACAAAGCTACTTTAGCAATTTTAAAAACAGAATCCTCCAAAATTCGTAGGAGAACATGATCCTTTAATAACAGAACGGTGGCTCAAACAGACCTGTAAGGTATTAGATATTATAGGAACACCCGCAGAATATTAGGTAGAGTTTGCAACTTACAGTCTTGAGGGAAAAAGCAGATTTTTGGTGGGATTCTGTGAAACACATGAGGGATGTGAGAAACTTAACCTAGGAGGAATCTGTGGTTCTTTTCCATAATCATTATTTTCGAGAGATAGTGAATGATGCAAAGATTCGGAATTTGTGAAGCTTTAGCAAAATAGTAGGACAATGATTTAATACGTGGCCACATTCTTAGAGTTATCAAGATTTGCCCCAAATTTCATGTCCACAAAGGAGAGAAAAACTCAAAATGTTTCTTAAAGGATTGAGACCTGCAATTCAATCTTGAGTTATCGCTTTCATGGGTCAACAGTTTTCTAAAATCAATGACTGTGCCATGTTGATAGAACAAGAATTAAAAGGACAGCAACAAGCAACAATTCAGAGAGAATCTGGCAAAAATATAAGGAATTCCTCCAGGTTTAACAACACTAGACGCCCAAACCTGAGATACCAACCCTACCCTTCTATTTCTAGGCAAACATCAGAGAACGAACCTACTTGCTATAATTGTAACTAGAAAGGGCATTTAAAACGAGACTACCCTTAAATCATGAGAAATGGAAATGGTAATGGCAACCGGATACCTCCATGAATATTGCCAACTTGAAGTTTCCCAATTGCCTTCACATCGATGTCCCGACAAACTGTGGCAGGAAGACCTATAATTATCTCATTCAATTCCAACCAAGTGAACCCAAGAGGAACAAAAAAAGGGAAACAAGTTAGTCATACCAATGCACCCCGGATGTTCACTATTCCTACAACCAGAGGAAACTATGAGAACCGCAATACCATGACCGAAGGTATGATCTTACTTTACAACTAATGAGTCATAATGTTGTTTGATCTACGCACTCATTCATCTCTAAGAAATGTGTAGACGATCTAGAATTACCTACTGAATTGCTAGCTTTACCACTCAGCATTTAGACACTCACTAGTGGAACAGTTGTGGTACGGGTAGGATGTCCATCTAGTAGTATGCGGATAAGTACCTTTGAATTTATGGTCAAGTTGGTCCAAATAGACATGGAGGGATTTGACGTAATCTTAGGAATAGATTGGTTAGCAAAGAATAAGCTAGTCATGGATTGCAGTCAAAAGACATTGACTTTATGACATCCTAGTGGATGTATGGTACGTTTTTCACATGAAAAAGGCACAAACTTGGTACAACCTCTTGTGACTCTTTGAGAACGACAGAAGATAGCAGAAGGGTGTTTTTGTTTTCTTAACACTTTGTTAAAAGAGAGTGAGAGCCTGATCGAGACTAAGCAATTACTAGTGGTAGATGAGTTCCCTGATGTATTTCTTGAGGATCTACTTGAAATACCCCCAGATCGGGAAATAAAATTCATAATTTAGTTGTATCCAGGAATAGCTCCTATATCCATTGCACCCTATAGGATGGCCCTGGCAAAACTTAAAGAACTAAAGACACAGTTGGATGAGTTATTGGAGAAAGGGTATATTCACACTAACACATTGTCATGGGGAGCACCAGTGTTAATCGTGAAAAAGAAGGATGGAACCCTCAGGTTATGTATAGACTATCGGTAGTTGAACAAGGTTACCATTAAAAATAAATATCCACTCCCAAGAATCGATGACTTATTTGATCAACTCAGGGGAGCGACATACTTTTCTAAGATAGACTTGAGATCAAGATACCATTAGCTGAAAGTGAGAGAGTCCGACATACCCAAAACCACCTTTAGAACCCGCTATGGTCATTTTGAATTTGTGGTGATGCCCTTTGGATTGACTAATGCACCTGCTACCTTTATGGATATGATGAATAAAGTGTTTCAAGCCCAACTAGATCATTTTGTAATTGTTTTCATAAATGATATTTTTATATACTCGACTGATGAGGAAACCCATAAGGAACACCTAAGAATCCCTTTAGATCTTGAGGAAACATCAGCTTTACACCAAGAAAAGTAAATGTGATTTTTGGATAAAAGAAGTGAAGTTCTTAGGACATGTTGTGTCAAAAGAAGGGATAGCAGTAGATCCTGCCAAGATAGAAGCAGTAATGGATTGGAAGAGACCCTATACTGTACTAGAAATTTGAAGTTTTCTAGGATTAGCGGGATATTACCATATGTTTGTGGAAGGATTCTTTAAAATAGCAAGCCCTCTTACTTAACTAACCAGGAAAGGAGTAAAGTAGGTATGATCAGAAAAATGTGATGAAGCATTCCAACTACTCAAGGAAAAACTAACTACCGCACCTGTTCTCACTCTTCCAGTAAGTGGAAAGTCTTACATAGTTTACATTGATGCCTCTCATAGAGGGTTGTGATGTGTTTTGATGCAACAAGAAAAAGTTGTAGCTTATAGATCGAGACAGCTCAAAAAGCATGAACAAAATTATCCTACTCATAATATGGAAATGGCAGCAGTAATCTTTGCCCTTAAGATATGGAGATGTTATTTGTATGGAAAAAAGTTTGAATTATTTACAAACCACAAAAGTCTTAAATACATCACCACTCAGAAAGACTTGAACTTTAGACAAAGAAGATGGGTAGAATGCATGGAGGACTACAACTTCACCTTACAGTATCATCCGAGTAAGACAAATGTTGTGGCAGATGCCTTAAGTAGGAAAAATCAAGGGCACATGAGTAGTATTGTGTTAGAAGAATGGAAGACCGTTCAGTTACTAGAATCCTATGAAGGGCTGGAAGACAGAAAGAGAGTACTATCTAGCATCCGAATATAATTTCAAACATTAGAAGAAGTCAGACAGGCCCAAAAAGGGAATCCAAAAGTACAAGAGATAAGGGAAAGAATAGAAAACGGGACAATTGAACTAGGATGGACCATAGATGCTAAAGGTGAACTCCGATACAAAGATAGGTACTTTGTAGCAAGTGAGGATGAGTTAAAATGAAAGATTCTGTCAGAAGCACACCATTCTAAGTTTATGATCCATCTAGGAAACACTAAGATGTACCAAGATCTTAAGTGACAATATTATTGGAAGGGAATGAAGAAGGATGTCGTAAAATTTGTGGCACATTGCCTTACCTGCTAACAAGTAAAAGCAAAACATCAATGACCAAGTGGATTATTACAACCCTTGCCAATAGTAGAATAGAAGTGGGAACATATCACCATGGACTTCATCACCTAACTACCCAGAACCCATCATGGATGTGATACGATTTGGGTAATCGTAGACTGATTGACAAAAACTATACATTTTTTATCTATTAAGTCTATGAACAACCTTAGTACTCTAAGTAGATTATATCTAAAAGAGGTACTACAATTACATGGAGTGCCTAGAACCATTATATCAGATCGTGACCCAAGGTTTGCTTTGCAGTTTTGGCAAAGTTTATAAAAAAACCTTAGGAACCCAGGTACGCATGAGTATGGCTTACCACCTTTAGACTGATGGCCAATCTGAAAGAGTTATCCAAATTTAGAGGATATGCTTCGTGCATGTGTGTTGGATTTTCAAAGAACTTGGAGTGATCATATACCATTGGTTGAGTTTGCTTATAACAACAACTACCAAACGAGTATAGAAATGGCTCCTTATGAAGCATTATATGGACAACCTTGTCGAGCACCTAATTGTTGGTTAGAACCTAGCAACAAATTCTTACATGAACCAGAGATCATTCAAGAAACCACAGAGAAAGTAAGACTCATACACGAATAGGTTAGAGCTTCCCAAAGCCGATAAAAGAGTTATGCAGATCAACGTAGATGACCCTTACAATTCCAGGTAGGCAACCAAGTGTTTTTAAAAGTAATGCCCCATAAAGGTGTGATACATTTTGTAAAGAAAGGAAAGCTTGCACCTCAATTTATTGGACCTTGCTGTATTTTGGAAAAAAATTGGGCAAGTGGCATACTGACTAGAATTGCCTTCGAAATTGGATAGGATACACAACGTGTTCCATGTATCTATGCTGAGACAATACCACCCTGACCCTACTCATATAATTCAATTGAAGAATATTGCAGTACAACCTGATCATTCCTACGATGACGGACCAAGTAAGTTAGTGGACCATCAAGTAAGAGTACTGAGAAATAAAGAGATTCCTCTAGTCAATGTAATATGACAATGCCACTAGGAAGAAGAAGCAATGTGGGAAGCAGAAACGGATATGAGAATAAGGTACCCTCACCTATTCAAGACTAATTTCGAGGACAAAATTTCCTAAAGGGGGTAAGACTGTAATACCCATGATTTCTAATTGACCGCATTACATCCGTAATAGGACTGGAAGGTCCATTAATCAGAAATTAAGCTAGAAAATTTTCTAAACCATAGTTAGATAATGAAACTCTGCTACGACACATTACTCGCACATAGTAGTGCACGGGGAACATCAAGGCCATAAGCTGACTCTTTCAACCCCAATTTAAGACTTCATGCATTATAGTGCATACCACAGATGTTGGTCATCTAAGCAAATTAAACATCAAGTGAAAAAGCTTTATTTTAGGCCATTACACTAAAACACATTTGTTTTATTTAAACACCATTTGGAAGGGATGGCTAAATCCATGCATATATATATATATATTGATGCACCCTGGGCTACATTAATTCCCTTAATGTATACATATATAGATACACAATTAGTGCTCTGAATATATGATTAGTAATATTAGTGTAATATTAGTATATGTAATATAAATAACACACCCACTCCACTACTCACTTTGCACCCTACACACTAGACATTATATGGCCCATACTAGCCAACTAATGGCTGGTTATGTATATAGATATATATATATATATATATACATAAAGAGAGAGAGAGAGAGAGAGAGAGAGAGAGATAGGGAAAATTGTGGGAGAGAGGGAGTACTCCCCATGCACCAACCAAAGCTCAAGCATATACCACCCCACCATGAACCCTTGTGCACCCCACCTACTAGGTAGAAGTGCCCATGCAAGCCACTTAGTGGCCGGTCAACAAGAGATATAGAGAGAGAGAGAGAAGGAGAGAGAGAGAGAGAGAGAGAAACCATGGAGGGAGGAATATTCCCCATGCAACTGACCAGCCCATCCTTTAATACACTCTATATATTTATAAACACCACTCTCTTAGGGTTATTCAAAGACATTCAAAACAGAGATAGAGAGCATAGAGAGAATAGAGAGTTGTAGAGAGGGAGACAAAAACCGGGGAAGGAGAAAGAGGAAGAGAAACCAGTCGAGCAAGGTAAGGGACTTCTTCCTCTACCCTTCACCATCCCAAACCCACTAGAATCCCGACCCCATGTCCGTCACAACCCCAAAGAAAACCAAAGACAGATAAATGAAAATTACACGACTGGGTTGGGCAAGTAGTTTGAACCAGGGCCTAAGTCCTATCACAAGGGTGTGAGGCTCATTCTGGAACTCTAAGGAGTCCTAGAGAGGCCTCATATCTCTATGCATGCACCAGAATGGCCCTGGAAGGCAAACTTCAATAGAAAATGAGAAAACACGAAACGCCAGCCACCAGTAACTATTGCCAATGAGCTTTGTCGGGTTCGCTTTGTCTTGACAGTAGAAACAAAGTTCATGAAGAACATTTCTCTAGAAAACAATGGGAAGGAGGTCAAAAACCCAATTGCATGTTTGGAACCTGAGGGTTCCACCGTGCAGCAGGGTTTTTTGGCCCAGAACTGCCACCTCCAGCCATCGCTGGTCAAGCTCTAGCCATGAGTGTGTAGCCCAAGTCCTTATCTATCTCTGGGACACACATGCATGGCTAGGAGGACGACGGATTAATGACAAATCAGTGAGAGAGCTCTCAGCCTTGCGGGGAAGAAGATGAAGGCTTTGGCTTCCTTCCCCACACACGGGTGTTGGCGTGTGTAGGCGCGTCGAAGTAGCCCTCGCCCTGAAATTTTTATGATGTCTTTCTGACATCCAAACAGGCCTTCCCCTAATGTTCTAGAATTTTTTGATATTTCTATGATTTTCTGTGAATTAAAAATAGTGTTTTAACATGGAAAATCATAGAAAATATAATAATAAAGGGAATAATCTGAAATTTTACTAAGACACCTCAAAAAAATATAAGCAACCCAGAAATGGGAGAGTAGTGGTCACTGAACCTCCCGATATAAATTCTAGATAATCCCCTTGGGTTTTAACACTGGCCAATTTCGTCCCTGACGGGAGATGAGAAGAATACCATGCCCTAACACCACCGAGTCAAATCACTTTATTATGATTATTTCTATTATTTAACACTGCAAAATTATTTGTAAGACTTGCAACTCTTGGACACTAAGAAAAAAGGCAATTGTAGTAAATATTGATAACCGAGCAAGAAGGCTAACTACTATTATTTGTCCAACAAATAATACGTGAATCAGGGACAATTTGATCCAGAAATATTATCAAAGTGAAACTATGCATTCTCTAAGATACATGCTCAATTTTATTCTATTAAATGTTCTGTTAATTACCTTATCGATTATATTCCTTGCTATAATGATTTTAAAGTTGCATTACAAGATTGCTTGCATCACTAGAGAGGAATAAGGGAGGAATAAACGGAATGTTAAAAGGCCCTGGGTTTGTATCATGGATGAACCTAACCAACTGGTACACGGGGCTGCCACGAGTCAGCTTTCATTGGGCTAGATGATCATGGATGTGATTCATTGTCTTGATGAGGGAGGAGCATCATGGGTGAATCCATTGGCTTGAATTGGCCATGGTAGGATATACCTGTAGGATTCTGGTATTGATATAAAGAAACTATAAGGGACATATGAATGTGATGCCATTCATTTTATTGCACTGCATTTAAACTTGTGCATTATGGAAATCATGGAATTCCTACTGGGCTTTATAGCTCACTCCTATGGGACATTTTTTAGGAGTTAAGGCATCAACTAGATTTCCAAGGAAATGAATATGGAAACAAGTCTCACTACTATCCTGTCTCTTTGGAGCATATGAGTTAATTAGATTTCTTTGAGCTACAACTGTAATAAGACTTAAATGTAGTAGTTTCACTAGTTTTCTTTCATAATGTAATAATAAACATGACTTCTCGGATTGTGTTAAGATCTATGCTTATGAAACATTGTTATCTATAACCCCTTTGTCCCGACCTAGAGAGAGTGAAGTGGGTCATGACAGTATAAAGGCTAGGGCTTAAAGAGGCTTGAGAGAATAGGGTTTGGAGATACTTCGAGCTCTATTTTCAGAGAGATAGAGTTTCTGGGCTGAGTTTGCCAACCTTTTTTACGTAGGGGAGGGGTCTGTATTTATAAGCAATTAAAATGACCTTGGCACCTGTTGTAGTAGCGCCTAGGTAAATTTTCCCTTGGCGCCACTAAGAGTAGCGCCAGGCCATTTATTGGCTTGGCTCCACTACTAGTGGTGCCAACCACTTAAGAAAGTTTTAAGGCAGCAAGAAACGTATTTTTGACCCCTTGGGATGCAAGAAAAAAGATTTGAGCATCTGTCCTAGTGACTACCATGCAATTTTTGGCTTAACTCCACTAAGAGTGACTCTGGAAGGTCCGAGAATGATCCGAAATGCCGGGGATCGACAGGAACCCTTGAAAGAGTTTCCCGATAGTAATAGACTTAAGAAACAATGTCAAAATATTTGGAAAGGCCGACAGGCCCATCAGGGGCAAAACAATTGGAAACACTATCGAGAGTGTTCCGAGGTTACCAGTTTGATACCTAGAGCTAGTGTGGTTGGAAAAAGCGACTGGCCCACTAGGGACAAAATGCTCATTTTGCACCGGGCTTGCTAGAATAGACTCAGAATGATCCAGAAAGGTGTTGGAAGACTAGGAATACTATTAGAAATATCCTCAAGAGGTTACCAGTTTGAAACCCAAAACTGGTGTGGTTTCTGGAGGCAATTGGATGCCTAAGATCAAAATAGTCATTTTGACCAGATGGTCTCGGAATTTATCTAGAACTGACTGGAAGCCACTTGGATGTGCTAGATTGTCTTTGGAATAATCTTGAAATGATGGACTTACTGCTTTGAGGACTTAGGTACTTTCTCAAGAAGCATGTTGGAAAGGCCCAAGGGGCAGTTTGGTTATTTTTCACCTGAGTGGACTAGTAGGCACTGGTGTTAACCTGAGTTTTGAGTGTTTTTGTCACTCTAACGGTGTGTGATGAGTTAATTTCCAAAGGTATCCCATCCTTCGACAAACGTGCCACGACTAATAAGCGTGTTCGGTCTGATGACATAGGGGTTTTGTTGGCAATTCCCAATGTCGACCAGTTTGTGAGTGTTTCTACCACTCTAACGGTTGCTATGTTTGTGAGTGTTTCCATCACTCTAACGGTGTGTGTGACCAAGAGGCATGATCGATCCCGTGACATAGGAGTTTTGTTGGCAATTCCCAATGTCAACCAGTTTATGAGTGTTTCTGCCACTCCAACAATTGTTATGTTTGTGAGTGTGTGCGTTCATTCTGGAGACTGCATGATCTTGGGAAGCTGCTAGATGATTTTATTATCTAAGGAATCAACTTTCTCAAAAGACTTACTAAATAACGGACATTCTACATTGGCGGGCTAGTGTCGCACCTCGATTTTTTCCACTCGAGAAAAATACACACAAATGGGAAAAACACAGTACTCTCTCATTAGAACTCATCCTCTTAGAAGGGCGAGTGCGACTACGTTTGAATTTGAAATTGATTTGAATAAGAGCATTTGAAAAAGATTTGGAGTCACCACCTAACTTGATTAAGGTGAGTTAGGTCACCTAAAACTAAGTGTAATCCGAAGACTAAACTTAGGATTTTTGAAAATGATTTTGAAACACTACCTCGAGAAAGGGTTTTTAAAGAAAATAGGTTTTTTGGTAACCTTTGGAAAGATTTAAGCCTTTTTTGAAAATAATTCCGTTTTGGTCTTTGAAAATAGTGATTCTAGGCTCGGAAGTTGGTTACGAATAGAGAATATATCCTAAGATCATCACCCTATCCCACCCTTGCGGTACCTACATGTCTATTCACCCTAGGTTCACTCAATTAGAATCTTCGATTAACAAATGTCCAATTATATCCACTTTGAAAAGAATTTTGAAAAGAGATTTGATATAATGCATGACATGCAAGTTCAAGAAAAGGATTTGAATTTGAAAATAGATATGAAAAAGGATTTAAAGTTTGAAAAAGATTATGGAATTGGAAACTTGAAAAATATTGTAGAATTGGAAACTCAAAAGAGGTTGTGATTGCACCCATGAGGATTGCCTATGTATCCCTTTGTTGGGAATCAGGTCTATCGTAGTTCAAACGAGAGTCAAATTGAAAATAGTCACTTTGAGATTTTTGAAAAGTTTAACTTGAAAATGTTTAATTTGAACTTTGAATAGAAGATTTGAAATTGAAGAGTAGAACTAGGACATGATTTGGAAAGATTGAATCGAGTTTTGAAAACATCTTGACTTAGATTGAAGTTTGGAAATCATCTTGATTTTAGAAAAGAGTTGAAACTTCCAAAATTTAGAGTTAGGGTTAAACTAGGGTTTAGACATCCTAGGACTTAGGTAACCTAGGGTTAAGGCATGTACTTGAATTGGAAAGGTTGGATTTAGACTTGAAAAGTTTGTTTAAGGAAAGTTTTGATTTAGGAAATGTTCGAATTAGGAAAGTTGGATTTAAGAAAGATTTGAAAATGATTTGATTTAATTTATAAAAACACTTGACTTAAAAAGACTTGTAAAGGTTTGACTTGATTATTTGATTTGAAAAAATTTAAAAAGTTAGAGTTTAGGAAAGATTAAATTTTGAAAATCTTTGAATTAGGAAAGTTTCAAAATAGGAAAACTTTCAAATTAGGAAAGTTTTCAAATTAGGAAAGTTTCATTTTATGAAAGATTTGAATTTGGAAAGTTTTGAATTTGAAAGGTTTTGAATTTAGAAATATTTGAAATTAGGAAAGTTTTAGAATTTGAAAATATTTAATAAGTTGAGATTAAGAAAAGTTTGAAATTAAGAAAGATTGAAATTAGGAAAGGTCAGAATTAAGAAGGATTTGATTCTTATTTCCTAAAGTTCAAGATTGAATTTTATCTCTAAAAAATAGATGATTTGATTTTATGTCTAAAATTGAAGGATTTGATTTAGGTTCCTAAACTGGAAGATTGGACTTGACATAGAATTGGAAATGTTGAGTTTTGAAAATCTGGAATTTGAAAATCTATGATTTGATGGAAAAAGAGATTTTTGAAACCTATGATTTGACGTAGAAAATAGTTTTGGAATATGTAAGCACCCCATTTTTGCTCGTTCAGCAGTCTCCAGTCCGTCCGAACTTGTATTCAAGTTAATATGGATATATTCTAAGTTAACTCAATTTTTCAAGTCTAATCCCGTCAATCAATCACTTCGCGGGCCCTTTGGACCCAAGTAAAGGCAAAATGACCAAAATGCCCTTGGGGGCATTGTTCGGTCCAATTCCAATGGGCACACTTCTCGAAGGTGGTAAGTTCCCTTTTTCGATCCAACTCCAAATCCACTCTGGCATGTCCCTTGAGAAAATTGATTTCTCGAGGTGGTAAGTCCATCCTGTCTGGCACGTTTCTAAAGAAACTCTTTGGAACGGTGAGTCCTTTCAAACTTGTCGACTGGAATGAGACCCCAAGTCCCCTAGATGGTAGAACGGTCCACCTTTGGCGCCTGCTAGCCCGCCAATGTAGAAATGTCCGTTTCGACATGCCTTCCGAGAAAGTTGATTCCTCAAGCGCTAAGTCCACCTAACAACCTCCAGAGATTACGCAATCTCTAGAATGATTGCGACTCGTTAGAGTAATGGAAATACTCGTAAACATTGCAACAGCCAAAGTGACGAAAACACTCGGAAACAGATCTATATATGGAATTGCCAGCAAACCCCTATATCACGGGACTGCCGTCAGAGTGATGGAAACACTCGAAACCCAGGTCAACACCCGTGTCTGCTAGCCTACTTCGGTGAAAAATAACCAAACTGCCCCTAGGGCCATTTTCAGCTCGTTTCTCGGGAAAGTACCTAAGTCCACAGAGCAGTAAGTCCACCCTTCCAGGATTGTCTTAAAGGCAATCCGGCATGATTAGGTGCCTTCCAGTCAGTTTCGGGCCAATTCCGTGACATTCCGATCAAGATGACCATTTTGCACTTAGGCATCCGAGCCTCGGGAACCACACCGACTCTGGGTATCAAACTAAAAAATTTCTAAGAATGCTTCTTATAGTATTCCCAGCCTTCCATTATCTTTCCAGAACATTCCGAGTCAGTTCCAACAAAATTGGTGCAAAATGACCGTTTTGGCCCTGGTAAGCCAGTCGCCTTTTCTGACCACACCGACTCTGGGTATCAAACTAGTAACCTCCTGGAACATTCTAGTTAATGTTTCCAAGTCTCGAGTCTTCTTCTGGGATATTCCGAGTCCATCCCGGCCGCTTTTCGACCCGGTTGACCGTTTTGCCCCTAATAGCCCGATCAACCCTTCCAACAAATCCTATCATTATTCTTCAAGTCTACTACCTCCAATACACTATTCTAAGGGTTCTTGTCCCTTTCCAGCCTTTTGGGCCATTCTCGGCCGTTTCAAATCATTCCCGGACCTTCTGGAGTCACTCCTAGTAAAGCCAGGCTAAAAATTGCACAGTAATCACTAGTACAAGCACCCAAATCTTCTGAAGATACGTTTCTTGCCGATCTTAAAACTTTCATAAGTGGCTGGCGCCACTAGTAGTGGTGCCAAGCCAAATTTTGGTCTAGCACCACTCCTAGTGGTGCCAGAAGGAATTTTTGCCTACGCCACTACAACAGGCGTTAGGTCAATCCTCTCTCTATAAATATAGAGCCTCCTCCAGTGTGAAAAGGGTCCGCAAACTCAGTCCAAAAACCCTGCTCTTCTATATACAAAGCTCGAAGTCCTTCCAAACCCTAGCCTCCATATACAAGCCCTAGCCTCTATACACTTAACCCTGGCATACATACACTCCTATACACTCCTACACTATACTCCAAAGGCCTCCATTGAAGACTTGAAATGCTGCAACTCTAAAGTCTCCGAAGATTCGAGCAAGCTCTTGAAGATCAAGGCGAGGACAAAAGCAAAGCAAGAATAAGAAAGCAAGCAAAACAACGCGAATAAAACAAAACATAAGGTAGGTTTCCTATTTACGTTTATGTAATTCTCCCCTCTCTCTTCTCTATTCGAACCCACTTGAGTTTTCTTCTATTTTAATCCCCCATCTTCTTCCCCCCTTTCTTGCATGCTTGAAATAAGGAACTTCCCAATCCATGTGTAGGATTAGGCTATTGGAAGTCACCGTGGCGAAGGATTTCTCTTAGTCTAACTGGAGACTACATGGGTTCGGTCCCCTTGATTATGTGATGAAGCCTTAACCTTTTATGTTCACGACCCCAACTTGCATTGTGCATATCATGATCTTGCATCTCTCCAAAATTCGTTTTCAAACTTGTTTTTCAAAACTTACATTAAAATTTTTTTCAAACTTGCATCAAAATCTTCTTTTTCTAAAATTGTTTTCAAAATCACAATCCTAGGGTGATTCTAGCCTTTCCATTGTTAGGGTTGCTTTAACAAAGTGTTACATTTAAATGTCGCGCCCAAATTTTTCGCACTCGAGGAATACACACACAAGTGGGAAAAACACTGTACTCTCTCGTTAGAACTCACCCTCCTAAAAGAATGAGTGCGATTAGGTTTGAATTGAAAAAAAAAAAAAAAACTAGTTTGAATAAAGGGCTTTTGAAAAAGATTCGGAGTCGCCACCTAACTTGATTAAGGTGAGTTAGGTCACCTAAAAACTAAGAATAATCCGAAGACTACACTTAGGGTTTTGGAAAACGATTTGAAAATATCTCCTCAAGAGAGGGTTTTTTTAGGAAAACGGGTTGTTTGGTAATCTTTGGACAACATTTAGCCCTTTTTGAAAAATAACTCCTTTTGGTCTTTGAAAACAGTGATTCTAAGTTCGGAGGTTGGTTACATGTAGGAAAGACGCACTAAGCCATCACCCTACCCCGCCCTTTCGGTACCTACATGTCAATCTACCCTAGATTCACCTATGAGAGTCTTCGACTAACATATGTTCAACCCTATTCACTTTGAAAAAGAATGTTTTAAAAAAAACGACACTAATATGATGCATGATATGCACGTGCAAGATAAGAGAATCGAAAAATAGATTTGGAAAAAGATTGATTTGAAATTGATTTGATTTGAAAATACATTTGAAAAGATGGAATTGAAATTGGAAAGTTTGAAAGTTTGGAAATAGAAATTTGAAAATAGAAATTTTGAAATTGGAATTTTGAAAATAGATTGGAATTTGAGATTTGGAAAGATTTTGAAAACCGCACCCATGAGGGTGGAATTGAAAGTTTGAAAAGTGTTGTGACCGCACCTATGAAAGTTGCCTACGTATCCCTTTGGGGGAATCAGGTCAGTCATAGTTCGGACAAGAGTCCGATTGAAAATAGAAGAGTTGATTTAAAGAAGAAGACTGAATTGGAAATTGAATTTGATTTGAAATTAGAAGAGGAGATTGGAAATTGAAATTTTGGAAAAGATTGAACTTGCTTTGGAAAGATTGATTTTGGAAAGACTTGATTTTAAGAAACCTAGACTTAGGAAAGATTTGACTCGACTCGGAAGGTTTAGAGAAAAATTAGATTTAGGAAATGTTTGAATTAAGAAAGGTCCGATTTAGGAAAGTTTCATTTTTGGAAAGTTTCGAAATTAGGAAAGTATCATTTTTGGAAAGTTTCAAATTAAGAAAGTTTTGAATTTAGGAAAGTTTTGAAATGGGAAAGTATTGAATTTAGAAATGTTTTGAATTAGGAAAAGTTTAGTTTAGGAAAGACTTAGAATTTAGAAAGTTTCAAGTTAAGAAAGTTTTGAACTTTGGAATGTTTTGAAAAAGGGAAGTTTTGAAAGTGGGAAAGTTTAGAAGACAAGGAAGTTTTGAAAATAAGAAAGCTTTTAGAACAAGGAAGTTTTGAAATTGGAAAGAGTTGAAGTTTTAGGAAAGTTTAGAATTTAGAAAGATTTGGGTTTAGAAAGATTTAACTTAAGAAAGTTTTGAATTTAGGAAGCTTAGAATTTTAGAAAGATTTGACATTTAGAAAGTTTAAGATTTTGAAAGTTTTAGAGTTTTTAGAAAATCTTAAGATTAGGAAAGGTTTGGGTTTGAAAACTTAGGTTTGAAAAGTTAAGACTTGAAAAGAGGGTAGAATTAGGAAAGGGTTGAATTAGGAAAGATTTGAAAGTTGAGTTTTAAAATTTAGGAAAGATTTTTATGTTCAAGTTTTGAAAACTTAAGATTTAGGAAAGTGGAAGTTTAGGAAGGATTTAAATTAGGAAAGAGTTGGATTTTAAAATTTAAGGAAAGATTTAAAGTTTAGGTTTAAGAAACTTATGGTTTAAGAAGGTAGGAAATTAGGAAGGAGTTGAATTAAGAAAGGTTTGGATTAGGAAGGGATTGGATTTGGTTTCTAAAAGCAAAGGTTTGATTTTGTTTCCAAAAACGAAGGATTGGATTTGGTTTCCTAAAGGGAAGATAGGATTTGGCAAGGATTTGGAAAGGCAGATTCTAGAAACCCTAGATTTGAAAAATTATAGTTTTGACATAGAAAAGAGGTTTTGAAAACATGTATAGTTTGGATGTGAAAACAAGAGATTTTGGAAACCTAGGTTTGGGGCAAAGTTTGAAAATCATGTTTTTGGAAAGAAAATTAGGGTTTCCTGATTGTGGGTTCTAGGGCTTGACTTGGGCTCTAAGAAAAGAGTTTTTGGAAAGTGCGTTTTTGGAAACGAAGGTTTTTCTAGAAGGGAAATCCTAGGGAGGAGTTTTTGGAAAGTGAATTTGGAAAGAGAGTTTTTGGAAAGATTTTTGGAAAGAAGGAGTTTTTGGAAAGTGTGTTTTTGGAAACATAGATTTTGGGAAGAAAAAACCTAGAGGGGAGTTTCTAGAAGGAAGATTTTTGGAAAGAGAGTTTTTAGGAAAGTATGTTGAAAGAGATTTTTTAGAAAAAGATTTGAAAAGAAAGTTTTTGGAAGGTATAAAAAGTCTCACTTTCCTAAAGCGATTTTAGCCATAAGAAGGCTAGAACCACTTTACGAAAGTGATTTTAGAAAACAATAAGATTTGAAAATATAGACCCAAAAGGTCACTTTTAATGTAACACTTTCGTAAAGCAACCCTAGCCATGGAAAGGCTAGAATCACTCTAGAATTGTGATTTTGAAAACAAGTTTTTGAAAAAGAAATTTTGATGCAATTTTGAAAACGAGTTTGAAAACGATTTTGAAAACGAGTTTTGGAAGATGCAAGACTATGATATGCACAATGCAATTTGGGGTCCTGAACATACAAGGCTAAGGTTTCACCACATAATCAAGGGGGCCGGACCCACGTGGTCTCTAGTTGGACTAGAAGAAAGCCCTCGACACGGTGACTCTCCACTAGCCCAATCCTACGCATGGACCGGGAATCCCCTTGTTTCAAGCATGCAAAGAAAGGGGGGGAAAGAGATGGGGGATTAAAATAGAGAAAACCCAAGTGGGTTAGGAGAGAGAAGAGAGAGGGGGGAAGTGCGAAAATTTAAATAGAAAGCCTACCGTATGTCTTCTTTATTTTGCGCGCCTTGCTTGTCTTCAATCTTCGGTCTTCGTCTTGATCTTCTTCTTCAACCTTTAAGAGTTGTCTTCAAGCTTTAGATGACAGCTCTTCAAGTCTTCAAAAGATGGTTGAAGGCTAGTGTATGAGTGTATGGGGATGTATAGGAGTGTATATAAGGCTAGGGTTTAGTGTAGGGTGGTTAGGGTTTGGGAAACCTAAGGAAACTAAGGTTTTGGAGGTGCTCGAGCTCTGTATATCGAAATATATGATTTTTAGGTTAAGTTTCCAGACCCCTTTCACGTTGAATGAGGCTCTGTATTTATAGGGGTTGGACAATACTGGCGCCTGTTGCAGTGGTGCCAGGCCAAATTTTACACTGGCGCCACTAGGAGTGGCGCTTGCCCATTTTTTGGCTTGGCGCCACTACTAGTGGCGCCAGCCAATTAGGAAAGGTTTAAGGTCAGCAAGCAACGTATCTTTGACTAGATTTGGGCGCCTGTACTAGTGACTACCATGCAATCTTTAGCCTAGCTTCACTAGGAGTGACTCCAGAAAGTCCGGGAATGATTTAAAGGAGCCGGGAATGACCCAGAAGGCCGGAAAGGAGCAGGAACACTTAAAATAGTGTCCCTGAGGTATTTGACTTGAAAAGTGAGGACAAAATGTGTCGGAAAGGTTGAACGGGCCTTTAGGGGCAAAACAGTCAATCGAACTAGGAAGCTACCGGGGTGAACTCGGACTGTCCCGAAAGAAGACTTGGGATCTAAAAACATTATTCAAAATGTTTCCAAAGGTTGCTGGTTTGATTTCCAGAGCCGGCGTGGTTGGAAAAGAAGACCGGCCCACCAGGGGCAAAACGGTCATTTCGAACCGGGTTGGCCGGAACTGACTCGGAATGATCTGAAAAGGTACAAGGAGGTTGAGAACACTATAAAAAGTAGTCTCAGGAGGTTATCAGTTTGATACCCAGAGCCGGTGTGGTCAGAAAAGGAGACCGGCCCACCAGGGGCAAAACGGTCATTTTGCACCGAGTTTGCCGGAACTGACTCGAAATGATCTGGAAAGGTAGAGGAAGGTTGAGAATACCATAAGAAGTAATCTCAAAAGGTTACTGGTTTGATACCCAGAGCGGGTGTGGTTCCCGGGGCGTTCGAATGCCCAGGGACAATACGGTCATTTAGCTTTAAGTGGGCCCTACGGGCCTGAGAAGCTATTGGTGGACTAAATTCAAGTTAAAAAGGCTGGCTTAGAGTCTAAATATGCATGTGATGTGTGAAAGTGAGCTTGGTCAGCTCGGAGATTGACGAGCGGGCAAAAATGGGGTGCTTACATTAAAGTGACCAATATGGTCCATATTTTCAAATCATTGTTGTTTTCAAAACCACTATCTTAGATTGCTTCTAGCCTTCTTATGGTTAGAATTGTTTTAGGAAAGTGAGATATTTTTATGAACATTCCAAAAACTCTCTTTTCAAATCTCTCATTCTAAAAATCTCTTGTCCAACATATTTTATAAAAACTCTCTCCAATCCCCTTTCCAAAATTGTTTTCTAAAAATTCTCTTCAAAATCTATTTTCCAAAACTCCTGTTCAAACTTCTTTCTAAGAAAGCTCTCTTTAAAAATCATTTTCTAAAAACATTCCCTAAATTTCTTTCCTAAAAATTCTTTCCAAAATCTCTTTCCAAAAACTCTCTTTTCAAAATTCACTTTCCAATACTCCTTTTTAAGATCTCTTTCCAAAAATCTTTTCTTTCCAAAAATTCTACTTTCCAAAATCTCTTTCCTGAGAGCCTAAATCAAGTCCTAGAGCCAACGATTAGGAAACCCTAACTTTCTTTCCTAAAACATGATTTTCAATCTTGCCTTAAAACCTAGGTTTCCAAAATCTCCTTCTTTACATCTAAATCATAAGTTTCCAAAACCTATTTTCAACATCAAAACTATAGTCTTCCAAATCTAGGATTTTCAAAACTTCATCTTTCCAATTCCATGTCAAATCCAATCTTCCCTTTAGGAAACCAAATCCAATCTTCCCATTTAGGAAACTAGATCTAATCCTCCGTTTTTGGAAACAAAATCAAAACACTTCTTCTTAGAAACAAAATTCAAATATTTCCTAATTCCAATCCTTCTTAATCTCATACTTTCCTAAACCTTAAGTTTCCAAAACTTGAACTCTCAGATCTTTCCTAATCTAAATCTTCCCTAATTCCAACCTTTCTTAATTTCATACCTTTCCAAATTTTAACTTTCCAAATCTAAATTTTTAAATCTTTCTTAAACTCAAACCTTTCCTAATCTAGTATTTCAAAAATTCAAATTTTGAATCTTTCTAAAATTCTAAACTTTCTAAATTCGAAACTTTCTTAAGTTAAAAATTTCTAAATTCTAAACTTTCCAAATTCTTAATCTTTCTAAACCCAAACTTTTTCTAATTCAAATCTTTCCAAAAATCAATTTTTCTTCTTAAGAAGGAAACTTTCCTATTTCAAAAACATTCATTTTTCCTAAAACGAAACCTTTCTTATTTCAAAACTTTCCTTAATCAAAACTTTCCTAATTCGAAAACTTTCCTAAAATGAAACCTTTCCTAAATTGAAACTTTCTTAAAATGAAACTTTCCTAATTTGAACATTTCCTAAGTCCAAACTTTCCAAATCTTCCAAGTCCAATCTTTCTTGAACCTCAAGTCTTTCCTAAGTTCCATCTTTCCTAAGTCTAGGTTTCCTAAAACCAAGCTTTTCAAATCTTTCAATCAAAGTTCAAATTTCCTAATCTTCCATTCCAAATTCCAACTCCGACTCTATTTCAAGTCAAATCTTCAATTTTCAATCGAACTCTTGTCCGAACTACAACTGACCTGATTCCTCAAAAATGATACGTAAGCAACCCTCATGGGTGCGTTCACAACTTTTTTCAAATCTCCAATTCCATAACTTTCTTCAAACTTCCAATTCCAAAAATTTACTTTCAAATCTCTATTTCCAAGTTCTAAAACTTTCTTTCAAATCAAATCTTGTATTCTTCTTAAAAGTAAATAGAAAATCAACATTGTATTCTTCTTACTTTGATTGTTTGGTTTGCTTTGCTTTTCTTGCACGTCGAGAGTCTTGAAGTTGCAGAACTTGGGTTTTCAATGAATTCTTGGAAGCTTGTGTTTGAGTGTATATGGTGTATGGAGGCTGTAGTGTATGGAGGCTAGGGCTTGAGTGTATGGAGGCTAGGGCTTGAGGAGACTTGAGAGAATTAGGGTTTGAGAGAGACTTCGAGCTTTGTTTCAAAGAAACATCATTTATGGACTAAGTTTGTGGACCCTTTTCACGTAGAGGGAGGGTCTGTATTTATAGACAACTGAAATAGCCTTAGCGCCTGTTGCAATGGGGCCAAGCAAAAAATACACTGCGCCACTAGGAGTGGCGCTAGACCATTTATTGGCTTGGCACCATTGCTAGTGGCTCCAGCCACTTAGGAAAGTTTTAAGGCAACAAGAAATGTATCTTTCGACCCTTGGGATGTAAGACAAAAGATTTGGGCGCCTATCCTAGTGACTACCATGCAATCTTTGGCTTGGCTCTACTAAGAGTGACTTCGAAAAGTCTGGGAATGATCCTGAAGGTTCTGAGTAACCAGACTCGGCCAGGAATGGACGGAAAACCTCGAGAGAGTGTCTTAGAGGTAACTGGCTTGAGAAGTAATGCCGGAATGTTTGTAAAGGTCGACCGGCCTGCTAAGGGCAAAATGGTCAATTGAACCAAGAAAGCACCGAAATGGACTTGGAGTGACCCATGAGAAGGCCTAAAGGTTGGAAGCACTATTAAGAGGTTTTAAAGTGTTGTTAATTTGATACCCAGAGCCGGTGTGGTTAGAAAAAGCAATCGACCCACCATGGGTAAAACAATCATTTTGTATTGAGTTTGCCGAAATAGACTCGAAATGATTCAGAAAGGTATTAGAAGGTTGAAAATACTATTAAAAGCATCCTCGAGAGGTTATCGGTTTGATTCCCAGAATCGATGTGGTTCCCGGAGGTGATCAGATGCCTAGGAGCAAAATGGTCATTTTAACCAAATGGTTTTGGAAATTGGTCCAGAACCAATTGGAAGGGACTAAAACATGCTGGATTGTATTTGGGAAAATCTTGGAAGGGTGGACTTACTGCTTTAAGGATTTAGGTACTTTCTCGAGAAGAGTGCCGAAAAAGGCCAGAAGGCAATTTGGTCATTTTTCACCGGAGTGGGCTAGCAGGCACTGGTATTAACCTAGGTTTTAAGTTTTTTCATCACTCTTATGGTGTGTGATGAGTTGGTTTCCAAAGGTAGCACGTCCCTCAATAAACGTGTCACGGCCAAGAGGCGTGTTCGGTCCCATGACATAAGGGTTTTGCTAGCAATTCCCAATGTCGACCCTATTTGCAAGTGTTTCAGCCACTCTAACGGTTGCGATGTTTGTGAGTGTTTCTTCCACTCTGACGGTGTGCGTTCATTCTAGAGATTGCCTGATCTTGGGAAGTTGCTAGGTGGACTTATCATCTGAAGGATTAACTTTCTCGAAAGACATGCTAGATAACAGACATTCTACATTAGCGGGCTAGCAGGCACCAGAAGTGAACCGTTCTACCATCTCGAGGACATGGGTTCCATCCCGGTTGACAAGTTTGTAGGGACTTACCGTTTTAAGAGTTTTCTCGAAGAACGTATCGTACTGGATGGACTTACCGTCTAAAGGATTAACTTTCTCAAAAGTCGTGCCAAATAGAGTTTGATTGGTCTAAACTAAAATTGAAACTAGAATTAAGGTTAAAAAAAGGGACTTACCATCTCTAGGAAGACGGGTCAACTAGAATTGGATCGAGCAATGCCCCAAAGGCATTTTGGTCATTTTACCTCTATTGGGCCCGGCGGGGCCCCAAAGCAATTGATTGACTAGATTACGTATGAAAAATTAGTTTTGACTTGAATGTGTCTGTGTCAGTTTGAATGTGAATCTAGTCAGATCGGAGATTATCGAGTAGGCAAAAATGGGGTACATATAACTAACAAGCACTAGAAGTGAACCGTTCTACCATCTCGGGGACTTGGGTTCCGTCCCGGTCGACAAGTTTGAAGGGACTTACCGTTTTGAGGAGTTTTCTTGGTAAACGTAATAGACTGGATGAACTTACCGCCTAAGAGATTAACTTTCTCAAAAGACATGCCAGATTGAGTTTGATTGGTTTGGATTGGAATTGAAACTGGAATTGAGGTTGAAATAGGGACTTATTACCTTTAGGAAGACGTGTGAACTGGAATTGGACCGAGTAATGTCGCAAGGCATTTTGATCATTGTGTCTCCATTGAGCCTGATGGGCCCGCAAAGCTATTGATTAACTGGATTGAGTTTGAAAAATTGGTTTGGACTTGAAAGTGTTTGTATTAGTTTGAAAGTGAATCCGGTTAGGCTAGAGATTGCCGAGTGAGAAAAAATGGGGTGCTTATAGCTACCCCTCTTTTTGTGTCTTTGCTTATCGAAGGCAGAAAACAATAAAGTAAGGGTCCCATATTGACCGCAAGGCAATCAATGGGATGAAATTTGAAAATTTTTGAAGGCTGGAGCTTAAAAATGGTAGATTGGCCCAAAGGGGCATTTGAAATCGGATTTTGACAGGCAAAAGGGCAAAGTTGCTCAGAATTTGACTGTGGCACCACTAGGAGTAGTGCCTGGCTTAAAATAACCTTGACACCACCGCTAGTGGCGCCAGGCCTGAGGGTAAAAATTAGGAAAGCCTCTTGCGCAAGGCTTACGGGTTTGTTCAAGTTTTTGGGTTTTGAGTGCCTTTTTCAAGTGTTTTGCAAGAATGGAGACTTGAGCATTGAAGGAGTGAGTTTGGGGGACCCCGGAGAGTTGCCAAAAATAGTCACCATCGGCGGAATTGTTGTTGGAGAAAAAGATTTCGCTGAAGAACTCCAAGAGGTGAGTTTTTTGTTTTATGTTGATTTTGAAGTGTAGGACTCCATTTGAGTCGTGTAAATAGTCAAAATTGATATTTTGATGTGCTTTGGACACTATGGTGGAGTTATTTCTGCATTTTTTATGCTCATTTGATTAAGTTTGGATAGTTTTGCATGTTTATGTAATGAGGATTTTTACAGAAATTTAAAATTTGCTCCTACAGCCTTGGGTATTGGGTTTTTTGGCTAAATTTTTACATCATGTGCCTTAGAAAAATGTATTAAATAACCGTATGAAGTTTTATGATTTTCTAAAAACTTTTAAATTTTTTATTTAAAAAAAATGCTTGAAAGTAGGAAAAATTTAGAAATCAATGGAGATGTTTGAATTTGACCTTTAGAAAAATATGGGAATATTTTAGAAAATATTTAAAGGAACTTTGAAAGATTTTTGTGATAATTTTGAAAACCCTTGAATTTTTTAAAATTAGAACAAGTGTTTGGAAACTTAAAAATCTTAAGAATGTGCACAGATTGTTTTATGTGTGCTAGTGCTATGTGATTATGATGTCGTGGGGTGTACGGCTTGTGTTATGTTGTCACACCTTGGGCGTTGTAGGGGTCATTTATAAATGAGACTCTATTGAAATTAAGTAAAGAGTTAGAAAATTTTTTAAATAAAATCTTTTTGAAGAAAAAAATATAAAACCTTTGAGGGTGGAGCCTTTTTGGCAGAGAAGACCCCTAGAAACTCCGGGGGGGGGGTCTCAGAATAAAACTTTTTTGAAAGAAAAACTTAGGAAAATATTTGAAAATGGAATTTCAAATAAAATTTTTGAAGGAAAAGCTTGGGAAACCTTTGAAAATAGATTTTGAATTTAAAAAACTTCAAAATTGATGAAAAAAAATTTGGAAGAGTTTTTGAGGATTGAAACCTTGAAAAAATTTTAGGATTGATTTTGAACAAGATTTTTTGAAGGAAAAAGTTTTAGAAAACCTTGGACTTGCTTGGAATAAAAATCTTTTGAATAAGAGGCTTAAAAAAGTTTTGAGATGGATTTTGATTGAAACCTTTGAAATTTGATTTGAAAATGAACTTTTGAAGGAAAAAATTAGGAAACCTTTTTTTTTATAATTGATTTTGAGTAGACTCTATTGAGACTTGTGTCATTCATTCTTGTCTTTATTTTTCTTCTTTTTTTTCATACATCTTGCCTTTTTGAGCTGTATATAACATATATAGATATCTTTACCTTGATTTGACTTTTAGGATGGCTGATGCGGGTAACAACGGTTCTAAAAGGAGGCGCCGGTCCAGAAAGGGGCCCCATACGGGTTCTGTTGACAATTCTAGCCATTCTAGGGGTAGCCATAGATTAGTTGGCAAGGCATCTTCCATTCAAAGTGAGAGGGGGAGTATGCCTCTAGTTGACCCTTTTCCTCCCGTTGAGCTGGCTTTTGAGGGAAAGATCGATGCCAAGGAAGAGGCATCGGGCATAGAAGACTGTGTGACTGGGTGGGGGAAGGCCTCTTCTAGACGGAGGCAGATGGATGCTAATTTCATGGATCTAGAGGTACCAGATATTCCTTTAATGGGGGATCTTACCTACCACCCTAGTGCATATTCTTGACAGCACTTGCCCCCTCCCTGAGTACATACATCCTTTATAGGGGTTGTCCACCAAGCTTTCAATACCATGCAGCGAGCTACTCCATCTTATCATGCCTTCCTACAGAGATCGAGTTCAGGGCATTCATGGAATTACAGGATAACAGCCTAAATTGACATTTGGTATTGACATTAATCGAGAGATGGTTTGGCGAAACAGTGACCTTCCACTTTGTGGGCTTTGAACTATGTCCTACTCCGTTAGATTGGGCCATTTTCATTGGGCTCTCCTTTGTCAGCCATCAGATTATCCTGCAACTAGTTAGTAAAGCCAAGGCTTGTGCTCTGTTAGATTTGCCACCTCCTGACCGTTCAGCTTTTCCTGTGTCTTGGCTTAGTCAGGATAAGAGCACCTTCTTTGTTGAGCCACCCTCTACACAGCGAGACATTATGAGGCAACAACTGGTTCTATATATTATTTTTAGCTTCTTTTGCAATAATAACAAGTCCATCATCCCTTTCTAATTAGTAAACAGGGTAGCTGACTTGGGAGCTTTATCAAAGCTGGACTAGGGGTCTTTCTCCTCTGGTTGCTTCCTCAGATCCATGCGAGTCCCAACTTCCTCCCACTGGGGCAGTGTGACTAGATTTTGGCCCTTTCTGATCTGGTGGAGCTACGAGTACTTATCAATCTGCCATCTAGAGGTAGTAGAGGCTAACCTTTATCCCTAGGCCATAAGATGGGCTCGTGACCAAGTGGTCCACCGATCTGAGATCACCGACTTCGTAACATTACGGGCGAACCTAGAGTTGATAGAGGCAAGAGATGCGACCTGGCGGCCCTTTGTTGGATCGGTTCATTATGAGGTAGTCAGGTATCTGGTCTCGATGTCTTTGTCAATGATTTCTTTTCTTAGTAATGAGTCCAGGGAGTCCTATCTGTGAGACTGGCATTGGCATCAGTTCCACGAGAAGTTTCGATCGGCTGGGGATCCACCTGAGTATATATTCGGAGCTTTGGTCAAGGGAATTCCTATTCTGTACCAGGAGCATCAGTCGGGTGCTAGTTTTTTGCTTCCTCTAGAGACTAAATATGCCACACATTTTGGGGCTCACTCCATAGGTGCCTTCACCCAGTTTGAGGTGGTGGTCGGAGGGTACATCGTTGGCCAAGAGGTAGTTGACTTGTGGCATCGAGCTGGAGGATATGTGCCCCATGCTAAGTTTGTTGCTGTAAGGGATCAAAGAGACCGATACCAGACTAAAAGGGACCAACTCTAGATGGAGAGAGGCCAATTCTAGGCCGAGGTAGCTACTTTGACCGCACAGTTGGCTTAGATGGGAGGTAGTGGGGTATGTTGTCCTTTCTCCCTTTTTGTTCTAGCATTATTTAATTATTCATCTGCTTACTAATTTAAGCTCTTTGTTTTTGTAGGATGCTGGTGCTTCCTATTGTCATCTGCCTCCTTCTAGGCCAAGTTTTTGGGAATTTTGACCTTGACATTGACTTTGACTCTTGATAGGTGCCTCTTGTCGCAGGCCCAGCTTCTCTTCTGTGCCATGTCCTGCACATGCATTTTTTGTTAGATAGTTTATTTGTAATTTTTTAATAGAATTGATATTTATGATTCAAATAGCCAGATGTATGATTTGAATAGCTAGATACATGAACAAATGCATAAATAGGGATAATATTGATGATGTATGTTTACTACACATTTTAGATATACTATTGAATTGCCTTGGTGACTTCTGTTTCTACAAGGAGCTATATCTCATATATATGAAGCTCATGTCGAAATTTTTATAAAAATGTATGCACATGTGAAGAATACACTAGTTAATAAAATGGATGGGGTATTGTCAAACTTTGCATCCTTGAAATGCCAACTCCTTTATTTTCAAGGGTTTGGTCTTTCTTTTGGCTCCACCCTACCTTAACCGGATGATAGCATTTTGTACATTTCTCATTCTTTTGATCGACTCCAACTTTATACTCTAGGTTAGTGTTTGTGATCTTTCGGCTTGAACTCTCAACCCTTGGGGGCTTAGGCAACGACTTAACTGACTTTTAGCAAAGTGATAAGCAGCCAATCTTTCAATCTGAGGAGGCTTTACTTAAGGATAGTAGTGTAGGTTAAGTTATGGGGTTTTGAATCAAATGGATATGCCGGCACAAGCAACCATTGTTAAACCCGTTGAGCCAGTTATGTTCCTTCTAAGAAAACTCCAACCTAGGGATCACGTCCTACAATTGGTTAGAATGAAACACTAAGAGAAAATCTGAGAGAAAGGAGTTATAGAAGTACCCACCTCATAAAAAGAAAAAAAGAAGAAAGAGGAAAGCAAAAAGGGAGAAACTGTCCAGGGGCAAGCTGTCATACATGAAAAAAAAAAAAAAAAGGACAACTGTTTTAATGCCATCTTAAGGAACATATAGTAAAGGCAAGAAGGGAAATCTAAAGGTGACCCTTTGCAATAAAAAATAAAAAATAAAAAAAAGGCCCAATAGAAGCAATAGGTTCAAGCCTTTACTTTTTCTTGCAAAACCTAAGAACCATGGCCTACATTACAACCCTGTTAAAGTATTCTCTGATTGAAAAGGGATTGTTTGATCTAAATAAGCTAGACATATTGCTAAGGCAAAGGAAGGATAAAAAGGAACCAAACCCCACCAGAAGACCAACTGAGGATGGTATGGATCAATGGACCAAAAAAAGTGAACATCCGACTGTAGTTGTCCCGTTTGGAACGGGGATGGAGGATACAAAATGGGGATAAAAGTCAAATGAAAATTCATACGGAAATGGAGGCAGAGATAGACTATGTTCTTCCCCCGGCCCGCTTCTCCTCTTTTAGCAATTTTTTTTTTTTTCTGCTTTTTATGTAGGTTGCTTTTAGCTTTTTATGTATGGTGTGCTAGTAATACCATCATTAGCCTTTGTGTTGATTAGTGTCCAACTTATATTCAATAATTTTTTAATGTTGTTTGTTGGATAGGCATTTAATTTATTATTTTAAACTTTATTTCTTTTGATAGTACAATAATACTATTTTGATTTATATACAACCCAAAAATGTTTGGACGTTAATTCTATCTTACTGTCAAGTGGAGATCATGATACTATTAATATTCTTGATACCTTAGTTCTTTTTTTTTTTTTTTTTTGGGCAGGATGTTGTTTGTTTCTTTGTACCAAAAACAAAAAATAAAATAAAAAGTTTGGACTTGGGCTGAGGGTGGAGCTGGAGCTGGAGCTGGAGGTGGGGATGGAGGTAGACTTGTAATCATGGAGGCGGGGACAGAGGCAGGCTTGTACCTATGGGGGCGGAGATGGATGTCCAAATTAATTTCCATACAAAGATAGAGGTTGATATTTTAGGTGAAGACGGGGATAGAGATCCCAACCACCACCCCACCCTAGTTCATTGTCATCCCTAAACATCTTCATCCTTTCTCTTTTCTACAGAAGAAAAATGATCATGCTGACATGCATTTCTTGGTTGAATAGTAGGAGATATTTTGTTAAAAGGAATGACAACCAGCAACATGCAATGTTGAAAACCACTGGTTGAGAATGTTTTCATTGCATTATTTGGTGTTAAAAGTTGTTAGACTAACGTTATGTTTGTGTCATGGAATTGCAAATGGAAACGAAAATGAAAGAGAGAGGATAGGAATAGAAAATGAACTGAAAGAGACTAATTTTTTTTTCCTTTTTTGGTTGGATTAAGAAAATGAGAAAAAAAATTGAATAGTTATTTATCAGAATAATTTCCGCTATTCAAAGATCTTTTCTTAAAGGAGTGTGTCAAAATCAGTCCAGAAAACCAAAAGTAATTTTTTTTTCCCCTTTTGTTTACAGGAGCATATCTTCCTTTTAAGCACGCATCTATGTTTTGCTTTATAAAATCACATAGAGTGGCCTCTCCCCAGCCCACAACATAGTGTTCATTTTTTTTTCTTGTTGTTGTTTCCTGACCCTTAAAAAGGTATTATGTACAAGTAATTTTTTTTTTCTTACCAAATCCAAGATCTAAGCATAATGTAAAGGATGGGTAAGGTTGTTCAAAGGGGTTGACTAACTGAAAAATTAGTTTGATCACTCTCCTAGTTAACTATGAAGAGTTCAAAGTTGGCCATCACTAGTGAAAAACTTACTTCAGCAAAGTTGTACACATTAACATATTATGTTAAGTGCCTAATAAATACGAGTGAAGTAGAAGGGGGACCAGACGTATCAACATTCCAATAGTTGGAAGCATAAATCTAAATCTCTTTAAATAGCAAGATATTATCTTTAAATAGTTAATTTCTACATATTGATATGTCTATTTAACTCCTACAATTAAACCTAAAGTGCTTGTGTTTATGAATAGTCAATCTAAAATACCTTATATAACTGATTATGATCGCATGCAACTTAATATGTAAAGTAATCCGATAGTGTACACGATATTTAGCGTGAAAATCCTAGCAGAAAAAATTCACAAGACCACACAGCCTAACACAACTTAGTATTATTATTAGTTATAAGACTCAAATTATAACCCAACCCGCTGATCTGCAACTAAGGTAGAAGTACCAATCTTGTTCTCATCTACGATTCACTATTCTCCTATGCGTTTGGCATCAACTTTGGAATCCATAAACGATGTAGAAGGATGACTAGAATTATCAACACTCCAGCAGCTTGCAAGCATATATATATAGCTCTCTGAATAGCATAACATGATATAAAGTTTATAATTGATTTATGGAGCCTTAAGAGGCTTTGTATAATGTATCGAATGTCTTGCATAGTTTGCAACAAATGTATCTCTCATTGGGATAGGTTTTCCATGCAGATACGAGTAGTATTCAGAATATCTAAAACTAAGTTGATGTCATTCAAATGCTCCAATCATGCATTTGAAAGCACCCCATTCAAATGCTTTGGCTAGTTATTCAAATGACCTTTAACTGTTCGAACGATTGGTTCTAATCGTGCATTTGAAAGCACCTCGTTCGAACACTTTGACTGGCCGTTCAAATGACCTTGAACCGTTCATATGGTTTGAGGCCCTGGTCAAACACTCTATATAATTTTGGCCTTTTTTTTCTTGACTTCTAAATAGCTCCAATACACCTCGTCTCATTCCTAATATTGACACATCTATCTAAAGACAATGGAGCAAGAAAATTCACTAGAGGGACAACCATTAATCACAACTCAAGAAATTTTTTTTTTTTCAAAACAATAGGACACTTAACTTATTATATATATATATAATAGTATGGGGATTTAAAGCAAAATAACTATTTATACAAGGTTATTTATCAATTTTAAGAGGGGGCAAATTGAGAAACACATCTAAAACTATAGGTAAAAGTGAAATTAAAAACTTTGAGAGGGGCATTTATAGATTTTTAGAGAAGGCAAACTAAGAAACATATTAAAATCTATAGGTGAAAGTACAATTCTAAAATTTTGAGGGAGCAACTACCCTAAGCATAATGTGGCTCACCATTGTCTATCAAACTGATAGAATTACACTGAAAATACTTTTGTTCATGAAATGCCAATCAACCTAACAAATACGAAGGTTATTAATTTGCATTAATCTTCTATCTTCAAATTTTATTATCTTACATTTACGTTTGGTTTGAAACTCAAATTTTTGGTGAAAAAAGCAAATAAAAAGGAAAATATGAAGGAAAAGTAAACAAAAATACTCTTTATTTTTGTTCATTTTTACTTCACATTTTCTTTTTCCCACTGAAAATCCGGGTTCCAAGCAAAAACTTGGAGTGGGCAAGAAAGCTCAAAGCTCAAAGCTGAAGACGAATGTGTAGGGAAGGAAAGAACAGAACATTGAACTATGATTATAAATAATCAATAACTAAGAAAGATGCATGTTTTGTATTATTCATACATGCATATATATGTATAAGTTATATATCCTTTAAATAAAGGAAGATATTTATAAAATGACTAAAACTTGCCACTCTTAGATGTATGGACAGGATCGTGTAATAAAGCATGAGAGTTATGTTTCACAAAATTAGCTATATGGGGCTGGGGCTGGGGCTAGGGCGGGGCTCTAGTGGACCATGCCCATTAGTGATCTGTTAGTCTAAAAATCAAATAATATAGATTAAACGATAAGAAATCCATCATCCACTATTATATTAAATAAATATTAAACAAATACATCATATAATATGAAAACAAAGATTAAAACAATCTGGGCTGTGAGATAGTGAAGCACGATATAATCGCTATCTTAAAGTCGTTGTGCCTCCCTATGTGAAGGTTTTAGCAGATATCAACGGCTCCATGATTCAACCCAAGTGCTCACAAGCCGCTCTCGTCAGGTGTCAGGCCAATTGGGAGAAGATAAACCGTCCCAGCCATGGTTGCCACAAAATACAAATAGAAAGTATGTAAATGCATATAATGATGAACCTTTTGTTCAAACAATAGTCTTATTCATTTCCTCTCTATCAAAATAATAACCATACACTTCTATATATATATACATACACCATATAATAGATGAAATAGGTCTCTTGCAAAACTCCACAAAATCAACGGTCAAATCAATGATGATTGCTATAAAAGTTCACATAAATATAATAAAAGAGATCACTAAATGATTTGTAACACCCATCATAATGTTTGTAACAAATAGGTCATGAATAGGATAGTAATTAAAATTATAATACTAATTGTAATATGAAAAGTTTTAAAACTTTTATTACAATATACCAACAATTCCCCACAAGTTTTAAAACTTTGAAGCATTATAAAATTTTAAAATTCTCCATAATACAAATATAACACAAACCATGATAAACTATTATACGAAAATTTAGCAAACCAAAATAAATTAATATATAAAAAAATTGGCAACCATAATTGTCACGCCTCATAATCCAACTTATGCGGATTTAGAGTACATGACCAGCTAATAACAAGGCTACCCGAGGCCGCATTACATAAACTGGTTGATCACCTGTGCATAATCATTTAAAATTTTGCAGAAATAGAATCTTTTATAACTTGAAATATGATCCGTGTCATACGTGGTAGAACTGTGCTTAATCCAAAACATAACATACATAAGGACCAAATCAAGATCCACCAAAGTTATAACATTATATCATTACAAACATTGGGTCCAACTCTCATACATATTACAAAACATAGGCCCGTAGGGCGCAGTCCAAATATCCACGTAATGGGCCTCCCTCAAAGCCTCCTAGTTTGGTCACTTGAAAATATTTTTAGAAAACGTAAGCTAATGCTTAGTGAATAACAATAATGCATGAGTATAAAATACCATAGACTAACATTTATATTTAATGTACATGGCAATAGGAGTACCTTTATGCATATGTGACATGAACTTAGAAACGTATAAGTGAAATCTTAAAATCACATGAGGCATAGACTTTTGTATTAAAACATTTCATCATTTCTAAAACATAATGTTAAAGAAGGGAGGCAGACATGTTATAGCAGGAACTATTCGAGCATGATATGACTTGTCATAGGCTTAATGTATCATATCTGGTAAGCATACAACTTAGCTAGCCACATAATATTAGGCACATCAAATGTTATCATTCTTAGTAACTTATAAAGCGTAGCTTTGGAAACGTAGATAACATAAGTATCATATTGAAATACTATAACACTTCGAACATAGCATCATAGGAGTGAGACATAGCGCATAACATGATTTCGTAAGGCATAACGTAGCTGTCATAAGCATACCGTGACATGATATTGTAAGGGCATATCATAATATCGTAGAAAGGAGAGATATATCGTGGCATTAGTACTTGTGAAAACATACGTAACTTGTAGTGAAGCATTTGAACAAATTATATTTCTCATTCTAGAACATAAGTGTGTTACATCTCTATACCAGAGCTAGGCTCCGTATTAGTAACCTTAAGGGCCATTTATATGGCTCTTTAGGCTAAGATCTTAACCACGTACGATATTGCCCGCTTTGGCGCTTCATTTCACGCATGTGCCTACCTCATGGTTTTAAACGCATTGTGATGGTAACACTTTGCCCTTCCTACTCCCTTGGGAGCACTTAAGCTATTCGAGTACACAGCACAATACTGTCTATTCTGGCTCGCACCTGCCTACCCCCTTTCTGGGCGCTTGGTCTCAGCCGCATAGTACACATAAGACTCTTTAGGCCAACATTAGATTGTTCGCTCTATCTCGCACCTTCCAACCCCCTTTCTGGGCGCTTGGTCTTAGCCGCACGGTGCACATAAGGCTCTTTAGGCCAATATTAGATTGTCCACTCTGGCTTGCACCTGCCTACCCCCTTTCTAGGCGCTTGGTCTCAGTCGCACGATACACATAAGGCTCTTAGGCCAGAAAGGGACGTCTCCTAACTTGGCAGTAGATTATTTCGAGTCCCCTACTATAAGACCATCATTGCTAGTTTAAGGTCTTGCCACAAAAGACCTTATATGTCGATTTTTCATTCTACGTCCTCCATCCCAAGACTATCGGGCTAAGTTAAAGTCTCACCACAAGAAGACCTTACATGGAGTCATACGTTAGGAATCTTACATCTACTTTGTGTGAACGTTCTAGTCCATGGGGTGTAATTCATATTGTAAGTAAGGTTCGTATGTAATTCAAAGCATGACATTTATACTTGAACCTAATCATTGATGCATTGAAATAAATGGAAAGAAATGCATGAATGTAATTGAACTTGAAAGCATTTAGGGAGTAATAGGTCTTACTCATGGCATATCGTTACTCACTACTATTCAATGAAATGGTGTTAAGCAAGGTGTTTCTACACATAATTCACATAGAAGCATGGAAACATCAATATAAGATTCTAAGGCAAGTAATAACACGTAAACCGAGACTAAGCACATAAGTTCCTCAACCCCAACTCATCAACACTTCACTCTCACAATGGGACAGCGATGCTAAACTCTAGGACAAAGCCCCAACATAAAACGAGAACATAAAGTTGAGGTTTGAACATGAAAGCCAGGATATCAACTCCTTTATCGCGTCCCAACCACCTCTCAAAGATGAGTTCACACCCAAGGCTAGTTCCATTTGAAAATAGGCTTAAAGGACTTTAATTTGATAGGTCGTGGGTCAAAACTACATTTCGGGTGAAGAAGTTAAGTCTCATGAAAAACAGGGTAACACTTTGGAAAAATAAGGTTTTTAGCATAGTTTTGGGTCAATTTTAAACTTCCATATATCTCACTCTATAAGAAATTAGAGAACAAAATTTATATGGATACAAAGTCTATGAGTCTACTTTTTAATGCTTTAAACGGTGCATCAATTTGAGTTTTTAGAAAAAGTTATGCCCATTTTACTAAACAGCACCAAAGCTGGCAGACCGTTCGAACGCTCAACCGGGCTGTTCGAACGCCAGGCCAAAATGATCAAGCCGTTCGAACGCCAGGAAAAAATGAAAAAACACCCTCTTGAACGCCAGGAAAAGTGAAAATTCTCTGCTCTCGGGGCGTTCAAACGGCCATGTCTGGCATTCAAACGCCTTCACCTGTGCAGCAAAATTTTTTTATCCAAAACCCCTCCAAACACAACCAAACCTTCCCAATCCTCTTAGGGCTCAAAGAGTAGCCCACAAGGATGACAATAACTCAAAATGGGAGAGAAAAAATAATTAAAACAAAGGGATCTAGAGTTGAACTCAAAACCCTAACATTTTACATATTTGGGGATTTTTCAAACCACTACCTCCAATCTTCAACAATGAGCTTCAAGCTCTCAAAATCATGTAAATGGGACCCAAGGGATCCTCCAAACTCAACAACAACCATCCTAGATGCATATATACAAATACCCAATAAAATCACACAAGATAGATATATATACATACAAGGTAGTAGTTCATACCTTTCTCTCTCTAACTTCCCAACTCCACAAGGGATGCCAAGCTTGGGTTGGGCTTCTCTTGCCTTCTGTTCTTCTCCTTGATCTTCTCCCTTCCTCTTTCTTCTTCTCTCCCTTTCTCTCTCTCTCTCCCTCTTATGGTTGGGTGTGTGTATGTATATGTGTGTGTGTGTTTTGTGTTATAAGAAGACACACGTGGGAAATAATCCCATGTGTCTCACACCTCCAATATAAGTTACAACACAAGTTCTCATTAGAAATTTTTGACCCAAAAGAATAAATAATTAACATTAAACATTGCATATACTATAAATTCTCATTAATATAAGTTAATAGAGGTCCGAGATATCACAATAATACTGTGTAATAGGTGTAGGTGTCTTACGAACTTCAACCTCACTTAGTGATAACAATCTCCCTCTGAAGGAATCATAGTGAACTAGGTCTTGAACTAGACCTTTTGAGCCAGGGTTTGACATGTCACACACACAGTACTGACACACAGTACCAACTATTAGACATGTTTGAGGGGTAGTGCGATTAATGGCCATGCACTGAATCTTGATTCTCGTGAGAGTTACTAAAGAACAGCCCATTTCTCACAGTCACGGCCTCACGACAGCTCTCACTTAGGTGAATCCTCCAAGGGCACATGTGACAAATACCCTGTGGGAGTACGCCCGCCTTGGACTCATTCAGGGTTAACGCCCTTCCTTAACATTCACATTTCACAGCACAAATGCCTTAGGGATGAGCAGGAGAACATATATATGGTGTCTCCTAATATGATGAGTGTTGGACACGAGTCATGTTGTATGGATTGTTTCTACCCATTGAACATCCTTCATGGGACCTCCAATCACAAATGTTGGGTTACTTCCCTTGGTGACTCCCTTTGAGCTTACACTCACCTCCCTTGGTCAAATAAAGATCTAGCCTCACACGCTAATCCAAAGACAATTAATATTGTCTCTTATTTAGGTTTCTTAAGCCACATGCCTCAATTTAGTTAATTTCTTTCTCAAGTCATATCATCCAAATGCTCTATGGTAATACTACCCGGACCTGCAAAATTTTCAAGCAAAATTCTCCAACACAAGATTAATAAAATCTCATATTGTATAATGAAATCTCATGATAAATATGAATTCTAGTCAACCATAAGATAAAAGAAATAAATAATCTTTTCCCTTCCCTGCGCAACTCACTTGTAACCCCCACATTTTTGCTCTTATCACAATCTCATAGGGCAATAAGAATGTCTCTTCCACGGGAAACTTTAAAGAGTTATACCTGTGCATCTATATGAGTAAGAATGCAAATATCAAAATCTCAAGTAGATATTGCACTCACAATCTCCAACTATCTGCTTCCCTGTAAAATTTTCCTCCACCTGCAAGAGCTAAAAATAGGCTACAAGGCAGGAGCTTAAAGTTGTTAAATCATCAATAGCAATGACCATTAGGATTTTAAAACTCCTATCAATAATACAATGAGAGCTATAGCTTCTACATTTCGCCTAATTGGAATACCCTCACATTTTCAAAATTCATCAAACTAGGAGCAATCAGAAGATAAGAAATTGAAATCCAAGTAATCAGCCATGATTGTTCGAAGGATCCATAAGATGATGATATAGAATCAAATATTGAAATCAGTACCAATAATATGATCACGGCATAACTCCACACTACATATAATTTTCCTTTCCAAAAACTATTTTTTTTTTTTAAATGAAGCATGCATTGTTTTATCCCTTGCAACCAGAGAATATAATTAAAGCTATATTTTTTTTCCTTGGAACATGCTATTTGATAACACCTAGCATTTATATCTACCAAGTAATATGAAACACTTTAGTATATTTCAACAGCAAAGAAGAATATCAATTATAGTAAGATATGTCAGGTGAGGAATACACTAAATACTAAAACAACATTTGATGGGTATTGAAATCATCTACAGACTGGAAATGAGCCCACAGGAAAATATGACTTAATAGCCAATCATGTAACAGTCAAGGCATGATATGTAAAATAATTTCGATTAACAAGTCGGCCTAGTTGAAGCAAGATAAAAGAGACAATTATAAAGCCTCATCATTTTTAGCAAGCCCTGCTCCTAAAATTATTCCGATGTGATCCGAGACAATTTATCACCAAAGAAGACAACCAATTAAAGCAACCTCAAATCACGGAGTATATGTGTGCCAAGCAGAATATGGTGGATTGAAGAACCAGATTACATGAGTACAATATTTGTCCTACTACTTATCCATCAACTCAAAGGAGACCATTCTCATAAACCCAATTGGAATATCAAAACATCAACCATCCCACTACTCAAATTATATATAATTCACCACCAACAGTCAACTTAAACAAAACTATTGTAACAACAATAACCAATCATTCAATATGCAGGATATTAAGAATCCAACTTTACACCAATGCTCTAAACATATATATTGCAACATTCTCTATACGAGTCTGAACCAAACAGTCTAATAACAAAATACCGTAAGAATATGTGAAACTATTCAGATAATGAAACTAGTGTAACCGGACTAAAACAAAATATATATATCTTATTCAAGGAACAAAATTTTCATTTGTTTCAATTTAAACGGCCAAAACTTTTTCATTTCCTAGGAGACCGAAACAAAATATTAGTGGAATAACAAAACATTATTATTATGATCAAATCATACTAGAACAAAGAAAAATTCACCAAAACACAACAGTAAATACCGAAACAATAAGTTTTATTAACCTAAATTTAAAATTTTATAAATGTTGTACATTTTTCATACAAAATATTGAATTTTACTATTTTAATATTTGTTAATTTTGAAATGTTTTCGAAACATTCCGAAACATTTTCGAAATATTTTTGAAACGTTTCCATTTCCGACTCAACCGAAGCGACCCCTCGAAACGAAATTTTAATCCTTGTTCTTATTTTACAATTTGGAACTATTTTTATTTTAAACACAAACAAAACTGTTACATCTCTTATATTTCATCAAAGTAAATAATTATTCATTGAACGCTACACACCACTAAACTTGAAACAATTTTCATTAGAATAGAACATTTTAAAAAATGCATCTAAACAAAAACAAACCTCCTCTTTTAACCACATAAACCAAAGTTGTCTTTTCCTTTCACAAATAGACTGTTCTCCCTTTTCTCCAAAAAGTATATTGTTTTTCTTTAAAATATAAATAGTAAACCTTTTCATCGATATAATATTCATATCAATATCACCACATCTAAAACACTATGCATTTTGATGAAACATCGGTAACCTCTAAATCTTACACATGATCAAACATATACTCCAACAATTATTAACAATACCGTTGACCAAATAATCTTAGTAGGATCTCATGCACCCATATGACTAAAATCACAACTCAACAATATTAAGGAAAGATAGGCAACGCTAAAATCACTTGGCAATCCAACACTTCATAGAATCTATTCAAGCATATAAAATATCAAAACATATAATGACATGAGATTTCACAACAACACCATTGCAGCTTACATGTTGCACATGGACATACAAACTCCTATAGCATACTACCATCTTTCATTAAGCCATAAACACATACCACAAAGAAGTTCATCAAAAAACAGTGCTCAAGCTAGACCTTTAAATTTCAAATTATATTAGTTAAGAGAATTACAACGACTTTAAACTGCTAGTCTAAAAATCACATAACATAGATTAAATGATAAGAAATTCATCATTCACTATTATATTAAATAAAAATTAAACAAATACATCATATAATATGAAAACAAAGATTAAAATAGTCTGGCCTGTGAGATAGTAAGGCATGACGTAGTCACTGTCTTAAAGTCATTATGCTTCCCTACGTAAAGGTTATAGCGAACGTCAACGACTCCAAGATTCAACCAAGTGCTCACAAACTGCTTTTCTTAGGTATCACACCAACTAGGAGAAGATAAACCGTCCCAGCCGTGATTGCCACAAAATACAAGTAGAAAGTATGTATGAAAATAGAAGAAGAAAAGAATGTACATAATGATGAACCTTTTGTTCAAACAATAGTCTTCTTCATTTCCTCTCTATCAAAACAATGACCATGCACCTCTATATATATACATACACCATATAATAGATGAAATAGGTCTCTTGAAAAATCCCATAAGACCAACAGTTAAATCAATGATGATTGCTATAAACGTTCACATAAATATAATAAAAGCGATCACTAAATGATTTGTAACACCTAACATAATGTTTGTAACAAATATGTCATGAATAAGATAGTAATTAAAATTATAATACTAATTGTAATATGAAAAGTTTTAAAACTTTTATTACAATATACCAACATGATCTAGGTTCACTGCAAGCCAAGCCAACATTTCTTCAATGAATGGAAACATCTAAAAATAAATAAATAAATAAAGAAGAGATTTCAACCTCTCGCATTAAAGTTGGCACAACTAAATATCCCTAGATTTGGTAGACATTTTCACTACTTTTGTTGGAATAATCAGCTTCATTCACTTCATAGCATTTAAATGTCTGTTGTGCTATCTAACCATATGGATAGAAGTAGGAAAAATACTAAAGCATTCCAAATCTTTACATAGAACTCGTATAGAATGACATGACTATATAGTGGACTATTTAATTTTCAACTACTAAATGTTAATAGACTACATCAATCATTTTGTATAAAATTTGTGTGTATATATATTTTGTTTGTATATATAAGCATTGCCCATGAAAATAACATGATGACTTTTTGGGAAAAAAACACAGTATATCTAGAGTAACCTTCTTATTCTTGTGATACTAACCACATTTTATGCAATGGAATGAATTTATCAATCTTTTTCTTTTTTTTTTCTTTTTAGAGAAACACAAGTAATATTTATAAATATCTCTACTGGGACTTGAACCCAAAACCATGAGCAAGGTGGCAAGTTCCCTATCAACTGGGACAAATAAAAGTTTTGCTCAAATTAGCACGCGGTAATGACGTTTTCCTGAACAGACCAAAGACCCTATGAATACCTGATCGGTCCCTGACCAGATCACACCATCCCGTTTCGTCTGGTCGGGTCCTGACCAGATCCTTGACGTGGCTCCCCGCTAGTCCTGAGCAGACCAGCCACTCGAGAGGACCTCCCACTCTGTTCGATCTCCCGATCACACGTGTGGGGTCCACGTCTGACACCGAACACTCTGGCACGCACTCGGGGCATGGGCGTGGAGTGTACAAGGGACAACTACCCTACCCCTAATGCAATTCTAACACACACCACCGCAGAGTGTAGAAACAGCCCTCTCGAGTGCCCTGTCACAGTTTTGACCCTCCAATGGATAACCGCCACGTGGAAAGATTGTCAACCATTCCTATGCATACATATAAAGGCAAACCACAGCCCTCTTCTCTAGGTGGGCAAGAAAGGAAACCCTAGCAAAGTATACATACCAAAAAAATATCTTTTACTCTCCTGAATCTAACTTGAATATCGGAGGGCCTTTGGTAGGCACCACACCGGTATGCTTAGGACAGGAGATCATCAACCACCGGGAGAGAGCTCATCGAAGGCCTGGGGGTAAGACGCCACGAGATTGCTACATCATTAGCTGGCGCCATATGTGGGAACGACTATTCTTGTGACTTTTCATGGTCTTGACTAGGTCTGGGATTAGCACTCACCCCGAAGGAAGCTCCATAGCAGATTCTATGCTATGGCGCCGTCTGTGGGAACGACTATTCTCGTGACTATTCATAGTCTTGACTAGGTCTGGGATTAGCACTCACCCTAAAGGAAGCTCCATGGTAGATTTAAGTGCAGAGAAGATAGCTGCCTTGGAGAATAATGTGACTGACATAATGGCCAACATGCAACAGTTGGCCCGCCAAAACGCAGAGTTGCTCCAACGAGCTCCAGCTCCACCTGGAGGGATTCCACCGCCAGCTAGCTCGCCAGAGGTGGAACGGGACGATCAGGAGGTTGACAAAGAGCCTTCCATTCCCCCCAATGGCAACAAAAACAAGAACAAAAATGGAGGACGGGTTGAGGACCCACTCCTGCGCCGTGAACCCTACATTCGAGGAAACACAAACTAGCCATATAGTCCCATCGAGAACGGAGATGGTAGGCGACAAACCGGAAAGCTCCCATGCTTGGGATGAACAACTGAGGGCCATGCAGGCCCAGATGGCGGGGGTATTGGCCACTATGGAGGCTAAGGCTCCAAACACAATGGACGCGCTCATTGGTAGAACAACTATGTCATTCACCTAGAAGGTGACGGACTACCCACTTCCCTTGAAGTTCAAGATGCCAACTGTGGATGTGTTCGACGGCTCCAATGATCCGGTGGACCATTTGGAGACATTCAGGGCACTCATGCACTTATAAGCAGTGCCAAAGAAGATCATGTGCAAAGTTTTCCCCGTCGCGTTGAAGGGTTCGGCACGAACTTGGTTCAACAAGATCAAGCCCGCAACAATCTCTACTTTTACTGAACTTTTGCAAGCCACTACATTGGGGCACAGAGGCAAAGAAGGCTAGCAGCGTACCTGTTGACTGTAAGGCAGAAGAAAGGGGAGACACTACAGGAGTACGCGGGGAGGTTCAATCAGGAGACTCTAGCAGTGGATGATATGGACGATAAGGTGGCCGTCACGGCATTCATGAGCGGCATAAGAACTGGAAAGCTCTTCTTCTCCTTGTCGAAAAGGCCACCCTAGGACATGGCCGAGTTGATGCTTCGAGCTCAGAAGCACATGAATGCGAAAGACATTATGAGCGTCAGGCGAGAAGATGACGGAAGGAGTAGCTCACCGTAGATAAGAAGAGGTCGGGTGGCCTTGAACAAGGAAAGGGAAAATAAGACAAGCAGGACCGGCGGACAAGCACTGAGCCGGGGGGAAGAGAGGCACGAGCACTATCGTGGGCTAGACCGAGCATTCACCCCTCTCACGACGAAACTGAAGGATGTTCTGATGGAGATAAGAGACGACCCAAACCTGAAATGGCCTGAGCGTCTGAAGACACCCTCGAGCATGAGGAACAGAAAGAGGTACTACTGGTTCCATCTTGATCACAGCCATAACATAGAAGACTACATCGACTTGAACCAACAGATCAAGGATCTGATCAAGCAAGGCAGACTTAACCGATATGTCGCGGGCCGAGACCGAACGCAGGGGGACTGATGTAGCCCGGCACGAGCTGAAACCAACACCCAGCCCATCAAGGAAATAAGGGTCATAGCCGATGGGTTCACGAGAGGAGGAAAGTCCTTCTCAACATGCAAGAAGCACGCTTAGGACATCAGAACAAAGACGGAAGTAATGTTGGTCGGAATGCCCAGCAAGAAGACGAAGGCAGAGGGCCCCATGATCACTTTCTTGGAGGAGGAAGCCGTTGAGCTACATCAAGCACACGGGGACCCCTTGGTCATCTATTTAATAATCTCCAACTTGAGGACCTGGAGAGTCCTGATCGATAGCGGGAGTTCAGTGAACATTTTGTTCTGGGGAGTATTCAAGAAGATTTACATCGGCAAGGAAAAGTTGCAGCCAATCAACTCTCCTCTAGTCAGTTTTACTGGGGACCGGGTAGTTCCCCTCGAGTCCGTCGTCTTACCAGTGACCCTAGGGGAGGAACCACATCGAGCAACAAAAATGATCCATTTCTTGGTGGTAGACTCTCCGTCTGCCTATAACGCCATTATTGGACGAACGTTATGTTGGTCCAATAGGCAACCCAAGAGGGGGGGTGAATTGGGTTTTTCAACAGTAAGAGTAGAAATCATCTTTTTAAGAAGTCCGTTTTTAATTTCTAATTTTCTGAATTCACAAATTAAATCATCAAAGGCATCTTGTAATTCATTAAAAGTAAATTGGGATGAATCAGATACCTCACTATCATTATTATGAGCCATGAGACATAAGTTAGCCACTTCCTATGGTTCAGTTTCTTCCTCGGAGCTTGATTCTTCATCATCACTCAATGTCATGACTGCCATGGCCTTCTTCCCTTGATATTTCTTTCCTCTCTTTCTGAGCAGAGGACATTCTGCCTTCATGTGGCCAGGTTTCTTGCATTCGTAGTAGATTATGTTGGAGTCTTTGTTAGGTTCTCCTTTGGCTTCATGCTTCTTTCCACCTTTCCATTTCTTCTTGATGAATCTCCTGAATTTTCGAGTGATGAGAGCAATTTCATCTTTATTCTCTTCACTTGCTGATTCATCATCTTGACAGGTGGATTGGAATGCAACTACTCTTTTCTTCTTTTCTTCATCCTCTTGAACATGTTGTTTTTGTGTGAGCTCATGTGTCATTAGAGAGCCCAAGAGTTCTTCCAGTGGTAGAGTATTAAGGTCCTTTGCTTCTTGAATAGCTGTGACCTTGGTTTCCCATGCCATGGCAAAGACCTTAGAATCTTCCTTACCTATTCACTGTTAGGATACACTTTTTCAAGAGATTTTAAACCATTAATAATATCAGTGAACCTAGTGAACATTTCAGTGATAGATTCTTCATGTTTCATTTTGAACAATTCATAGTTATGTACCAATATGTTGATCTTGGATTCTTTAACTTGATTGGTACCTTCATGTGTGACTTCTAGTCTATCTCATATTTCCTTAGTAGATTCACAAGTGGAAATACGATTGAATTCATTGGGATCAAGTGCACAATATAGGATATTCATAACTTTAGCATTAGATTGTAGCATTTTCAAATCATCTTCATCCCATTCAGATTCTAGTTTAGGGACAACCATTTGTTTTATTCTGGAAGTAGGAGTTTTAGGTCCATTTACAATAAGTCTCCATAGTTCATAATCAACCGATTGAATGTATATTCTCATTCTATTTTTTCAATAATTGTAATTGGTGCCATTGAACATAGGTGGTCTATTTGTGGATTGAACCTCACCAAGAGAGCTTCCGAAATTGGTTGCCATGGATCTATTCCTAGGATGTTAAGCCTTAAAACAGGAATACTAGCTCTGATACCAATTGTTGGTCCAATAGGCAACCTAAGAGGGGGGGTGAATTGGGTTTTTCAACTATTAATACAAGTTAAGATTAATTAAGATTAATCTAAACAATATAGCAATGGTTAATCTATGTGCAAAGCAATGTTAACAAGAGAAGCAAAGAAAACAGAGCAAAAAGAGAGAGACACAGATTTACCAAGGTTCAACCACAAACCGTGGTCTACGTCCTCACCCCAAGACCTTCTTGAAGCTTCTTCCACTATGTAATCAACTATTACAAGATGGGTTGCTGATTGACAAAGTGCTCAGCTTACTCTACAAGAACTCCTCACCAAGCTTCTACAATTCCCAATTGGTTTTGTCCAAGCTCCACTCAAACTTTACAAGAGTTTTGCTTCACACAAGAGAACTCTCAAACTCTCAGTTACAAGTATATAAGAGTATACAACTTACAAACAAACTCTCTAACTAGAGTAGATTTACAATCAAAGCTCACAGATGAAAGTAGGAAGAGTATTCAGTGTATATCAGTGATTCTTGTCTCTTGTTGTTTCTTCCTCTTGATTCTTATGTATAAATGCAGTTGGAGGCTAGTATATATACCCTTGCATTGATTCCATCCGTTGGAGGTGGTTGGGTATCATTAATGTGCGTCTAATTTGTTATAACGTTAAGAAAAATAGCCGTTATAACAGAGGGAGTCGGCTCCATTTTTTGTGGTGTCGACACTTCCTGCTTCTGCATTTACCAGACGATGTTCACTGGGTTCATGAGTCCCCTCTTCATGTTGATGAGGCGACTCCTTGTTCATCTGTCTTCTTCCTATTAGGCTTCTGCTGTTATGAAGCGACACTTCTGCTTCAGGTGTCTACTCATTGATCATTTAAAACTTCCAGCTTTTTGCTTCTGCTACCAGGAGGCGACACTTCATCTTCAGGTGTCCGCTCATTGATCATCTTATCTTCAGGCCTTGGCGTCTGTCTTCATGAGGCAACATTTCATTTCAATGTGTCTGCTCATTTTTTATTTGGTCTTCAGACATTTTGCTTCTGTGTGCAAGAGGCGACACCTCAATTCCATGGGTCCCCTCATTGTTCAATATGTCTTCAGGCCTTTTAGCGTTTGTGATCAGGAGGCGACTCTTTATTTTCATGAGTCCCCTCATTGCCCAGAATTCAGCCTTTAGATTTCTATTGATCAAGCTTATCAAAGCACTGGTATAAGATCTTTGAGGAGTATGTCTTTGGGGTATGATGATCAATCAAATCTTCTTAACTCATCAGAGTTAACTTCTATTTAAATTTGGATTGAATCAATCATTGGATGTTGATCTTCTTCTTGAATCTCAAAGCTTCATTTGATTAAAGCTGAATTTTACTTCTTCATTTGCAAAGCTTCATCAATCATTGTAGAACATCTTCTTCAATGCCAATCTTCTTCAATTGTATGAAGCTTCACAATGCTTCAATTCTGATTTCCTCTCTTTAATAACAATTCTTCATTTTGGATTCCATGTAGAGATCAGATATTCATTGTGAGCCATCTTCTCAGCAACTTCAATCTCATTGTCTTGAATTGGTCTAAAGCATACCAGATGAGATCATCTCTTGAGCATTTTCCAAATTCTTCAACAGCCAATTCATCTTCAACTGAGCATTGCACTTCTTCAACTGTTCTTTGCATATTTTGATGAAAGCTTTAGTCTGGTGCAAGTTAATCTTCATTGAAACTATGCATACTTGAAAGAAGCTTCAATTGAACACCTTCAATCTCTTCGAATGTAAAACACATGTTTGAAGTAGAGATAGGCATCATAACTCAGTTTGGTTCATTGCATAGCCCTTTGAATTCATTGCTTGCATCTTGAACTTGTTGTGCATTCCTTTGATATGTATTAGACTTAAGATCCAACTTTAAGTCTAAGTTATGAACTTGTTAATCTGCACACTAAGTAGATTCATTAGTAACATAACACAAGGTTTAGTTATCATCAAAATCAACATAGGAATTAACCTTGAGTCAACAAGGATCAACCTTGACTCAACACGTTACTGAACAAATTCAAAGCTGTCACGTCCACCTAACACCTCAGAATTAAGTTCCTGATCGAGACTGGGGTCGGGTACGCAAGGGGCAACCAGAAAGAGGCCCGAGAATGTTACATGGTTTCCCTTAAAGGGGAAATCAGCAAAGAAACCCTGGTCATCGAAGAGCTCGAGCCAAGGGATGACGAAGAAGTCAGAAGGGGTGAGCCAGCAAAGGAGCCCAAGGACGTTCCCGTTGGTGCTGAAGGACATAACAGAATAGTAAAAATCAGGGCTGCTGCACTAGAGAAGCTAAAGCAAGAGTTACGGGGGTTCCTAAGGGAAAACATTGACGTATTCGCCTAGTCTCACGAGGATATGCCCGGTATTGGTACACGAGTGGCAGCTCACTACTTGAACATCGATCCCGAGGCTCGACCGGTCAAACAAAAGAGGAGAAACTTCACGCCAGAACGAAACGATGCAGTGGCTGAAGAGGCTGAGAAGCTGGTTCAAGTGAAGTACATTAGAGAAGTGCAATACCCCACCTGGCTCTTCAACGTCGTCATGGTGAAGAAGTCCAACGGGAAGTGGCGAAGGTGCGTTGACTTCACCAACCCGAACAAAGCTTGCCTGAAGGACAGCTTCCCTCTGCCAACGATTGACCTTCTCATTGACTCCACGACAAGGTATGAAATGATAACCTTCATGGATGCTTTTTCAGGATACAATCAAATCCAAATGGCCCAGCGTGACCAGGAGCACATGGCCTTTATCGCTTACCGGGGGCTCTATTGCTGTAACATAATACCGTTCGAACTAAAGGATGCAGGGGCAACATACCAACAGCTGGTCAACCTCATGTTCAAATCGCAGATTGGGCGCAACGTGGAAGTATACGTGGACGACATGTTAGTGAAGAGCAAGGAGGCCACTAGTCACCTGGAAGACCTTGAAGAGACATTCAGAACACTGCACAAGTACCGGATGAAACTCAATCCCGCCAAGTGTGCATTTGGTGTAGCCTCGGGGAAGTTCTTGGGTTTCATGGTCTCGCACTGGGGGATTAAGGCGAACCCAGAAAAGATCCATGCCATCATTGAAATGCAAGCACCCCGGACGACAAAGGATATTCAGCGGCTGGCAAGGCATGTGGCGGCCCTAAATAGGTTTATATTCAGGTCCACTAATAAGTGCCTACCTTTCTTCAAAATTTTGCGCAAAGTGTTTGAGTGGATCGAAGAATGTGAAGCGGCTTTTAACAAACTCAAGCAATGCCTGAGCTCGGTCTCGCTGCTCAGCCGAATTATTCCGGGGGAGGAACCATTTTGTATTTGGCAGTTTTGACAATAACGGTGAGCTCAGCCCTTGTCAGAGAAGAAGAAGAAATCTAGAAGTCAGTATACTAAATCAGTCAGGCACTACATGGAGCAGAAGAACGGTACCCGTGAATGGAGCTAATGGCCCTCGCACTGGTGATAGCGGCTCGACGCTTAAGACCCTACTTCCAAGCCCACATGATCGTGGTACTCACCAACCAACCTTTAAAGAGCATTCTACATAAGCTAGAGACATCGTGGCGCTGGGTAAAATGGTCAGTCAAACTCTACCAGTTCGACATCCACCACCAACCCCTGTTGGCGATCAAAAGGCAGGTTGCTGTGGATTTTATCGTAGAATTCACCAACCCACCCCTTGCCACCCTAGAAGACGACCCCATCGACAGCCATTGCGTCTTGAACGTCGATGGCTCCTCCACTGACTATTCAAGCAGTGCCGGTGTGGTCCTTGTCACTCCTGACGGTCACAAGATCGAATATACTCTTTGCTTCCAATTCCTCGCCACCAACAACGTTGCCAAATACAAAGCCCTCATTGCCAAACTTATAATGGCTCAGCGAATAGGGGCCGAGCAAATAGTTGTGCGAAGTAACTCTCAATTGGTGGTGGACCAAGTCCAGGGGGAGTACGAGGCTAGAGAGGATAACATTAAACAATACTGCTAGATGGCTAGAGCTTAGCCAGAAGATTTGAAAATATTCTACTAGAACATGTCCTAAGACTCCAGAACGAAGAGGCAGACCGGCTGGTCAAGATCGCCTCATCCAATGAGCCAGACCCGAACATCCCAATGGAGATTCTTGATTCACCAAGCATCCAGAGTCCGAAATTCAACCAAACCGAACCCAAAACTTCATAGATGAGCCAAATCAGGAGTTTCTTGGAAAGTGAAGCCCTACCTGAGGATAAGAATGAAACAAGACGAATACAGTACCGTTTAAGCAGGTACCTCATACAGAACGGGATCCCCTACAAGAGGGGGCACACCTTATCATTGCTTCACTGCTCTACGGAGGAAGAGGCAGAGTACATGATAAGAGAGGTTCACGAAGAGGTGTGTAGAAACCACTCGGGTGGTCGATCCCTGGCCAAGAAGATCTTGGGAACAGCCTACTATTAGCTCACTATGGAGAAAGATGCCCAAGAATTTGTCAAGAAGTGTGACAAATGTTAGCAGTTCACCAACATCCCCAGATTGCCTGCTCAGCAGCTGACCTCAATCTAGGCAAGGGGCTGAGAAAGTTCACGGTTGTAGATATCGATTATTTCACCAAGTGGGCAGAGGTAGAGGAACTACAAACGATCACCGAGGAGAAAATGAAGAAATTCTTGTGGCAGAATATTGTTTGCAGGTTCGGAATCCCCAAGATCGTCATCACGGACAATGGAAAGTAGTTTGAAGGAGGACAATTCAACCAGTTATATAGCGACCTGGGAATCAGTCATCACGCTTCCTCCCCTGAGCATCCTCAGGCCAACAGCCAAGTCGAAGTTACCAACGAGTCCCTTCTGAAGATCCTCAAGATGAAGCTAGAGAAAGCCAAGGGCTTGTGGGCAGAAGAACTCTCTGACATCCTTTGGGCCTACAGGATAATGGAGAGAGTGTTTACCGGGCAGGCACCATTCTCACTAACCTTTGGCAGCGAAGCGATCATCCCAGTGGAGATCGGCCTCCCCAGCCTGAGGACTATGTAGTATGACCCCGATACCAACAACGAGGCTATGAATTTAGAGCTAGATTTGTTAGAAGAACGAAGGCTATAGGCAGCTATAAGGGTAGCATCCTACTAACAGAGGATGCGCCAATACCACAACTCCAGAGTTCGACCAAAAGACTTCTCGGCAAGGGACCTTGTTTTAAAAAGGGTCAACCAGTCTACAAAGGATCTGAGAGAGGGCAAGCTCGGGCCTAATTGGGAAGGCCCTTACGAGGTGATTGGCAGCACCAGGAAAGGGACCTCCAGATTGAAGAATCTAAAGAGCAAGGAACTACCACACCTGTGGCACGCAAAGCATTTGAGGAAGTACTACTTTTGAAAGGCCCTAATTGTAACTCAATGGATTATCAATAAAGCAGTCGTTTGACAGCTGTCTAGTCCTTTAAAATCAACAAGTCTGCTCGATTCAAGTGACTGAGCAGAGCTAGAGGGCCTTAATTGGCAATGGTATAGAATTTGCCCGTTTCACGTGATCGAGCAAAGCCAGAGTGCCTTAATTGGCAATGACATAAAATCTACTCAGTTCAAGTAACCAAGCACAGCCAGATGGCCTTAATGGCAACCGCATGGAATTCTGCTCGGTACACATGAACCAAGCAGAGCCAGACGTATTCAACACCATCATCCAACTTAGGCATTCAACCATATAAAAAGGGCAAAAATTCTACATTCATTCTACAAGTTATCTAAAGCATTCGATAAGCACTGAGTAGAAAAATAGATTTCTACTAATGTTGAAGGGAGTACAAAGGCAAACGTCCCTTTTCCAAAAAAAAAGAGAGAGAGAGAGAGAAAGTCTTTCATGCCTTGGGCTGCTCCTCAATAGCCTTCCCTTCTTTCCCCTCAGACACCTTTTGCTGAGCCTCTTCAGTAGCCGTCACCTCTGGGACCTTCTGCTGAGCCTCTTCAGTAGCCGTCACCTCTGGGGCCTTCTGCCGAGCCTCCTCAGTAGCCTACACCGTAGCCTGGCCAGCAGCATTTTGATCGGCCCCTCCCAAGGCAGGTGAAGCTTCCTCCTCAAGTGGGTCAAGGCAAGAGAAGTCCAGCTTAGGATACTTCTGGGATGCTCTAACCTTAGCGAGGTCGAAGCCTTAGAGGAAAGTGGGTGCCAACAAGGCCTGGAAGTCATCCTCATCCTTGAACTCTTCCGCCGCTTTGGTTTTTACCTTCACAAGTTCTTCATTGAAAACGGCTACCTTCCTCTCCAGGTCGTGCCTTAAGGCCTGCTCGGCTGATAAGTCTAGTAGAAGCCTACTAGTAGTGGCATTCAGCTTCTTGTGTTCTTCTTTCCCGGCCTTCAGATCCGCTACGACCGAATCCCTCTCGGCACAAGCAGTGATGAGTTCCTCTTTCAAGACTCGTGCTTCCTCTTTCAGAACACGAGCTTCCTCTTTCAGAGCACGAGTAATAGTGATCTCCTCTTTCATGCCGTTTAGCTCGGCAACAAGAGAAGTAGTGGTCTTTTTTTCTTGATTAACCGCCCTCTCAAGACTGGCCAGATGGTGACCCAACTTCATGTTCTTGGAAACGGCCTGGCAACAAAATGAAATATCAGAATAAACCAAGGAAACAGTTACGAATGAAGTAAAGGAAAGACCGAGAAGTATGAAGTTCGTACCTTGAGGAGATCGTGGTTCATCTCCTTCACCAAGCGGCTCTTGGGGTGCTTGTCAATCCTTTGCAGGTCGACAGCTTTAATGACATCCCCAATCCTCGCCCACGCTTCGTCCGTGCTGTCAAAAACGTTCTTGGAAGAAGAAGTAATGGGTTTGGCTCTTTTTTGAGGTTCAGCAGGGACGACCGAGCTCCTCCTTAACTCGAATACAGGGGGAGGAGGAGGCTGCACAACATTTTGAGGTGCCTCCTTAGGCTTTAGCTCAAGAGCCTTCGTCGGAATGGGGTCCTTCCTGCTCAAGTCTAAGGGCTCAGTAGCCCTTTGGCACTTGGGCTCGGCACCAGCCCCATCAGCCTTCCTCTTCTTTAGGAAAGCGACATTGAAGCTCATCTCTTCAGCTGCAAGGTCAGGAATGGGCGTAGGAGTTGAAGTGTCGACAGGCATTGAACCAGCTGCAAGTAAAAGAAACGTTAGTTAGAAAACGTTTGAAGACTCAGTAAACAACTCAACACTCACTCCTCTCACGTTCTGCAGCTAGAGCCTCTCTAGTCGACTCAGGTCCAAGCAAGTAGTTGGATAGACTCTCGACGGTGACCAGGTCCTTCTGACTATGGACGTTGTGTTCCTGGACCTTTTTTATGGCCTCTCTCAAGTCCTTAGATAGATTAGGCTTGGACTGACCTGACACCCAAGGCAGACCTAGGTTAGGTGTGATATCCCAAACCTCTATTTAATTATATTAATGAGAATTTCTAGTTTATGTAATACTTAATGTTAATTATTTCTTATTTTGGGTAAAAAATGACCAATAAGGACTTGTGTTGTATCTTGTGTTGGAAGTGTGAGACACATGTGATTATTTTCTATTTGTGTCTTCTCATAACAACAATACACACACACATACCCACCGTTAGAGAGAGAAAGGGAGAAGAAGAGGAAGAAGGAGAAGGAGAAGGGAAGCTTGGAGAGCCTCAACCCAAGCCAAGAGAAGCCATTGAAGACTTCACCAAGCTTGAAGAAGGTAAGGTTTCATTCTCTCTCTACAATGTTATATGTATATGTATCTATCTTGTGTCAGAAATTGGTATATATTCATCTATATGGATTGGGGAGTTTAGGTTTGTCTTGGGGGGACTCCTTGAGTCCCAATTACTTTGAATTTGAGAGCTCCTAACTCAATATTGGAGAATTTGAGAGTTGGGGATTGAAACCCCCAAATATATGAATGTTAGGGTTTTGAATATTTTCCTTAGATCCCTTTTGATTTAATTGTTCTTTCTCCCCCATTTTGAATTATTGTCATCCTTTTAAGTCAATCTTTGAACCCTAGAAGCATTGGTCAAGTTTGGTAGAGTTTGGAATGATTTGGGTTGGAAATCTAAGACTTGGAGAACCCATTTTCTCGAGCAAAATATGCAGGGATCGTCAGGACAGTGCATTTTAGCGTCCTGACAATCAATTTTGAAGTGTTAGAGTAGCCACAGGTCATCGGGACGCAACATTTTGCGTCCTGACGATGGTATTTTTGGGGAAAAGTTAGCCTCGGGTCGTCAGGACGCCCTTGCTAACGCTCGTGTCTGACAGCCCCGACACTGTTTAGTAAAACCGGCATAACTTTCTCTAGAAAACTCGAATAGATACACCGTTTGAAGCATTAGAAACTAGACTCATAGACCTTTGTACCCATATAAAGTTTGTTTTCTAATTCCTTATAGATTGAGAGATATAGGGGTTTGAAGTTGACGCAAAATCCATGCCAACAACATTGTTTTCCAAAATTTTAGTCCACATTCCGTGAAGCATAACTTCTTCACCCGAAATGTGTTTTTAGCCCATAACCAATCAAAATAAAGGCCTTTAAGCCTAGTTTCAAATGGAACTAGCCTTGATTGTGAACTCATCGTTGAGAGGTGGTTAGGACTCGATGGAGAAGTTGACGTTCCAACTTTCATGTTCAAATCTCAACTTCATGTTCTTATTTTAAATTGGGGCTTCGTCCTAGAGTTTAGCCTCGCTCTCCCATTGTGAGAATGAGGTGTTGTTGAGTCGAGGTTGAGGGGTTTATGTGCTTAGTCTTGACTTATGTGTTATTGCTTTGTCTTAGAGCCTTCTATTGATGTTTCTTTGCTTTTACATGCATTTGTGTAGGAATACCTTGTTTGTAACCCGTCCAATTGGAAAAAGGTGAGTAACGATATGCCATGAGTAAAACTCTAGTATTTTCTAAATGTTTTAAGCTCACCTTTATATCATGAATGTTTTTCATACATTTCAATGCATCAATGCTACGTTCAATTACAAATGTCATATTTCAAATGCATGCAATTTATATTTACGTTATGAATGAAAACCATGGACTATAATGTTTAAAGGAAAGAGATGCCAAGTTTCCAATATATGGTGCCAACTCGGTTCTTCTCATGGCAAGACCTTAATCTAGCCCGATAGTCCTATGATAGGGGACGGGAAATAAACTATCTATGTTGGGAGACATCCCTAGCCTAAAGAGCCTTAGCGTGACCTATATGGTTACTATAGAGCCTAGCTCATATGTCGAGTTGTAGCACACTTATATATTGAACTGAGAACCATGATATGTTCACATATTTTACGACAAGTTATGAAATGCTATATCAAGAATAATGTTATGTTGCATCTCATCTTATGCTACTATGTTTTGAAATGTTGAAATGTTTCAAATGATGTTTACGTTAGCTATAAGTTTCAAGCATACGCTTTATCTGTTCATAAGCTCATTTACTTATACATAAATGAGTATCTATCCTTGTAAATTGGATATAATTGCTAGTCCATGATATTTTCTCACTCATGCATCATTGTTATTCACTAAGCATTAGCTTAAGTTTTCTCAAATGATTTTCAGGTAGCCAATCCGGAAGGCCCTAAAGCAAGGCCATATGTGGATTTTGAGCTACGGCCCACGAGCCTATGTTTTGTATAATGTTTGAGGGCTTGGCCCAATGTTTTGTAATGATATATTGCTATAACTTTTGTGGACCTTGATTTGGTCCTTATGTATGTTATGTTTTGAATTAGGCACAGCTCTATCATGTATGACACGGATTATATTTTCAAGTTATCAAAAGTTCTAATTTTCACAATTATGCATTATTCTAAATGATTATGCACAGGTGATCAACCAGTTTATGTAATACGGCCTTGGGTAGCCTTGCTACTAGCCGGTCATGTACCCTAAATCCGTATAGGCCGGGTTATGGGGCATGACATTAGGGCACCAACACTTGTCAAACAAAAAGAAATGGAAAGAGTTCAATAAAGAGAGAACGTACCCTTCTTGCTCGGGTAGGCCCATTGCCTAGGGACCCGAATAGAGAAGTCTGTCTCCCAGGGTTGAAACTCTCATCCATCACCATTGACAAAGAAGAACCGATCCTTCCAGTTCTTGTTCGACGAAGGAAGCTCACCGACCAAGTTGTACTCCTTCGACCTACTCGAGAAGTACCACCAGCCTGTACCCCTTTCAGCTGGTCTGCAACAAAACAAAAATTCCTTCAGCATAATGTCCCTTTTATGGATGATCTACCAGAGGATCACGCAGCCAAGGAGGATCCTCCACTTGTTCAGCTGGATCTGCCCCGACGAAAGCCGAAGCCATTACAGGATCTTCCTAATGGGCCAAGGAAAGGGCATACAAAGGCCACCGGCCTACGCACCCTCATACACTGTGATCTCGTCCTCTCTTGCCGAGCATGCCCAATCTTTCTTTTTGGGGATCCTAAGCCTCAAGACACGGGGGATCTGATACACGCCCCATAAATATTGGACCTTCTCCTTACTTAGAACGGAGGACACCCTAATGGCCTCATAGACCCTACTCTTCTTCGTCTCTAACACCGGAGTAAGCAGCCCCGGCCTCATCTGACTCTAAAACCTCTAAAGAAGTCCCAGAGTTGCCAACAGAAGCCTTCTCTCGGGCCACATGCCTATCTACCGTGAACAGATTCGAGTCAGTTTTTTTCAAAATCTGAACTTATATGCTCTAGGTTCCCCATAGTACCCAGGTGCCTTTCGTTCTTAAGCCTACGTAACACTAGTTTGAACAACGAAGCTACTTCTTTGAATATCGACCTAACGAACACTGGCCTATCAACAAACCCTAGGAGGTTGGGGATTTTCTCCCTTGTTTGATAAACCCAAACGCAACGGGTTTGCCAACCAATACATACAACTGAAGAGAAAGCCTTACCACAATGAGCCACAAATTGAACGTTCAGAGAACGATTGATGAGGAATGGCTGGAAGCAATCAATTCACAAACTTCTTGAACGTCGAACCAAACAGCGATTATTCTTCTCTCCCCTTGTCCCTCTGTGTTCTTTTTGTAGAAAAGCTAACGAAGGCAAATGAGGAGGCAAGAGGTGTAACCACCAAACAAAACTCCCTCTCTTCTTTGAAACCAACAGCCCAGATGAATTGCTTTGATGAAATATCAACGGCCGAGATTCGACTTGTTCCGTCTACCACCTACTACCAATCGGCGGTCACCATGTAGCAATGCATGAAAAGACGCACCATTTGAAGCCATCATTGCATCGGCCTCACCATAAATGCGCTCCGGATTTCACGGGTGGGCTGACCCGTGGAATTCCCCTGGCCCTAAGCAGATGGCCAGATGAATTGGTGGCATCTGGTAATGACGTTTTTCCGAACAGACTAGAGACCCTATGAACGCCTGATCGATCCCCGACCAGATCACACCATCCCTTGTCGTTTGGTCGGGTCCTAACCAGATCCTTGACGTGGCTCCTCGCTAGTCCCGAGCAAACCAACCACTCAGGAGGACCCCCCCACTCTGTTCGATCTCTTGATCACACCTGTGGGGTCCACGTCTGACACTGGACACTCTAGCACGCACTCAACGCATGGGCGTGGAGTGTACGAAGGACAACCACCCTACCCCTGATACAGTTCTGACACACACCACCATGGAGTGTAGAGACAGCCCTTTCGAGTGCTCTATCATAGTTCTAACCCTCCAATGGATAACCGCCACGTGGAAAGATCATCAATCACTCCTATGCATACATACAAAGGCAAACCATAACCCTCTTCTCCAGGTACGCAAGAAAGGAAACCCTAACAAAATATACATAACGAAATAACATCTTTTACTTTCCTGAATCTAACTTGAATATCGGAGGGCCTTTGACAGGCACCATACCAGTGTGCATAGGATAAGAGATCGTCGACCACCAGGAGAGAGCTCATCGAAGGCTTGGGGGTAAGACACCACGAAATTGCTACACCATCAGTACGGAAGGAGAAAAATACTTGCAAAATTTAACATGAAGATGCATGGACTCTCTTGTCACATATCAATAGAGCCCCATAAGTAGGTAGTTATTCGTAACTAAGTATGTTGGATGGTGACAATTCATGGCTTGTGGCCATTAAAATGCAATGCCTCATTTTCATTAACTGTAACATAGCCCGAATAATACAAATGGCTTAATTTCATTGGCGGTGACATAGGCTGAAACTTTGACAAATATCTACTGGCACACAATACCAATAACGGACAGTCAAATTTAAACTTTATCAAATATTCAAAAAATAAAAATTATAATGGAAAAATATTACCAAAAACCAAGTTTGTTACATTCTTACCGAATTGTTTTTCCCCTTAAACTGCTCTTGCGTGAGTATTTGGAGGTCTTGTGAAAAATGATAAAACCAGTCAGACAATATCCAGCGTGGAGTTTGCGTACTAATGTTGCTCGCTAAAGTGAACTAAAACCCAAAAAACAAAAAAAACAAACAAAAAAAAGTCACTGTGATTGCCAAGCAAATTTTATGTATCCATCTCCTATATATGGCATGTAACGATCATATGCTACCCCTCAATCAATTTTACTGAACAATATATAATTAAAAAAAAAAAGACAAAGATCAATGAATCACTTGCACTACGATTATTCCACCCTATAACAATCTCACATCGCTGGCATAATAATTTTGAGTACAGGAATGGTCCAGAGATCTCCGACCATGCACCCTTGGTGTTTGCAGTTATTTCCTTGGACCTGATTTGCTGTGTTAAAATCTCTGCCACTTTTCTCTCTCTCTCTCTGTCTCTCTCTAGCTTCTGCATTAATTTACCTTCTTGGAACATGAATTTGGACTCACCTACACTGGAGAAATTATCTAGTAGGTATATAACACCGCATCAGTATGATGAGTTGGTGTGTTCTACTTATTAAAAATGAACACATGTTTTTATTTTTATGTTGATTGACCTAATTTTTAAAATAACAAAAATAACAATTTGGTTGATATGTTCATGTTTGTTATTTATAGAATTGATAAGTTAGCAAAAAGAACATAATGTGTTTACTTTTAATAGATCGGATAGACAGACATTCCACATTATTATGTTACCATGTTGTTTTTCAAATGGGCATTGATTGCATACTGGGAAGACAAAAAGGAAATGCAAAATTTGAAAGATTGTGATACTCCTAAAGCTGCAAAGGCTTACTACTATATAATCCTCGTATGAAAATTCAGTTACCTATATTTATCTTATTTTCTCGTCTGATTATTCTATATATGACGCCAATCTTTGTTTTAGCATTACTTTGTATCCTTCCAAAAAAAATACATGCTACCCATTAAAATAAAAACAAACGACTGATCAGCGACTAAGGTGGCATAGTTACAATTAAAGAAAAATAATTTGTTGGGAAGTAGAAGAGAAAAGATGAAGTAATTAGGAGCATGCAAATTAACCTTAGAGTTTACGAGAAACACTGTCTTCCTGCATGTGTTGTGTCGTTTGACTACAAGTTTGGTCCGTTTTCTTATGATTATATATATATATATATATATATCTATGTTTATATATTCAACGTTTATTAAGTAGACTTGGTTAACTTTTGTTATACCTACTGAAGAAAAAGGTGCTTTTATGAATATTCATCTTGACGCAGTTAACATTATTCTCTTCTACTAAGGATACTTAATTGCAAGAGGGTGGGTTTTTACCAAACCTCTCTCATTGGTTAGTGTTCAACAATTTTGGTTTGACTTTAGCACATGAATTTAATTGTTTAGAACCAAATAAGTTTGATTTATATATAGTCACCTTATCAGATCAATAACACTATGAAGTTTTGAAAATAGCAGAAGGTTCTTGGAGTATTTTTTTTTTTCTGTTTTTTTTTTTTTTTTTTTTTTTTGTAGCAGCAGTACTCATTCTTGAAATACTTTCACTTGCATGCTTTGTTTTGACCAAGCTATTTTTCCTTATGATAGGCTTCCACCTTCTTTCCAAGAGTTTTTTAAAAGTAAAAAAAAATGGCTTCAGTATGGGAAATGAACAGCGAATACAAGATTGCGTGGATTTTATACTACAGGGCAATAATGACGCAGCCAGTGAGGTTCTAACCATAGCGCAAGAATTGGCTGAAGTTACAAATCAGATCCTTGCAAAACTTAAAAAAGTTTCTTCCTATCTACAATTGCTGGAGGTCAAATGAATTAAATTTTCATATAAGATCCATTGGAGAATACAAATGTTACATTAACTTGTTCATTACAGTTTGTATAATAGATCAGCAGCAGTACCAACCACAGATTCATGTGGTCCTAACTCCCAAGTGGTATGCCAAGGAGGCAAGTTTTCTTATGACCCATCATGAGATATATTGGTGGTTGGATTTCCCCCCCTCTTAGGTAAGATCATATAACCATTTCCCTGGTTAGTTACATTTTGCATCCCTCCATTTTGCATCAAATTTTTCTTTAGTACCTTTATTTTTATTTGTAATTATTAAGTCCTTAAATTTTTAATTTATTACAATGACAACATTTTGTTTAAAAAATAAAAATACAAATTCATTTAAGAAAAACATGTTGCTTTTTTTAAGGGGTAATAATGTAAAATGTGCCCCTTTCCCTCCTAGAGTCTCACGTGTACTGCTTGTGAGTTGAAGTGGGGCTTTTAGTGCATGAGGCCTATTTATCTTATAATAATATACATTATAGAGTTTATTACACTTATAATTTTAGAGTGATTTAAAAAAGAATTTGTGGTAGATTGCTAGAGAAAGAGGTAGATTTTATAACTTTGCCCTTGAAAAATGCCACGTCCTTATCAAATGCTAATTTTTTCAAATGAAAGTTAGTAGAAAGTTGACATTGTAATATATTAAAAGTGTAAAGGCTTAGTTGTTACAAATAAAAATGAAAGCCTTAAAGTAAAATTTGGTATAAAATATAAGGGTACAAAATGTGATTAATCAAAAATAGAATAAAAAACAGAAAAGAAAAGAAAGTAGTTGGACATGCATGGTGCATTATCAAATTGCATTATCATTTGAGCCCCAAATCTGATGGGATTTGTAAAACTCATCCTTCATACGCATTGTGTACACATTTTTTTCTCTCGTTATGACGTTGTAGAATAAAGCTTTTATATGTTGTAACCGTAGGTAGGATTAATAACAAAGCTCTTAGTAACCATTCAATTTTTGTGGAGCCTACAAAAATAATGCAAAGAGCAAAAGCAAGATTAACATTTTCTTTTTGGAACTATAATTTAATAATTTTTTTCTTATTTCTAGAATTCTTATTTGTTGCATACTTGGATGTGCCAAATTTGACTCTACAAATTAACATTTTTGGTTGATTCTTTCTAGTCGTAATTAATGACTAGCTGTAAGAGAGCGTGAGCAACAATAGAACTTGAAACCTCATGCTTAAGCATGAAAACAAGTTGCCTAGTAAGCTACCAAACAACATATTTTATTACATATAACTTATCAAAATTAATTGTAAATTGTTATTTTTTGGATGCATCTCCTTTGTCAGTGGTTCAACTGGACAGCTAACACAAAAGAAAAAGAAATAAAACTTTTGGGATCGAAAGGGTAAATTTGGTATTCGACATCAGTTAGCCTTAAACTAACTCTTTGCCATTCAATTAGCTCATTTAATGTTAAACACGGACATTAAACTCGTATTTATTACGGGTATTAATTGCAAGAAAACAAGTGCTATAATTGCAATAATTAACGCCAACTCTCAGAAATTAAGACCCAAGTTGGAGTGATATTATAATGAGTTTAATTTGATGAATTGGTGATGTAGAAATTTTTTACACATCCAGCCACAAAAATGTGATACGTGGCTTTTAAAATTTAAACGCAATATAAAAAAATAAGGCTCATGAACAGGTATCGTATTTTGATATTCGCTTGCTTAAAAAAAAAATTTACACTGTAAATGCATCAAAATTAAATATTATTATAATTATTAACAAAAGAGTTTGATTTTGATATACTGTCAATGCAGAATTTTTTTAAATATATCTGTACCAATTGTGTAAAAATATATACATATATGTTGTTTTTTACACAAGTTGAATGCCAAAATGTGACATGTTTTTTAGAGTTTAAATCATATATATAAGTTGTGTTTGCTTTTATATTTTGTCTCTTTTTTATATGGCATTCTAAATGCTTTTATACTTTTAAATTGCTATGTCACAAGGGTAATTGTTAGATAACTATTAATTTGTTTCGGTTATTCATAATGTTTTAATCTCATATAATTCCCTATTTAAGTATAAAGTTATATCCAATTAAGTCTTCACAAAATATCTCATGAAATATAATAAATATATAATACTATCCAATCAAGTCTCAATTCGTATTATAATTCAATAAGACTTTTATTTTAAATAGAAAGTCCTATCTATAAGTTTTTATACTTTACATCATGAAATATAATACGTAATATAATTTCAGAAATAGAATCTTATCTAATTAAATTTCTATAGATTATTATAATTCATACTATAGTCCAGTAAAGTTTTTTACTTGAATACAAAGTTCTATCTACTTAAGTTTCTACACATTATAAAGTTTCATCTAATTAAATCTCTATTAATTATAACATTACTATATGATAGGTAAAATATCCATAACATTTTCTCAATTTTAAATTTTTTTTAAAGTAAATAAATAGTCTTAAATATGATGGATATAGAAAATTTTATATGTTACAAAAAAGGATTACAATAATAGCAGAACTATGTAGGTTTTGAATTAAATTATTTTATTTTATAGTTATTTAGTTTCTTGACTAATTTTTTAACAAATATGCATACCTATTTTTTTTTACACTTGTACTAAAAACATATGCGTACCTATTTAATAAATATGCGTACCTATGTGTACGCATATTTTTTTTACATGCGTACCTATGCGTACTAATTTTTAACAAATATGCGTACCTATTTCGTTATTTAGTGGATACAGGTGCACCACTAGTGAAGTATTGAGTTCACTAGTATTGAGTTCAAAACCTAAATGTTTTAATTTTACTCTTCTTATTAAGTAATATTTGCACGTTGCCTTATTGCAACAATGCAAGCCATTGGCATTGTGTAAAATCTCGATAATATTAGTTCTTCGATTATTGAAGTATTGAGTTCGAAAGAGGTAGATGGCATTGTGTCTGATGACTCTAATATAATTATTGATTGCTTTATTACAAACATAAATGTTTTAATTTTACTCTTCTTATTAAGTAATATTTGCACGTTGCCTTATTGCAACAATGCAAGCCATTGGCGTCGGTTGGCTTTGTGGCTGTTGACATCTCATTATTAATTTGGTAAGCTTCATTTATTGAGTGCATTCACCAAATCCTCAACTCGATCTCTAAGGAACCAATTCATCATTTTATTGTCATATCTAAATGGGGGGTAGAAATCCTAATTTTACATTTGCTTGGTTGCTTTTTCTTTAAGTCTGGCATTGTTTGATTTTCTCAAAACCCTTTTGGTTTCACGTTTTTGTGTTTTTAGTTTTACAGATTTAGAAAACAAAAAGTAAAACCATGTTTGGCCCATGTGTTTATTTTAAACTTTTTAAAAGTTATTTATTTAAATAATTTTTTCAAGCTTGAGCTAGTTTTAAAATTTTTTTTTTTTAAACAGAGTGAAAATACAGTTTAAAAAAATATAAATTTAAGCAATAAGGTGTTAAAAAAATCACATCGCAAACACGTCTGAAATCCAATCTTTACTTTTAAGATTTAACTCTCTTGAGAAATAAAAAAAAAAAAAAACAAAAGCATTTTCTATTTACTAGAAACTATAAGAGAAAAAAATAAAACATATAACGCAACCAGACAGCTCCTAAGATTCGTGAGATTTACGTGAAGATTGCAACATTATTGCAGCTAAGAAAAACTTAGATGAACTCTTCCCGGGACAATTCAAACCATCACGCAGTCAATTTCTCGGGAAATTGAAAAAGAAAAAACGAAAGAAAAGGTTCCCGGCAAAATACGACATCGAAGCATCTTTGATCTTGTCGAAACAATCTCTCTCTCTCTCTCTCTCTCTCTCTCTCTCTCTCTCTCTCTCTCTCCCTAGTTTTCTCACCAGCCTCATTTATCAAAAACAGTTACAGATTAGCATCTTTCAATTAATTTCTCCAACATCTCTTGCCTTCTCCGCCTCCCTTTCCTCTCTCCGTCTCTGTGTATTATATATATACAAACACATAATGTATCTCTATCTGTTGTTGCATCGTCTTCATGCCTTCTTCTACACTCACTAAATACACATAGTCGTGTCCACATATATCACTCTGTTTCTGTGATAACGCACAATGGGCATTTTCAAGGCCAAAGGAGTGGTTTACAAGCCCGTGACGGACGTCAATCTCGGCCCTCAAAGCGATGAGATTTATCTCCGAGCTAACGTCAAAGGTTCAAAATTTTGAATTGGATTGAATTGTACATTTTGTGTTGACTGTGTGTTTATTTGCATGTTAAATTGTTTTTTTTTTTTTTCCAACTTAAGATTAAAATATTGCTTTTGCTAGTCGTTTCATAGTTGTTCTTCTTAATTTCATCACTAGAATTTCTCGCTTTAGATTAATTCAATATTGCTTTTGGTGGTCTTTTGATGTCGGTGCTTCTCAAATGTATGTATTTTGAATAACTATGATCATGATGATGATGATTATTATTATTATTATTGTTACTACTTTGAATTTTGTTGCAATTAATTTCTTTTTTTTCTGTCTGTGGGTAATGAGTTGCTGATGTTTATATTGGAGTTAATATATTTTTTTTGTTAATAAATCTTATCATTTCTAATTAATCTTTTTCTTCAATGGTTACATGCACGTCTTTTCTTTTTTTTTTTACAATTTTTGGGAATTCAATCTGCCACTATTGTAATTAAAACCAAAAGGTGTTAAAAAGACTAGTAGTATGATTGTTTATAATAAAATTCCACAGATCTGAAATCAATTTAGTTTACATTCAGTAGGAATAGATTTGATTAAAGGCGTGGAAGGAACGGCATGAATCCACAGGACAAGGAACCTCACTTCTGTATTTGATTTTCTTCTCTCTTGTAATAGTTTTCTATTAGGTTTATAGTTGAATTTGGGATTCAATAATACTGAGTTTTATATCTTTTAGATGGTTCGTATGCACCTGCAAATGATAAATTCATGCTTGTTTCATAGCTCCTCGTATGGCGGGTTTGCTGGTTAAAGTTTTTGCCTGGTTTCTGGAATCACGGATTTTTGGAGGTATTTTGTTGTACATATTGAAGAAAGACAATCTAATCCACAAGGTATGCACTATGTATTTCTCGGTATTGTGTAACATATGAGGCTTTATCTATTCTGTTTGTTTCACCTGATTGTACTTTTACTGATTTGTTATATATTTTAAGTGACAATGTTCAACAGAAACATTTTAATCCAAGAACATCTCTTGTTTTGATACTCAAGTATGCACATATATTTTTACATGAGTGTCATGAGATGAGACTATAAATTCAAGTACATGAAGGTTATATTGATTCCATCATGTTTAAAAGGGAAGCACTTTTTAATGCCCACCGTTTGCCATGAGTACCTTCTAATATCATATGAAGGAAAGTGGGACTGCTCTGTCATAAACAGGGCAAGGCAACACATCAAACCGGGTAATCTTAGAAAACTTCCACTGTATCTTCTGCTGTTATAGCAACATCTTGGTTTTTCCAGTATATTGAATTGAAAGAAACATTGTGAAGAAAGTATTATCCTGAATTAACCTTAATGTCCAATAGTTAATATGAAAAGCCTGTTTGCTTGGATTGAACAACTCATATACTTGGGGTTGGAAGTTCTTGGCCAGTTCAATAATTACTGATGGAACTTTATATGCAAGGTTAAAAGGATATGTTTATATGCTAAAGATATATATGTTACAGTTGTTTTTACCTTCATCCAGTGAGACGTTTTGTATTTGGGAATATGTAACCTAAAAATATAATATATATCGTTCCAAGTGTTGATAGATGGTTGTATGAGGTGGCGAGGGTCTGAATTATTATGTAACCAGTATTTGTTTCTCAGCAAGTTCACACTTTTGGAAGTGTGAACCTTTGTCCAGTTGCAATGGTTTTAATGTTGCATGGGAGCATGATTATATGTCTATGATGGATACATCAAGCGAAGCTTTTAAGCTCAGAGAATCTTGTCAGGAAAATGACCTAGAGAACCGCTCTTTTTATTCAAGAATGGAGTTCTAAAATTAATTCTTTTAGCATGATTAAGCCATGCTTTGGAAGCAAATCCTAATCAGCAACATTGTACGTAAAGGAAAAAAGTATTCTACTCATAAACTTCTTCAATTAAATCCATTAATTTTGGTAAATTTTATTGAATCAGTTGTTTTAATTGGCTCTGGAGATAACTAATAGTTCTGGCAGTGACCCTACCTTGATTTTCCCAATCAATTGGAGATAAATGTTAGGTTTTCCAGTATTCACTTGGATATAGGAAGGAATTCCTACTAAGATTACTTGTTCATCAGTTTATATCTGTTGTAAATCTTCCATAGTACTAGGGGAAATAAGCCAACAGCACCTACTTTAGGAGATGGACTTTGTAAACGGGACCTCCATGTGAAAATGATTTTCATGGTCTAACATTTTTCTACTTAGGAAAAAGGAATTCATCTGATTTAGAAGACTTAAGATGGATTTATGTTTGTAAATAGATGTTTTGGTGAAAGCCATCAACATTGGAAACCAGGGGGAAAGGTGATGTCCAACTCCGTCATGTCTATTCTGTATTGGTAACTTCACTTCTTCCATAAATTGAAATCAATTAAATGGTTTAGTAATAGACAACAGGGAGAACACACATCTGAACTTCACTAGTAGATATGGAAGTGCTTATAGGTAATTAAAAAGCCACCATCAAGGAGGTCACTAATTGATGTAAAATCCACTAAAAGAAAATATTACCCTTTTCCCCCTTAGCAATCCCCCAAAGATTAGAGTGCTAACACCAGTAGCTTCCTGGAAAGTTTCAAATAGGAGGTCCTTTCCACAAGTTCTTGGAAAAATGTAGCCATGGTGGAGATGGCCTTGTGGTCCAATCACTCGTTGCAACCTTTCCTGTTGGCCACACTTCATCACAAATCTTTCTTCACCAAGTGAATGTGCCAAAGCAGTTTGCCAAACATGCTTTACATTAGGATTAATTTATAGATATCAAACCTGTCCGCTGTCATCAGACCGCAAAATATTTTAGTTTATCAGGCATGACACAGAAAATTAATTTACTGCCCACAATCTGGAAATGGAATCAGGGTAAATTATTATGAACTTCAGGTTTAACCAGTAAAAGACTATAGAACTAATGCCCTTAAAACCTATTTAATTATGATGAAATGTGAGGACACTGCACTCCATTAGTTATGAGATTTCTGTTTTGGATTTGTACCTTCTTCCATGAAAGAAGACTGTAAATTGTATATTTGAGGATGGTTTATGCTTTTCGCTCAAGCAAATACTTTTGCAGTAGTATTATTTGCACTCCCTTCAAAGTGGCCAGGGTATGGCCATGTACCAATTACAGGACTGAAAGTGGTTGTAAAAGTCTATAAGAATGAAGAAGAATTTTCTATAAATTCGTGATAGAAATTCACTTGTGTTTTCAATGTTCTGATTTTATCACAATGCAGAAAAGCCTTTGAAGGTACTGATGATTTCAGGAAGTTTAATAAAAGCAGTTAGCAGATTCTTTTTCAAGTCTAAATTCTCTAATTTTACAAATTTCAAGTTAATCTCATTCAATATTTTGCTACTAGAAGCAAGTGATAAGTTCTACTATGAAGCTTTATATTTCATCCAAGTCATGACCAGGCAACTTCTTCTAGTCTGTTCAGTTGCTATCACATTGGAACTAACATTACTAGTGCTTGATTTTTACATCATATCTTCTTGTGTGTATTTCTTTTATTTGTTGTGACCAACACACACGTGTTATGAAAGGAATTGTACATTTCTAGGTCCAAATAATCCTTTTGTTATTTTTATTTTGGAAGAAATGAAAATTTGAGCCTTCTGGTTGAGCTGCTTACAATACATCTTCAACTTTTGCAGCTCGTTTCATTTGCAGAGTTAGAAGAGCAACCTGTATTTGTTCCTTTGCACCCTTCTGAAGGTCAGGTTTTCTTAACTTTCATTGTGCTCCTTTATTTCTGCTGATTACTTATACTTCCTCAGTCACATTTTATGATCCATTGTTGACTATGCACAATATTAAAGGAAAGTATCTTTGACCAATAATTTTACAATTCCTTTTTCTTATCTGATTAATTTTTTTAGGAATTGGGATTGTATTTAAAACATAAGTTTAAAGAAGGCTAATATGGGAAATTGATGATTAAGCTATTGACTTTTCAAACTAAAACACAAAATGGGACGGTGGAAGTAATTCAGTTTATTCTTTTATCAGCTAATAAGAAACTCTTCATTAATTATTGTGTGCCTGTCTATTGTAATAGTTGACCTTCCTTATTTTTCTGTTATCATGTGATTGAAGGGTGATGTGTAAATGAATTTATACATGTTTGAAGCAGTTGTTGCTTCAAGAATGTGCACTTTTCTTATATGTGTGATTTTAGTTTGTCATTGCAGATCTTAAAGAACAAGAAGTCAAATGCATAGAGTTGGATCTCTCTCCACCTGAACAAGTTCAAAAGGCCATCGAATGCCTACAATCTTCAGAAAATATAGTGAAAAATCCAAAGTTTAGTTTCTATCGCTGGACAATAATGGACTATTCAAAAGCCTACACATCAGGAAAGATAACACCTCAAGTAGTATGTCATTTCTCTGCACGCTAGTGCATTATTGCATGATTCCAATCCAAATGACATGTCTGAAATTGCGTTCCAAAGTTTCTTCTGATTTCCATCATCTATATTTGTGATAGCTATTACTCCATATAAATGTAATGCTCTCTTCATTTAGTGAATGACTGTATATTGGCATGGAGCTTGATTAAGTATTTGTACAGGTTGCAGAACAATTTATAGCTGCTGTTCGTGAATCTTCTGAACCTGCATTGCAGATGTCATTCTTTATCGATTATAATGTTGAAGAGATTTTAAGGCAAGCGACTGAGTCAACTCTTCGTTATGGACGAGGTACTTGTTTCAAAGTTCAAATTTTGTTACTTCATGTGCATTCAATATAAACTAAAGAGAATTTGGTTCGACATTATCATAATTATCTGATGAATATTTTGCAACTCAGACATGTTTTTTTCTTCGTTCCATAATTTTTTTGCAACTCACGTGTGTTAGTATTATTTTTTTTTCAAACTAGTTGTTTTAAATTGTTTTAGTCCTTTCATCTTTTCTTTTGTTCTTTTGGTTCAATCTGCCTTCATTGAATCGTCTAACCAAATTCAGAAATATCCAACATTTAGTGAACTGATGTTCAGAACTTCAGAATTTGATCACGTCAAAGGAACTTTTGTTCTCTGCTTATTTTGGAGTACCAAGCCTAGTAAAAAGCACAGAGAAGGAAACACAAGAACAAACTTGGATACCTTTATTGGCTACATAGTATGTCTAACAAGAAGAAGAAACTTATTTTCTTTCTTTTTAGTTTTTGCTTCTTTTCCTGTGCTGAAGGAAACTGTTTTCACAAATACATCATGGATCATTCTTCTTCATTTACCATATCTTCATTTTGGGAATTCTTAGGTATTAATATCTTACTTATCAATACGACTGCATGCATACCCGGAGATATATTTTTTCAATAACATCATGCCTCTAATTCTTCGTCAACCATTTTTCAATTATAGTTGTTTACTTGTTCAGGAGAACCCTTATCAACTCTAGATGGAGTTCCAATTGCTATAAAAGATGAAATAGATTGTTTGCCTTATCCAACTACAGGTAACTCGCCTTTCATAGTTTTGCAAGGGCAGGGATTGTGGGAGTGTCATCCTCTCGATTACAACTGATTTATAAATTCCAAAGTCTGTGATTAGCCACATGACCAGATAATCATTCTTCTAGGAGGTACAAAGTGGTTGCACAAAGCAAGACGTTGTACAGATGATGCATGTTGTGTTAAGTGCCTGAGGCTATGCGGTGCCTTACTTGTTGGTAAGACAAATATGCATGAGCTTGGGGCTGGAACAAGTGGTATAAATCCTCACTACGGGTAATTACATGCTTCCTTATTTCTAACTCAACATTGCCTGATCCCAAGAGATTAATTACCAAGTAAACCTATCTTTATGATTTTCAACTATACACATAAACTCATCATGGACAACCAATAACTACTTCACAAAAGTTAACAATCCTGTTTATCTTCCTCAATAATATTCTTTAGTCTTTCCAATTCGGAATTACTGGCCTGTGCAGTCCGTGTGATGGATTCGTTGTATGTTCATTGAATGACTATTGTAGGGCAACTAGAAATCCATATGATCCCAACAAGATCACTGGAGGTTCTTCTAGTGGATCTGCTGCTGTGGTGTCTGCAGGATTGTGCCCTGCTGCCCTTGGTGTTGATGGGGGAGGTAAATTATTTCATCTTTTACAGGAAGCCATCAACTGTAAGCGGCAGTACTAACTTTGATCTTCTTTACTTTATTACAATTGATTACTAACCATTCCTTCACCGCGATGCACTTCTATATTAAATTTGATTCCCTTGGCTCCTTACCTTAGTTGTTAAGTGTCACTAAAGAAAATTCCAGAATTTTCACATAGGCATGTTCCTGTTGTGCAAGTGAGCTCTTAGCATGCAATTCCATTGTTGTGTTGTGTGATCTTAATATGAAAGTCTATCACTCTTAGTGGAAACCTTCCCCATAGCTTGATATACATTGTTCGGTCCATTTCTTAACAACTCAAGTTTTGGGGACATCAGTGACTTTAACATGGTTTGGAAGCTCTTAATTCTAGGGACCTGGGTTTGAGTCTTGTGATATGCATGTGTTTGTTCCCCAAAACATCATGTGCACTCTGTTCTATGTTTTTGCACCATGTTCAGTTTAGTTTTTGCATTTATCTAGTTACTTGTTCACATGCGACAAGGAGGACACATGAGAGGGGGAGTGTTTGATAGCTTGATGTGTATTTTTGAGCCAATTTCATAGCAGCTTAAGCTTTTGGGGGTAATCGGTGACTTAACCAAGGATCAAAATTTTGTTTCAAGAGGTCGTTTTGGTTTGCTCAAAAATAGAAACGTCTTAGAAACATTTCGAAAATGTTTCGGATGTTTTGGAAACATTTCAAAAGTGACATATTAAAATAGTAAACTAAAATCTTTTGTATTTTTCTCAATGAAAATTAAACAATATTTATGAAAAGTTTTAAATTTGGGTTTACACAACATATTATTTCAGTATATAGCATTGTTTTTTGATGCATTTTTCAATGTTCCAGTGTGTTTTGATGAAAATAAAATGTTTCATTATTTCACTACTGTTTCGTTTCTATCTCTTAGATAACGGAAATGTTTCGGTTGTTTTTATGAAAACAAATGAAAATTTTGTTCCTCAACGAACATTTACATACTATGACTTTCAGTGAGTTGACTTCCTTTGAGATCAGAAGTTGGAGAAATGTTTGGAGGAGTTACCTTCCAGAATCCAGTCAAACTGGAAACATTATTACTGTCTCAAAACAAAGAAAGTTAAAATCCATCTTAACTGCATTTTGACTCATGATTTCGTAGGAAAAAATGGAAAAGCTTTAATGTATGTAGAGATCATCTGAGGAGTGTGTTTGTGAATGATATCTTGAATATAGAGCCAAAGAAGCCTTTCCAAGGGTTGAAGAGGCTGTCGGCCTTGACACCTCTCAGCCCAAGGAAAGCCAGGTCAGGTTTCCAGACTGTTCCTGGACCTCTTTACCTTTGTAGGGGTCCAGACCAGAAAAGACTGTGGGGTTCCAGAGGTGCAGTCCCAGCTCTTGTATCTTTACCTAACATGTAAGGGTCAGATTTGGGCTAGAGAGAACTCATTTCTGATAAAATGGTTAGAAATCTTCTTGGTTGTCTTTGCCCATGGACGTGAGCTTTAAACAGAACCATTTAAAATCTGTGTAAGCTTTGAGTGGTTGTGAGTTTTGCATCCCCTAAACTGCAATTTCTTGCAACAGAGGTGGGTTCTTTATCTTGGAACTGGCAGAGATATCGGCTTGTTAACTTCAAGCCTTCACATTCTACTGCTCAGCCTATGTGCTTTTGCAATCACACTCGCCTTCTCAACACAAGTTAATCCCACTACTCTTCGTGACCAACTATGTGATGTCAGCTGCATATAGTTTTATTCACTTTACAAGGTTTCAATTTCATTGACTGAAGAGTTTGAAACAGTTGATTCAACACAATTGAGTTGCTCTTGCCCCTTATGGCTTTAAGTACACGCATGAGATTCAATTTGCATTTTTTTAGGATCTGTGCGAATGCCTGCTGCTCTTTGTGGTGTGGTTGGTTTGAAGCCAACTTTTGGACGTGTACTGCATTCTGGGTAAGTACTCACTGAAGTAGTTATCCATTCCAAAATTACCTGAATTTCATACACTGCATAGCTTGTGCAAAAATTCTAAAGCACAATTTGTAATTTTCTCAGTGTGCTTCCTCTGAACTGGACAGTTGGGATGGTTGGAATACTAGCAGGCACAGTTGAAGATGCATTTATCGTGTCAGTGTTCTTTATTTGGATAATTTTGATTTAGGAATTCAACTTAGTTACCTCAATTTAGTTACTTATGCACCTTTTGCTAGTTTCATGATATATCTGATACTAGTTACTATTTCCAGTTATGCAGCTATCAGTGACCAATGTTCCTCACATCAACCCACAACAGTATTGGTATATTGTTACTTGTTAGTTTCACTGTAAATGGAACTTTTGGTTGTTACTTGATATTACAAATAAGAATCAGGATATTTCCTTCATCCTTTTAAAATGTTCCAATACCTATAATTGTCTCTTTATACTAAATGCCTTGGCCTGTGTCTTTCCTCAGTTGCTAATTGATGGCATTTTTATATTACAATCTACTGACTGGACTTCTTGCTTCTGAAAACTTACCAGCCAAAAATTCACTTCCCGCTGTTGAAGTCACCAAATTGTATATCAAACATCAAACTGGCTAAATATGGAGAGGTTCGTAACTGTTTCTCAAACTGACAGTAACATGAGTGAATTTTCTCACTCTGCTCTAACATGAGTATTGGTTAAATTATGTGCATTTCTTCTGATATGTTCAAAGATTACTCATGAAAATGTTTCATCTTTGAATCAATTAGTGGTTTAATGATTGCACTGATGAAATCAAAGTCTGCTGTTCCCGTGCTCTGGACCAGCTTCATAAGCACTATGGATGGGAGGTATTGTCAACAAATACTTCTTTTATTGTTTCAAACTTAACCAGATTTTGATATGTAACTTCCTATGTGGATATGCCTGTATCTATTTGTCCCTGGTGTGCAATTGCATTTTCCCTCAAACCTTGAATAAATGACGTCAATAATAAATTGATCATCTCTCTAAATAAAGAAAAAATCAAAAAAGAAAGACCTTCCCTGCAACTTGTCCTTCTTCATATGGCTAAGCCACTAGTTTTTATGCACTGTGAGCACTGCTTTCTAACCTGCTGAGAGCTTTTATCTACAAGACCATGGAGGTGACCATACCGGAGATAGAGGTGATGCGCCTGGCACATTATTTAACAATTGGATCTGAGTGTAGCACTTCAATTTCTTGTCATCTAGAAAAGTTGTATGTAACTCCTACCATACCTTGTTTTATTTACTGTTTACAAGAAAATGCGAATACTAGATGTTGACAATATGAACTCTCATTGGAATAGAAATATGGCAGAATTTGGATGGGATGCAAGAGTAGCAATTTCTGTTTACGGCGCTTTCAACAGCAGGGAATACATAAATGCCCAGAAAGTCAGGTACTGTAAATGCCTATTTACTTTTTTTATATTTTGATGAGTAAAATGTCAACATTGTTTATTGACCGCAACATATGCTAAGAAATGTTGTTTCAGTAAACCCAATTTTGAAGTACTTCTAGAAATTTGTTGATGTTATTGTTGTTTTTCATTTATTTATTTTTGGTAAGAGACATTAAGATGGTTTGCACTCTCATACCAATACTGCATCTCTGTTTTCTTAGTTCTTCCAAACATTGTATCAGTCAGAAGCCTGTAAAAGTGGCTCTGAAAGTTGCAACTACCACCACACAATTTGATTCAAAATCATAAATGTTGAACCAAGGTTGTCAAGTTCCCTCTGCAGGCTATTTGATCTATGCATTAGAAACATACACAAGCTTCTTAATGAACTCTCTTGCAAAATCTCCAGACCCTGATGGGATATAGCACAGAATTACAAGAAATAGGGGGTAGGTCAATGGTATTGGGGGCTTAGTGCTAGCAGCTAAATTCTAAATTTTGATAATTATTAAACTCCCAGGAAGAAATGAGTAAACCTTTTCCCCCTCTTTTTAAGCACTGAATAGCTTCTCTACAGAATCTGGCTCGAATGAAAATCTTGTAGTTTTTCCCAAAGGTTTATACATCCTATCTTAAGGGTCACCCCTTGATGATGGTCAATTTGTTGCATTCCATACACAAACGGATCTGAGAATTCTTCATCACACATTAGAGTCCAAGACACCTTGGGTCAAAGAAAGTGGCATATGTGATTTATCCAAGAGAATTGAGATGAAACAACGGAAACTTTTCCGCTTCCATTTCCTAAAGAATCGACACGAAACATTAGTAGAATACCAAAATTCTTATGTTTACACGAAGACATACCGAAACGCACCAAAATACAACGAAACACTATAAAATATATAGAAATAATGAGTTGTTTTGACATGTATTAGACAATTTTGATCCTTGCTTGTACTTACTTTTTTATATTCCTATTAAAATTATCATAGTTAGTGTTGACTTTATTATTTGATAGTAGATTTTATTTAGTGTCACTATAATTAATTTAGGCTAAAATTTTCAGATATTTATTTGAAAGCTAATACCTTAACTTAATGCATTGACTGTTAAATTATCTCATAATCAAGTGATATAAACATTAATCGTTAATTACTAGAATTAATTTTCTAACTAATTTTTCTACATTTTAGCATTTACTATTCAATACTATCATAGTTTTCTCTAATACTCTAATGTAAATGACTGTATAGTCCTTAACATGTTCAATTATTAGTTTATTAGCTTTAGAACAACTCATGGAGGACTTTAATTCATGCTCACAATTGTTTTCTTATGTTTCAATTTTTTTATCATTTTCATCATGCTTCCTAAGCATTTTCGTTTCCGTTTCGGCACCCACCAAAATGAAAATTTGATCCTTGCATATATGAACCAGAGATAGGAGAGAGAAAGAGCTAACTAAAAATCCTTCAATTGAATCATCCATTACTTTGTAATCCTTTAAAGTAGATAATCAAAGTATCTTTAGTTCCTGAAATACAATAAACAAAAGATTAACTTCAGTTGAGGATTTTTGAACATTGAAAGAAGCCTCTCCCTTGTGCATTGATCAAGAATCAATCAGAAGCAGATGAACTGCACCATTCCATTGAATGTTTTTTTTTTTTTTTTTTTCACTAAGATTTACCTATTACTCCACTGACATACAACTACCCCACTCTTGTATAGTACACAGCCCTAAACCAAAGATGGGATGGAAAAAAACGGTGAAAATGCTCGCACGATTTTTTTTATATACAAAATCAGCTGCTATTAACTGCTGGAATGAATATCTGTAACTGCATTTATACTGTGTGGGAGACATCTTTTGTGCATTACACTGCACATTTACTAGGAAACAAATTTTAAAGCTTTTATAAAATTACTTTTCTCTAGACTAAGGCATGAGTTTTTTTTATCTGCTCTTCCAGTAAGAAATACACTTTTAAGGCATCTTCTAAATGTCTACATGGAACAGTCCTTGATTAATCCTGCTGCTTCTTGCTGAATGCATCAGTGATGTTGCGGGATTCTAGGACTAGATCTTCGCAAACAGAACTTATGCATTCCAGCTAGCCACTCATTCAGTAGAAATTAACACTTAGAAAGTGAAAGATTCTCTGAATTCCCATATCGATATGAACATGACCAAATGATGCCCCCTCCTAGTAGTTCCATTGATGCAGTTGATGCTGCACTCAGATTTTTGTCAAAATGATTCAAAATGAGGTGTGATTACTGATTAGCTGTAGTTTTTAAGGAGGCTGCCAAGTAATTTGAGATGATTAAATTTGTAATTCGTCATTTTTGTCTATTGCAGTCCAACTTAGTAACTTACATGGTTAATAGAACATCATGAAGAAAACAGAATAAACTTGATTAAAAAATTTTATTTGTGATGCATAAGTTATTGCTAACATTCTGCGACGAAAAGAGTTAATGACAATTTGTTTGATATACCAACAAAAAATATATTATATATCATTTTGCTACATAACTTTTGCATAGAAAGCTTGGAGCGTGCAAGAATACTTAGATTTTTTGAATGACAAATGGATAACATTATTTCTAGTCATTTCAAAGGGCTGAACGTCTTTTCTATTGGTACGAAACCATGCTGTGAATGACATTGGAACTTCTGAGCTTATTATGTTCCCTGGATATGTTCCCATTTTTTCCGGCATCTAGTTTAGTTTGATTAGTTTCTTGACATCAATGCCATGATAATAATTTTTTATTAATTTTACTTTTCTTTATTGTATCTTCAGGAACCGCCAGATGCAGTTTCATAAGAACATATTTGCTAAAGCAGATGTCATTGTTACACCAACAACAGGGTACTCCCTCCTGTTGTGATTGAATAATATATATTCCTAACAAGATGACGAGCTTCTTCCTTATTTGTTAAAGTGGCTCAGCATGGTAGAGGATGGCCTTGAACATATTATAGGTTCTGAGCCAATTCAAAGATATGAAACAAGAAAGAAAGATTTCTTAATAGTTTGGTTTTCAAGTAACATTCAAGCTACTAATATCTTATGGTGACTGTCTGTTGCTCTTGACAGTGTAACTGCTTACCCCATATTTGATGATGCCTTGAAAACTGGTGAACTTGACTACATAAATGGAGGTATAAGTGCCAATAAGATTTTCTTTCCTATCTCAATTTTAGCTTTTGATTGATCAGGGTTACACGTTTTTCAACCCTTCACATTATTTTCTTCTCAGCTGCACTTGTTCGGTATCAGATAGCAGGAAATTTCCTGGGATTGCCTGCAGTGACTGTACCAGTAAGAGCTTAGTAGCCCTTTTCCATCTTCTATACAGTGACAGATTTACATTTCTTCTCTTTGGAGACATCAGATGAAGTGGGAATAATATTATAACCCAGTTACAAATCAAGATGAGTCCGCCTTTTTAGTTAACCCAAAATGCTTCTTGATAGGTTGGATACGACAAATTTGGTTTGCCTATAGGCCTTCAGTTTATTGGGAGGCCATGGTCAGAAGCTACTCTGATCCACATAGCCTTTGCAATGCAGGTATGTATGTTGCTGTACTTTTCAAAGATAAGAAGTTGAGAAATGCTATTGCATTAACATTAATTCATGCGGCCAAAATCCAAGTGGATAAATGCCTGTCAGCTTTAAAATTGTCTAGTAGACTTCTGAAGACATGATTAACTTAATATAAAATAATAACTTTTCCTGAACTTAGTATCCCACATTCATCAATATGAATAACATGATTTGTCATATCATTAATTCATCGATCAACTTGGTTTCAGGCCCTGTGCGCCTCAAGCTACCAAAAGCCAAAGGTTTTCTATGATCTACTGAATAGGGATTGAGTGCCTGGACCTGGACCACACAGCAGATGCATGGTAAACAATGTTGGCAGGAGTTCTCAATGAGTACATACATACAGGTTTCCTATGTTCTGCAGTTTGTGATATATAGTCTGTTTTATTAGTTATTTCTCTGGATAAAATGAGGAAGCAGTTTATTGTGAAGTTGCTGGTTATCTACATGATTACAAACATTGTGTGGATTGAACGGTTGCTATATTGCATTCTCAGATTCTTCGCTAGAGCCAAATCATCTAAATCATTATTTTTTCCATCAATTCATGCAAACAACAATGAATGAATGTGTGAGTTAAAGTAGAATTTCATACCGGTCAGCTGAAGTTAGTTGAGAGGTCTTTGGAGAACCAAAGGGATCAAAGCCTGAAACCTCTCTTGGTGCATGTTTAGGGGTAACAACACTTCTTATGTTCTGTGCCGTAAAATATTTGAACAGAGATAAACTCCACATTTCTAGGATCCCTGTCATGGGCATCTAGTTATGTTTCGCAAATATCAATGAATCCAAGATAAAAGGGGTAACTCGGTGCACCTCCTACTAAAAAGGGTCCAATATATACAGTTTTACAGGCATGCAGAGTGGTGGTTTTCTTCTTTAGCAAGGCGTAATAAGCAATCTTACTGTTACATCAAGGCTTGGTCTCACCAATGAATTGAAGATAGATATATCAAAATGCAATTATAATCCCAATCAAATTTGGTGAATCGATGATCGTATATTAAACTGTAGATACAACCACTAGTCTTTTAGCTCAAGCGGTAGTCCTCCTTTACAACTAGTTTTTTTCACAGATGCTAGTCATACCCATCTAACTAGTTTTTATACAAGTGCTAGTTACACCTAAACAAGTAATTCCTTACTCCAACTAGTTTTTATACAGATGCTAGTCACACCCAACCCCAAACTATTTTTCCTAGTTAGTCTCTCCCTTACAAGAAGAAAGAACAAGAGTACAATCATTTTTGGTTACAAATAAATTCTCTCAAAGAATGAATATGCCAATGAAGCTCTCAAAATAATACAAGAAAAAATACAATGAAGCTCACAAAAATTTTATAGGATGAATAACACTTTGATGCACAAACTCTTATTGTTCTTGTTATTGTAGATTGCTCCACAAGTGTATCTCTATTTATCGATGAAGATAGGAGGTTGATTTGTAACTTCAAATCTGTTTCTAGTTGTTTGACAAAGTATTGAAGATTTTGTTGGCCCAAAAGGCAACCTAAGAGGGGGGGTGAATTGGGTTTTTCGAAGATTGATGTGAATTAAGATTAATTAAAATTAATCTAAACAATATAACAATGATCAATCTATTTGTAATGTAATGTAATCAATAGAAGAAAAGAAAACAGAGCAATAGAAAGAACACAAAGATTTACCCAAGTTCAATCATAATCCATGGTTTACGTCCTTACCCCAAGATCCCCTTGAAGTCTTCCTCTACTATGTAAGCTCCAATTACAAATGGATGCTGATTGACCAAGTGCTCAGCTTACTATATACAAGAACTTCTACCCAAGTTCTTCAGCTACCAAGTGGTTTTGTCCAAGTTTCACTCACACTTACAAGAGTTTTTCTTTTTCAAGAGAACTATCAAACTCTCACTTACAAGTGTATAAAGATATAGAACTAACTCACAAACTCTCTAGCAAGAGTAAATTATACAATCAAAGCTCACAAAGTGAAGACAAGAAAAATATTCAGGAATTTTAGTTGATCAATCAGTGAATTCTTGTTTCTTGTCTCTCATGTTATTATAAATGCAGCTGGTAGTTTGTATATAAACCCCTGCATTGATTTCATCCGTTGGAGGTTGTTGGGCTTCATTTAATGCATGTCTAGTCCGTTATAACGTTAGAAAAACTAGCCGTTATATCCCAGGGGTCGACTCTAGGCTTAAAGAGTTGAATCTTCTGGTTCTTCATTTGCCAGGTATTGTCCAGTGTATCCATGAGTCTACTCTTCATATTAATGAGTCGGCTCATTGATCATTTTGTTTTCATATCATTTTGCTTCTGCCTTCAGGAGGCGACTCTTCAAAATCTTGCTTCAGTCAACATGAGTCGATTCTTTATATTCAAGAGTCGGCTCTTTGCTCATTTGGTCTTCAGGTTTTCTGTTTCTGTCTTCATGAGTCGGCTCCTCATTTCCATGAGTCGGCTCATTGCACATTTTGTCTTTAAGTCATTTGCGTCTGTATTCATGAGGCGACTCTTCATTTTCATGAGTCGGCTCATTGTTCAGAAATATGCTTTCTGACTTACAATGTTCCAATTCATCTCAGCAATAGTATAAGATCTTCAAGGAGTCTTCTCTTTGGCGTATGATAATCAATCAAAATTCTTTAACTCATCAAAATAGCTTCTATTCAATTTGGAATGAATCATTCATTTGATATTCATTTCTTCTTGATTTCCAAACTGTCAGAGCTTCATTAAATCGACTTTGATTTCTTTTTCTTTGTTTGTAAAGCTTCCTCTTTCATTGCAGAACAATCTCTTTCAATGTCAAGCTTTCTCTATTATGTAGAGTTTCACAATACTTCATTACCGATTTCTTTCTTTACTAGCAATTCTTCTTTCTTATTTAAAATCACTTCACTGATACTTTTGTAAGCTTGATGAAATCTCTTCATACACATTGTCTTCATTGATTCTTTATATCTTAGAAGAATTCTTTACTTAGATTCCATGTAGAGATTAGGCAATCAATGTGAATCTCCTTCTCAAGCAGCTTCCAATCACATTATCTTGAATCAACCTTTTGCACATTTGATGAAGTCCTCTTTTGAGCTTTTTCAATCTCTTCACAATCAAATCATCTTCAACTGATTTTAGCATACTCTGATGAAGTCTTCAATCTTTCTGAGTGCAAGACAACTTTATTGAGTTTATGTATACTTGATGAAAGTTTTATTTGAACATCTTCAATCTCTTCGAATGCAATCATTTGTTTGAAGTAGAAATAAGCATTAATGCTCTGTTTGGTTTATTGCATAACTCTTGAAATTCATTGCTTAATCTTACGCTTGTTGTGCATTCATTTTGGCAAGTATTAGACTTAAGATTGAACTTTAAGTCTAAATTATAAACTAAATTAATCTGCACACTAAGTAAATGCATTAGTAAAATAACACATGATTTTGTAATTATCAAAATCAACATGAGGATCAACCTTGAGTCAATAGATTTCTTTCCATTAAGCAAGCTGTTGCCAGGATTTTGAATTTGGGATCAGATGCCTTCATTTGCACCTCGATTTTCTTCTTGTTAACGTTCGAATTTAAAAATAAATATGAGATAAAAATTGTAGACATGGAAGTCAGATTTTCAGAACCGTAACAATTAGATCAATCCAATGGTCAGATGAAAAGTTATGATCAAATTACTCGAGCTATCTCCCAACCAGCATATTTGAATTTCTGCACAGCTTTGTCAATGTTGGGAATTTATACTAAAAGACATGCTTTTTGTGTAATGGCTTTAGTATTTATCAATAAATTAGTTATTCCATTTTAATGAGAATCTGTATGAGAAATGTTTGCATTGTGTTATTTATTTAATGATTATGCATGTGTGTCTCTTATTCTATATAGTAGATGATTTGGTGTGTAGAGTACGACTTACACACGGAAGATTAGATCATCGATTCTTATGGAATATAAGTTTATCATTCACAGTCTTAGATAGAAATGGATACACCATTAGTAGGACTGTAGTACAAGGTTTTAATAGGTCTGTCTTGACTATGGGGAACGGTATAGTTTCAACTCCTTGCACTAGTACACTTTGTGTGTATTGAATAAGACCGTGTTGAGGTAATTGTTTTTATACTGACTATATAAAATAATTAATACCTCATGATTATTATGAGTGCTTATGCTCTTAATCCTAATATAATAAATAGACACGTGCATGTAGTATTTATTGTTTTGATTAACAGAAGAGTGAGATTCTTTGTGGGTCAATAAACTCAGTGAGTTGGACAATAACATTACGTGTATGGTGAATATTTATTATTAATGGAATCCACGTCCCCGTATAGGGATTGATGATACCCTCTTGAGAAAGCTTATAAGTTTTAATTATATCAAACCCTACAGGTGGATTATGAATCCGACATATTAAATAAGTTAAGTGGAAGGTCCCAAGGAATTAAATTAGTCTATTAAATTTAATTGTCAGTAATTTAATTTAATAGACAGGTATCTGTAATGTTAACGTAGGGAGATAAATAAGCATTTAATAATATGGAGCTCGAAATATAATTTCTAGTATAACATGGAGTGCAATTATAATTTGTTAGTAGTATAAATTATAATTTACGTAAATAAGGATTAATCCTGGTTGGATTAGGAGTCCTTATTTGCGTAGGAAGCTCTAGTTATATTAATCCTATGGTCCTTATTGTAGCCTATATATATACGCGCTCTAAGAGCTGCTAAAGTTACACTCTGCACATAATTGAGAGATACACGTTTTTGTGAGGAAGACAAACCCTAGCAGCGGCGAGCCCACTCTCTATAGAGCAAGTCGTGTACGAGGAATACAACAGAACTCCGAAGGTTGAGTTCGAGCGGTTTCTTCGTGCTTAGACTGATTCTTATTATTCGGATCAAACCAGAGAGATCTCAAAGGTATAATTCTAATCACGTAAATTACGCTATGCTAATCAGATCAGAATTTTGGTAGTATACGTATACACTATAGCCAGGTCGTGAGAAATTCCGCAGTCCCCAACAGTCAACTTGCATTAGCTTTTTCATATAACAAATGTTCGATTTTGAAAATCTCTATAAGATAATTATTCCATATTCTCAAGAATCAAAACATTTCAAGATCTAAGTTAAAAGATATAAGTAAAATACTCAGGCTGTCTCTCTAATTGTCATCATTAAATTTTTGCAACACTAAATCCTTTTTCACCTTGTGTTTCAGCTAGATAACATTTGAATTTGAAAATGCATATAGCATATAAAATGTATATATGGATGTTACCTTTTCATAACTTTAAGAATCAGATCATTTGGACTTCTGGATCAAAAGATATGGTCAAATAATCATAACTGTTTATAAGCTGCTATATTTTGAATTTCAAATCCAATAAGTCACTTTCTATCTAATTTTCATCCTATAAAACATTCTTATCACGAAAATTTCATAAAATACCATAATTAAATATTTGAGTCTTCTTTCCAGCGCCATAAGAATCAGATCAATCCAACGGTTAGATCAAAAGATATGAGCAAAATAATATGGTCGTATCATAAGATATAATTTTATCGAATTTTTAACCTTAGAAGAAAATTATATTTTCTAATTTTCTTCATTGAATCAAGTTTCATTAAAACATGATTCTAAAGGTTTTAGATATTACTTTTCAACTCTTGATTTCTCTTTCAAATGCTTCATAATACTGCAAAACTTTATTACACCAACTAGATCAAGGATTAAAAGTATTAAATATATTTAATCAAGAAAATATTTATAAATCAAAGTAAATTATCATCAAAACCATATATAAAAATTCCATATGAATAAACTTAGGGTTAATAATCTCACATTTTTTTATGATGACAAACTTTGATTGATTTACCTCATAAAAACACTTCAAGTAAAATAAATATTTTAATATATATGTCATGTTCAAGAGAGTAGTAAAAAAATAGAGATAAATTTAATCCAAACTTACCCTCAACTAATGCATCTCATCTTAAACTCATATATTATAGAATTTAATATCAATCAATATATTTCTGCCCCTTTGTCATCATAAAAAAATAATCATATATAAAATTGATAAAATTTCATAGAATATGAATACATAAATATTTTCCTTTTGAAGTCCACAAAAATAACATATGTTTGGATATGAGAGATATATTCGTTTCAAAACCAAACATGCTTTATGAATTATAATATTTTATATTTCTCTCCCTTTCAATATCAAGAAATGCATAGGAAAAAAAAACATGTAATCAAGTATATATCACAAATCAAGTATAAGTAAATTCATACATATAACTTTTAAAACATTTCAAAGCATGTCACAATTTTTTTTTAAATAATAAAAAATAAATACACGCACATATATATATATATATATATTAAATTTTTCTTTTCTGTATCATATAACATCAATAGAGTAACATACCTCATCTTTTTCTAAGACGGTTAAGTCCACTATAAGAGTCTAGGCTCTGATACCAATTGTTAGTTTAGGTGGCAACCCAAGAGAGAGGAGTGAATTTGGTTTAAATAATAATTCAACAAATAATTTCAGATTTAAAAATTTTAACTAAATATTCAAACAAATATTAATCAATCAATAATATGCTGAAAATAAATGCAAGCAATTCAAACTATAAAGTAAAGAAGATTGAGAAAAGAGAATACGACACCAAGATTTATCGTGGTTCGATTTTAACTCCAAAATCTACATCCACTCCTTAAGGCTCCTTTCTTGAGATTTTTCTCTACTATATTCAAATCGTAAATACAGCCACTAGCCTTTTAACCCAAGCACTAATCCTGCTTTACAACTAGTTTTTTTCACAGATACTAGTCACACCCCTCCAACCAGTTTTTACACAGGTACTAGTCACACCCAACTAAGTAATCCCTCACTCCAACTAGTTTTTATATAGATACTAGTCACACTCAATCTCTAACTATTTTCCCTAGCTAGTCTCTTCTTTACAAGAAGAAAGAACAAGAGTATAATCACACTTGTTTACAAATAAATTCTCAAAGAATAAATATGCCAATGAAGCTATCAAAACAATACAAGATAAAATACAATGAAACTCACAAAGATTTTGTATGATGAATAATACTTTGATGCACAAACTTTTATTGTTCTTGCTGTTGTAGATTGCTCCACAAATGTATCTCTATTTATAAATGTAGATAGGAGGCTGATTTGTAACTTCAAATCTGTTTCTAGCCGTTTGAAAAAGTATTGAAGATTTCTTTCTGTTGAGCAAGCTGTTGCGAGATAAGATTTTAAATTTCAGATCAAATGCCTTCACTTGCACCTCGATTTTCTTCTTTCTAATGTTAAAATTTGAAAATAGCTATAAGATAAAAGTTGCAGACATGGAAATTAGCTTTTCAGAACTGTAAGAATCAGATCGATTCAATGGTCAGATCAAAAGTTATGATCTAATTACTTGAGTTATCTCTCGGCTAGCATATTTTAATTTCTGCACAACTATGTCAACTTGCATTAACTTTTTCATATAGCAAACGTTCAATTTTGAAAATCTCTATAAGATAATCATTCCATATCCTTAAGAATAAAAACATTTGAATATTTGAGTCAAAAGATATTAGTGAAATACTAAAGTTGTCTCTCTAGCTGTCATCTTTGAATTCTATAATACTAAATCTTCTTTCAACTCGTGTTTCACCCAAATAATATTTGAATTTGAAAATGAATATAGCATTTAAAATGTATATATAGATGTTACCTTTTCATAACTTCAAGAATCAGATCATTTGGACTTCTGGATCAAAAGATATGGTCAAATAATCATGACTATTTACAACCTATCATATTTTGAATTTCAAATGCAATAAGTCACCTTCTAACTCATTTTTGTCCCATAAAACGTTCTTATAATGAAAACTTTATAAAACACCATAATTAGACATTTGAGTTTTCTCTCCAGCCCCATAGGAATAAAATCAATCTAAAGGTTAGATCAAAAGATATTAGTAAAATACTATAGCTGTATCATAGGATATAATTTCATCAAATTTTCAAATTTAGAAAAAAATTATTTCCTCTAATTTTCTTCCTTGAACCAAGTTTCCTTAAAACATGATTCTAAAATATTTAGATATTACTTTTCAACTTTTGATTTCTCCTTCAAATGCTTCATAATCCTACAAAATTTTATTACACCAATTGGACTAAAGATTAAAAGTATTGAATATATTTAATCAAGAAAACATTTATAAATTAAAGTAAGTTTTCATCAAAACTATATATAAAATTCCATATGAATAAACTTAAGGCTAACCGATGTTTCTATGTTTTTAATGTTTTCAATACCAAGGTTAGAATAAACTGTTTTTTTTTTTTTTTTTTTCCTTTCAAACTTCCTGTATAATATCAATCAGCAATTGCTACAAAAGTAAGGTGGATTTTCAAACATCCTTTATATCAACGAGGCATTGCTAAAGATCAAGAGAGCACGTATTTACTATGTTTGTTCCCCAACTCTTCTTCTACACTTCTTCCTACTCGAAAGAAACCTTTTTTTTTTTTTTGAAAAAATTCCTGGAAAATGCTTCAGTGATGGAGTATACTTTGTAGAGGGTCAAACCCCATAAGTTTGAGTCCCAAGTGCCCCGTCCATTGCACAACCATCGTACCACTACTGGATTTTAATTCCAATGCACTTGTAGAGGACCGTCTGTATATAAAGGCCGTTGCTGTTACTGTTGGTCATTCAGATTTCATATTTTCAATTTTCTTTTATTTTTAACTTCAGTTGTTGCTAAGTAGAAATTTATTGTACAAAGAGAGAGAGAGAGAGAGATTAGATATACTCACACTATTCCATGTTAGAACCCATGAATTTATGCTGCTTTCACATCCTACTATCACACTAAAGAAGCAGAAGGCAAAAGGCTGGAAACACAGTCGAGCAATTTTAAATTTTGGACAATGCACAGATATGGAAAGAGATTGTTCACTGAAACTCATACATTATATACATATATAACAATTTATCTTCTTTATCAGCATCTGCAAAGAGGACCAATTAATTTAATATAGCTGTTGATTCTCATACATTCTATCTGCCATTGCCAACAAGATCCAATCAAGGCTCCTGCTATACAATCCCAAGCTCGAAACCATTCTAGTTTCACTTTTCTATGTTCTCATTGATTTTTGTTCCTTCTCCTACTGTTACTCCGTGGGAACTTCTTCCCAAAACCATTTCGGCTCTTTTCAGCAGTAATGACCTCAGCCTGGCTCCTGGATAGCAATGAGTCCCCTTCCCTTCCCTACAATTTTCTATTGGACCTGTGCAATTGTTTATTTTTCTTGGAGTTTCAGAATCCCCTTTTGGCAAAGACGAGTGAGCAGAATTCAGTTTCCATGATTCAGGACCATTTTCAGGAAACTGTGATCTTTCTTTAGGGACCTCCAATGGCTTCGCTGTGTCAATTAGGAAGTCTTCCAGTGTTGCAAGGGATTTCAACTGCTGCCCAAGAGAGGCAATTGTTTTCTGGCACTCTGCAAGTTTACTGGCAGCACTGCTAGCTCCTCCTGTCATAAAAGACCATCTTATAAGAAGACAACTATTGGGAGGGAATTTACCTATGCAAAATAATATAGGCAATTAAGTACGCATTATCAAGTTGATGATCATACACAAATCACCAGGACTTCAGAAATACAATGCAATTGCTTCATCATTTCCAAAAGAAAAAACCTAAACTTTTCCTGAAGTTGCAGATTCATAATCAAGTTTAAATAACTTATACAAAGAGTAATCATATAAACAATGATTCCTGCAACAAGGATACCACTGATCTAAAGAAGAATTTAAGGACAGTATAGTGACAATTTAAGGTTGAGTCAAACATGAACGGAAGCTCTACATGTTGTCATAGGCTATGTTACATGGATTCGGGTAGGGGTTGTACATGTCTAAGTGCCGGATTCATCTAATTACCATGTCTAAGAACTAGGGAGACGGCAGAATATTCATATTTTTAATATAACTTTTTTTTTATTTCATAGAATAAAATATTATTTACAAAGTACTACTAAGCATTTGATGCATAATATAGGAGTTCTATGCATATTTTTAAAGTAAACTCGAATTACTAAACATTTGTGTTGGGTGAATGTCTAACAATACATACTGGACACATCCCATGCCCATATTACTTCATACATTTTAGAAGAATACATGTAATACAAGTCACGGACTCATGGGATTGAATAGTTACTATGTTGGATGTGAATAATTTTATAAGGTTATTACTGTTACTAGGATTTTGTAAGGGAAAAATTGGCCTCTTGGTGGAAAAACAAGATACACTTGCAGATATGGGTTTATGATCATATTTGTTGAGAAGAGCTCTTTCTCTCTCTCCCCACCCCGCTTTCTCCATCTCTGCTATATTTCCTCTCTCTTATCTCTTATTCTTAACTCTCTCTGTTCTTCTTTCTTCTCTCGAGTTCCTCCGTTTTTACCTCTATCCCTTTGGATATAGAAAGGAAAAAGTACTCATGCCATGGGTTCAGTAATGGATGTTCTACATGGCAGCAAACAAGTATGTGATAGGCATATAACATAAAGGAAGTGTAAGGACCCCAACTCGCTCTAGTGTGTTGAATGAATTCTATATCTGAAGTTTACGGAGGGGACTTGGGTTTACAAGTGGGAGCAATAAACCCAAATACCATTCCTGGCTAGCATTTTTAGGTGAGTTCCTATATTGTTATGGCATTATAGCTGACCTGCTCACACGACTGCATGGGCTTGAGGGCACTACAGTGTGGGGTCACTCCGTGCTACGGCTGACCACAAGCCGGACATGATATCTGGACCCAACCAGGGGATAAAAGGAGGGAAATCGTAATAACCCCAACCCGCGAGAACATGTGCTAAGTCCCACATGGAAAGCCTGCAGGAGAATCTTGAACAACAAGTGGGAGCAATGCACCAAATGGCATCCTTGACTATCCCTTTTGGGCGAATTTCCAAGTTATTGGAAGTGACGATCCTATACTTCATGATAACTTGCAAAAGATGATTTATATATATGGGCATTTGTTACATGAAGATTTCTGTATGAGTACTTACAGGATGCTATGATACACGGGCACATCAATTTATCAAATGGTCTACAACAAAAATTGGAAACTTTGACATTTTAGTCATTCCTTCGCAACCTAAACAAATAATAAGATAAATTCAATATCTAGAGAGAACCACAAGTCAAAAACATGCAAAGGAGTGCCATGTCATAAATACCATGTTAACTAGGCTCACGGATACATATATATATGTGTATATTGAACCTCAATGAACAATTTGTCCACCCCAATCAATTAATGCATATTAAAATACGTGAGGACAAAGGAATAGTATGTTATACGTATGGGTTGAAATACGATGGAAATTTTGGCATAAAACAGAAAACTAGAAAAAGTTACAAATCGGCTTTTTGTAGCCGTATAGTACAGACAGTAGTAAAAAATTCAAGATTAAAAAATTGGCAAGACTTATGTACTATTTTAGTTTATACATGACAAATGACCAAATTAAAGAAGTAAAGGATTTATACAGACCTGCTTTATTTTTGTTTCTCCATTCAAGATTGCTATATTTGGTATCTCAACTTCGCATTTCATTCTCAAAATCCCATCTTCCAATTTCCAACACTTGGCCACAGCTTCCCCTGACAAAGCCTCGCTCCGTTTGTACCTCCTCTTCCAAAGAACCAACTTTTGAAAGCACGGTTTTGATCTCAGCTTCAATGACTAGTAATTGTGACTCCGCCAATTCTCTCTTTGCATTGGCAGTCTCAAGTTTGGTATCAGCTGCACTAGCTTCATTTTCCATAGTTAGCTGAGTTTGAAGCTCCACCAACTTCACCTCTGCTTCCACCAATTGACCCCTTCATGTATTAGGATGATCTTGGCATTCAGTTAAAGCCATCTCCAAATCAGCTTTCTCCATTTCCATCTTCTCTAACTTCTCCTCCAGTTCAGCTGTCCGATTAATCATTGCATCAAGTTCAGCTTTTAAAGGGCTTTCCCCATCACGGGGTTGATCTAATAAAGCTCCTGACTCGGGGAAACAGCTTCCACTCTGTCTCAGGTAATGCTGCAAGCCTTTCTATTTCAAGGAAATCATCCATGAGATTAATCTCAACTGAAGGGACCATGAGGTTTCTTCCAATGGCCTTCTCATTCTTAAATTGATCAAGCTCTGCAATTAAAGTAGATGCCCATGAATCACAAGGGCTAGGCTCACACTCATTCGGCTCTAAACCACTAATCTTGCGGCTGTCATTTTCAACTACCAGTATAGTCTCCCCATTATCTGATTGGCTATCTGTGAAGGATTCAACATAAACTGATGAGGCAGCAACAGACCTGTGATCATTAGCAGCTGATGCCTTGCGAGCAATGGCTTTTAGCATGCGGCACTCTGATTCAAGCTTGGCCACCTTCTTTATGCTCTCCAGATGTTGTTTGCTAGCTGTTTCAGCAGTTTGGGTGCTTAAATCCCTCCCAGTAGTCCTAATTTCTAACTCCTCAGCCCTGGAAAGGAGCTCAAGCTTGAGAACTGAGTTTTTTTTCTCTGCAGCATGAAACTTAGGGCAAAGATCAGGATCAGCAGAGGTAACAGCTTTGGCTTTAGTTGCTTGAAGTTGGCACAGGAGCTCATCAAGCTGCCTTTCAAGTTGAGACTTTGTAAATTCCCATTCACGGGTTTTCTTAGCAACAGCTTCATGGATCTGCTGGTCTTGCTCTTCTCTAGATTGTCGAAGCTGTCTAACACACTCCTTGAGAGCTCCATCAAGATGTCCAACTCGATCTTCAAGGGCCGAATTCTTCTGAGCTGCAGCCTCCAGTTGTTGCTTCAAAGCCAACACTTCACTTTCAGTTGTTTCCCATCCTAAACAATAATTAGGAAGACCAACTAATTGGCTTCAAACAAGGATGAGGGTGAAGTATCTGGAAACAATATTGATATGCACAAAGTATCAATGTAAGACCACTCAAAGCCTTGTATTCAGGAGACATGTCAACTTTGGATTGTTATACTTCCAAATGAAAACAAACTTTCCACAATAGAATGACTCGATGACAATACTTGGACAGTTCTATTAGAATCTTTATTCATGACAGTTTGACTTCTCCCAGTAAGGCACAACAGAATGACAATGTTACTAGTGTGGCAATTCTGCAGAATAGCAGCACGAAACAAGAGGCAGAAATGAAGACGCATTGATCGTAAGAAAGCAATTAAAGAATCTCCGCAACACCAAAGAAAAGAAATTGTACTTTCCGTACTGTCATCCAAACAAAGCAGCTATTTCAAGATAAGGTGGGTGATTATCTTCTCCAGTTCTGAATTTACGTTACAAATTTTAGTATTGAAGCATGATAACCCACCCCTCCAACAAAAAAAATTATGAAGAAACTTTCTGACCAAATAGAACAAGAGAAACAATGGATACCTGAGACAGCTTCCTCTGCAACTTTTGCATGTTGCTTTACCAAGTCTTCCTTGGCCCTGATGTCGAGAAGAGCTGCTGATAATTTCTCTGTTAAAGTCTTCACACTATCTTTAAGTTCTTCGTCGCTGGGTGCAGGTTTAGATGTGACTTCTGGTGATTGAATATGATGGTTCGAACATTCCTTGAGTAATCAAATGCCCAATAATTTAGAGGACAACGACAATTTTAAAACAATGTGGAACGGGAAAGAACTATATTTTAATGTAAATCACATAATTGAACCACCGAAAAAAGTTTTCAAAAAAATATTTAGGTAACAACAGTGCAAAGAAACATGCCATCGATTTATTTATTCTCTTTCTTCTTATTATTATTTTTTTGGACAAGTAAGACAAACACACCCATTTGCTCCAACCAGACTTAAATTCAGCACCTACCCCATTTCGGGATGGCACGGGATGCTACTCAACAACTAGTAATTGGCTGTTAGTTCAGTTCTAGGCAACCATGAAATTGAAGATTTATAAAGGTAGCACCTGACCCTTGCCAACCATGTATGAAAACGAAGAAATTTTTTTACCTTCAATAGAAATTATGGAATTGCTTTTATCTTCATGTCAATGTAATGTAACCAAGGCCTGGAGCTAGTTTGGCCTTCGTCACAACAATTATATGATCTTGCCAATGAATATCTAAGTTCCACATTTGATGAGGGCTTGTGAAAATCTTTAAAAGCTAATCTATGAAGCACCGATGACTCCTACCTGATTAGTAGACTCTCTTTCCATCCCTGCCCAACCACAGCCTTTTGGCAAAAAAGAGCAGGTAGGGAGGCAGTTGATATTTGAACATATTGAGATGTGAAGCGTCAGAGGGAATGGGAAGTTTCCACAGGCCAAACCAAAACGTTGGATGTGTATTAGATGCTCTGGTTTTCTAGAATCAAGTATTTGTAAAATGGAATCACTAGTGAGTTTGTTGTATCCTCTATTCGTTATTAGTTTCACAACAAAGATAATATAAGGTAAACCTGAACAACAATACTTGAGGTTCATAAAAGTCAACACATGCAATTAAAAGGCAAACTACGACTACTTGAGAAGCACCAACCTGATTATCAGAGAATCTTTCTGAATAAGACAGATACTGATCCCGGGCTTTCAGTTTCACCAGGACTCTTCTCGGAAGACTTCCTCCGCCACAGCCGACTCCGCCGGTCCATCTTGAATTCTAGTGAAGGGAGAGTCAGTAGTCCCTCACAGAATCTTCTTCTTCTATAATTTCTCCCACCCATCCCTCATAATGTCACTAACCACAAAAACACCAGTGAAAAGAACGGCTAACCAAATCTGAAACTTTACATGAAACCTGAACAATTTGAAACCCAAAAAGTGCATAAAAATTCATAATCCAATAGCAATTCAGTGCTTGAAAGGTCAATTCTGCTCAACATCAATTGAAGAAAAGGAAGGAGTGGTTGCCAATTTCTAGTGATTCTCAAGCTTCGCTTAAGTTCACTCCCCAACCATCCAACCTCGAAGAAAAGTTTAACCTTTTCCAAAACCGAAAAAAGTAAAAAGAGAAAAAGAAACCTAAGAGTCGGTCAGATACTAAATTGAAACTCTTCTGAATTCATAATCAACTGGAAATTCCATACAACACAGAATCTGGAAACAACTCATTCCAATAGGCAACTTTCAAATCCCCACAACTACCGAGAGAGACTGTGATAGAGACTAAACACAAGTCACAGAACATACAATTAAGAAAACTGCAAATGCCCACTGCAACATATCTCAGAACGAAAAAAAAAATGGTATATGTCAAAAGAAAAGACACCCATAAAAGCAAAACAAACAACAATATAAGGAAATTGCATAGAAACAAACAACAATATAAGGAAATTGCATCCTGTAGAGAGATCTACAGAATATCAGCACAAGAGAGGAATATAGATCTCTATAATAGTTGGAGCTGATTTGCAGAATTTTTAAATATAATAATGTTTCCTTTTTATTCACCTTTCTTGTATTTCAAAATTTGATATGAGAGAGAGAGAGAGAGAGCGTTAGTTCAGAATCCTTCACAATCACAACCACAACCATAATCACCACCACCACCATTGATTATTTATTAATTAATGTTTGCAAACTTTTTGTCTTCTGCAGGCAGCATAGCGAAGCAATTCTCTCTCCTGTCTCTGTCTGACACTCTGGTCAGTGCCGAAGTGTCCGACAACTTTTTGTTGTTTTTTGTTCTTGATGATTAATGCCGCAAAGACCTTTTTTTTCTCTTTTTCTATAACTAGTGCAGTAAAGTCCCGTAAAATGCATAGATAGAAAATGTGGGAGAACTGTTGTTTGGGGGCTTTTTTGGGGAGAGAAAACACTTGAGAATGAGATTGAAGCTTATGTTTTACTAGGAATGAGATTTAGCAATAATATATATAATACAAAAATGAGAGACGGTCAGGCTATCCCAACATATCAATCATACTCCCAAATCTATTATTCAAATGTTAAAACTATATAAGTTTGCATGTGCATTAACCAATGATTGGATGGCCATCATGCTATGCATAATATCTCATGTTCTATTTATCCACATGCCCTTTATGACTAGCTACATTCATGCAAATACATTAAATTTACTTGATTTGTGTAAATGGAATATATAAATTTACTTGGTGGCTTTACATGAGTTTAAGAGAATTGTTAGTTGAAGAATTGAATACCCTGTATGAAAAAATTATAAAAATATAAGTAAATAAAGATCCTTCAAATTGAATTACTGAAAGGTGACATCATTTGTACAAAGTAATAATTCATTCTAAATATTGTACATTAATCCTCCCAAAAAATTTCCAAATTTGCGTTTTGGTTATTTACTTAGAAAAGTTCTTACCATTTGCAATTTGAGTCAAACAATATCTTTCATGGATTAAGACATTGTTGTCAAATTATATGCTAAAATTCTATACTCTCACGTACATGGAACCAATGCTCAAGATTATTTTTTCCGTTTTTGGTTTAGAAAATATAGACTCATCATCTGAATATGCCTTTTCTTTGTATGGACATTTTATATCTAAATGATGTGTGAAACCTAACAGTTCATTTTTCAATACATTGAAAACCTGGTTATACATGACATATGTTTCATTTGACAACCTAGTCATTTATTTTAAAGTAATAAAATCTAAAATTGTAATGATATAAAATTTTAAATATTTTTTATTATATATAAATTCTTTGGAAGGCATTTAATGTCTAGCAAAAAAAAAAAAAAAAGTATTGAGGTCCCAAAAATATGCATACACGAAAGATAATATAATACTAGTCATCAATGTCATTTAAAAAAATTGCAACAAAAATTTAAGTACGACATGGAAATTGATTATACATTATATATATATATATATATAAAACAAAGTTGCAAGCTATATTAATTGATATCATAATTCAAAACCAAGCTCAATCAAGACAATTCATTGCCAATTTAGTTCCACGAATGAAATCATTTCTTTATGAATGAACTAATTCAAAGCTTTCAATCCATAGACAACCCAAATCAAAATTTTTTTGTACCCTTTTCTGAACCAATTTTTTTTGAAACCATTGAACATATATAACACTAGAGGTGGGCGCACACTTGTATGTCTGTCACTCCCACTAACCCTATTGACTTAAAAATCTCACTAACCACTCCACTAATCCACTAACTGAAAAAGTTTATTTAAATTATACTTTTATCTCAAAAAATGCTTCACATACCAAGCTCCAGTGTTTGCTTTATAATAGTATATGATAATGTGTTCGGAATATTTTCATTTTAGATTAAAAAATCATATGTTATAAAATAAAAATAAAGGGAAATAATCTTTTTCTATTTCTAACTTTGTTTTAAATTTATTTACTAGACCCAAATTGTCTAAGAAATTGTGTTTGAAAATACGACTTCAAGCCTGAAATTGTATTTTGAAGTTATGACTTCAAGCCTGAGTTGTTTTCTAAATCTCGTTTACAACTTTGTTATAGGCCTAAATCTCGTTTTCTATTATTTTTCCTATCAAAACATTAATCCTCCCCAAACATTCATCTTCATTTTAGTTGTCATTCTTGCCTATTGGAATAGCTTCCTTGCTCTTAAAACTATTGAACATTTTGTGGGGCGTTCAAACAAATGATAACTACAACATTGCAGATGAGTAAGTCGATGAGTTGAAGGTCAACCATATAGAACGTCCCACTATTTAAAATCAAGTACTCATCTGAGCTCACCATGTGAGAACAATAAATATAATTAAATGGTAAAATGCTAGGTAACATTCATTAATCTGCATCAACTTATTATTTCCTCTTAGATATAAACTAATATCTCTTATTCCACTAACCTCAGTTCTATCTCCTGGTATTACTATCGCAATCTCATATATAATGTTGGTAGATTATACTATTGTCGATCTATAGCTGAACTGTAATGAAGATGAGCAGTAAATTTTGACATGTTAAGGCTAATTGATTTTGCATGAGCTTGGCAAAATTTATCTTCAAATGCATTAACTTGCAATAAACTCTTTTGAATTGTTTCAAGAACATCCTTTCTTTAGTGAGGATTTCTGTGATTGTAATCTTCTAAAGTTGAATTAGGGTCATAAATATACAATTGAGCATAAACTGCGTCCTGCCCTGATTGTGGTAGTAGCGATCTTATTCGATCTCGTAAATTCCCATAGATAGTGAATGATGTAGGACCCCTCCCACTAAGTACTCTTGGATCTAATGTAGCACCAAAACTTGTAAAAGCATTGCTTGCATTGTACACTAGAGTATAATGTCAACATGATTATGATTAATCATCATTCATATAATGCTTGAAATAACGGAGGGGTGTAATAAGATGAGGTAGCCTAATTTTTCCTTGCAAACAGCAAGTTCTGAATAGAGGACGTTTTGCAGATGATCTTACTAATTTTTCATCCATCTAATGTAAGGCTGAGCAAAAATGATATAATACATCCCTTTTGTTGAGAAAATGTCGAAATGGATTTATACCTACTCGAGTATCAACCCTTGTACTTGTAGGCATATTAATTTCTAAATCATCATCAATACATAAATCCATTTGAAGGAATCGACTTGTTGGAGTAATCTTACAAATATTAATCATCCATAATTCAAACTTACATACTAAAATTGTAAAAATAAAAGTGTATCTTTTAAGAAGTAAACACGTTGATTTACCAATTCTGTTATGGAGCTGAATATGTGCTTGGCATAAAAAATGAACATTTGGAATGATGAGTGCCTACGATTTGTCTCTTTGCGAATTGAAGGACATCAGTTGTTTTTGTTCCCCTTTCCAGGCCAGCGTTGTGATGCCTTGAACTTTCATTTTCTAATGTAATATATTTTTTAAAATTTTATATTATTTTATATTGTCCTTAAGGTCAAGTTGATCATTTATGACCTATGTGGTAATGTAAGGTTATGTGTGAGAATCATGGGATTATTTCCCATGGGTGTCTCTTAATTATAGATATATATACACATGCACACCACATGCACAAACCCACTCATGCTAGAGAGAAGAAGAGCAAAAGAAGAGGAGATCAAGAAGAAAAAAGAAGATCGAAGAGCTCAACTCTAGCTAGAGAAGCTATTGTTGAAGCTTGAGAAAGCTTGGAAGAAAGGTAGGAACCCTAGCCTCTTATATGTGTGTATATATATGTGTGCTATGTTGTGCTTCAATACCCTTTTGGGTCCCATTTGATTAGGTTTTGAGAATTTAAAAGCATATGCTAGTGGATTTAGAGTTAGGGTTTGGAAAACCCCATTTTTGTGTATGGTGTGATTTGAGATTCAAACCCTAAATCCCTTTGATTTACTTCTTTAAAGTGTCTCATTTTGAGTTATTGTGATATTTTTGGGTCAATCTTTGAACCCTAGAAGCATTGAAAGAGTTTAGGAGAGTTTTGATTGAGTTTGGTTTTGAATTGGGCAAGATTGAAGATTTTCGGGTTCTTGAAATCTGAGTTTTTATTTTTATGGTCACATTGTCAACACCTTTCATCCAAAGTGTTGACACTTTTGCTCTAGAGAATTCAGTTTCATTTTTGCTAGCCAAAGTGTCAACACCTATCCTCCAAAGTGTTGACACCTTTACTCTAGAGAGTTCAGTTTCATTTTTGCCAGCCAAAGTGTCAACACATTTCCCCTAAAGTGTTAGACACCTTTATTCCAGAGAGTTCAGTTTCATTTTTTTCTAACCAAAGTGTCGAACCCTTTTACCCAAACTGTCAACACCTTTGTCAGAAGTGTCTACCCTTTTCATCAGTTATGCCAACCCTTTTCTCCCTTGATTTTAACACTTTAACACCTCTCCTCTATGAGTTTACTTCTCTTTTCTTGAGTTAAAGCATAGAGTCAATGTGTTTGACACCTTTTATGTGTTCTACATGTAGGAATGCCTTTTTAAGCACAATCCTCAAGACAAGAAGTGAGTAATGACATGTCATGAGTAAAACCTATTATTTTTCAAATGCTTTCAAGTTTAAATACGTTTTATGCATTGTTTTCTACTACTTTTAATGCATCAATGATTATGTTCAAGTATAAATATCATACTTTGAAATGTATATGAAGTTTTACTTATGATATGAATTGAAACCCATGGACTAAAATGTTTTAATGAATGAGATGCATGATTTCAAAAGTACTAGTGCCAACTCGAGGTATTTCGTGGCAAGACCTTAAACTAGCAACAATGTTATCCTACGATGGGGATGTGAAATAATCTATCACCATGTTGGGAGAAGGCCTTCGCCTTTAAGCCACTATGTTGGCGACCTTTAAAGTTGCTAATGCTGAGCTAAGCTCTGATGTTAGGTTGTAGTGCACATATGATTTTAAACAATGATATACGATATGTTCTGAAGCCATATGAAAAGTTATGCCATGTTTGACAAGGAACAATGTTACGGTGCATCTCCCTTTTATGATACTATGATTTGAAATAAAGAAATGTTTTAATATGAAATCTCATGTCATACGTGGTTTTTTTTTATTGTTTTATACATTAGATATCAAGGCTAGTCCATGGTTTTTTCCGCTCATGTATAATTGTTATTCACTAAGCGTATTGCTTATGTTTTCAAAATATTTTCAGGTAGTCAAACTGGGAGGCCTTAGGAGGAAGCCCTTTATATGGATGTTTGGTTTATGGCCCACAGGTCCTTTTGTTGTGTAATGTGCTATTCCAGGCTGGACTCTATGATGTTTTGTAACCCATTTATAAATTATATATTTCTTGTGGCTTAGAATAGGCACATAAGATATGTTTGGTTTTGGGTTAGGTACGGCTCTACCATGTATGACACACGTATTATTTCAAGTTTATAAAATTTCATTTTCGCGACTATGTATCTCTTGAAATGATTATGCACAAGTGTTCAACTAGATTATAAGACACAACCTTAAGTAGCCAAGCTATTGGCTGGTCATACACCCTAAATCCGTATAGGCCGGGTTACGAGCATGACATCGTGGTCTCAAAGTTATAGGTTGACGCCGTAAGATTGAGTCATGTCTAGATAGAATTTTAGGTTTGACTTAAATATGTGCTACGTGTATATGTATGCTATACATATAATGACGTGCCAAGATTTATTATATATAGTATTAAGTTAAGTGCTTAACCGTTCATTTGTATACGTATAACTAGTTATGCCACTGAGAGGAAGAGGTCGTATATTTGTATATGTTAGCATTGTCGTGCCCAGGTTTTTGGGTGTCTAAGGTCCTTTCGGCTTGGAGACAAAAAGCACGGAACTCTATCACTAGAACTTAACCTCCTAGAAGGATAAGTGCGACTAGGTTTGAAAATTGGTTTGATTAAGGGCTTTTATAAAAATAGGAGTCGCCCACCTAACTTGATTAAGGTGAGTTAGGGCACCTAAAACTAAGTGTTAATCCGAAGATTAAACTTAGTGTTTTTTGGAAAAGATTTTGAAATCTCCCTCAAGAGAGGGTTTTTAAGAAAATAGGTTGTTTGGCAACCTTTGAAAAGATTTAAGCCCTTTTAGAAAATGATTCCATTTTGGTCATTTGAAAATAGAAATCTATAGTTCGAGGATTGGTTATGTGTAGGGAAGATATCTTAAGATCATCACCTTATTCCGCCTTTTCGGTACCTACATGTCTAATCACCCTTTGTTTACTCACTAGAATAACCGGTTACCATTGTCCACTTAATATCCACTTTAGAATTTTGAAAACTGGGTTTAGTCATCACTTTTCAGATGGATGATGCATGATGCAAGTTTTTGGAATAAGTTCGAAAATAATGGGGGTTTCGAAAGAGTTTGAAATAGAAACTTTGAATTGTGAATTTTTGGAAAATGGATTGAAGTTGAAATAAAAGTTATGACCGCACCATTTTAGGTTGCCTACGTATCTCATTTGACGAGAATCAGGTCATTCGTAGTTCGGGCAAGAGCCCAATGGAATATAGGCGCATTAGGGCCTTTGGAAGGTTTGAAGACACTTTGGGGTTTTTGGAAAAGTTTAAAACACTTTGAGATCTTTGGGAGTTGAAGACTCTTTGTGGTCTTGGAAGTTGAAGACTCTTTGTGGTCTTGGAAGTTTTGACTTGAAATTGGATGGCAAAATGTTTTGAAAATGTTTTTTGGATCAACTTAAAGGAGTTTTGGAAAAATGCTTTGGCATGAATCAAGAGAACTTTAAAGTGTTTTTGAAGTCTTGTTTTGAAAACCTTGGAGGAATGTTTCGATGAATTAGTTTTTGAAAGTAGTTTTTGGAAATGGCTAAAAGTTTGAAATCCTAATATGGACAACCTTAGGGGTTGTTCTTGATTTATCACTTGTCCTTGGAATCTCTAACCATGAGAGGGCTAAGGACACTTTAGGTTTGTAACATTTTGAAAACATTTTTGAAAATGCCTTGAAAATAGAGCGTAAGAACATTTGAAGAGTTTGCAGAGTTGGTTTTTTGAAATCAAGAGAGTGGGAGATTTTGGAAAAGTGGGTTATGAGAGTGGTTTAAAATTGAGTGATTATTTAGAATAGGGTTCAAGAGTTGGAACCTTGAAGTATACTAACCTAGGTTGGGTTACCTTAGGGTTAGCGGTGACCTAAGGTTAGCTAACTTGGGTTAGATTAACCTAGGGTTAAGATGGCCTATGGTTAACAAACTAAGGTTGGGTTAACCTAAGGTTAAGGTGACGTCGGGTTAACTAACTAGGGTAGGGTTAACATAAGGTTGGGATGACTTAGGGTTAGGTTAACCTAAGGTGAGTGAACTAGGGTCAAGTTAGCCTAGGGTTGGATTGGAAAATGGTTTTGAAAGTTGGTTTAATGCACTTTTTGGAAAGAGTTTTGAAAAATAAAGCATGCTATGCAATGGACTTTGGTGGACAACCCTGTTGAAAATCATTTCCATGAAAATTTTGACTCTAGCCAAGAATATAGTTTATATGGTTGGTGATTGGAGACCATTTTAAGGAAGGTTTCCTCATGGCCATTATAACCATAATCTTGACAAGAGTGTAAGGGGTCCAAAAATCAACAAGATGATGACAACTTTTTAAGGCACCATTTTTAATATAAAGATAGAGAGAATGCATTTTTGAAAATCATCTTTTGAGAAGGATTTTGAAAACCATTTTTCAAGGGAATCATTCCATCAAGAGAGGGTTCGTATGGCCAAACAAAAGGGAGACCACTCAAGAGAGGGTTCCATGGGGCCATTCCAACCACTACACTTAAGAGAATGGCAATCTTGAAAACTAGAGAATTAGAAAGCAACCTTTATGCAAATTAAAATGTCATGATGCCAACATGAGAGTTAAGGGGTTAGTAGGGGATCTTCTAAGGCATGATTTCTAAGGTTTCATCCTAAGCTTCAAGAAGCCAACTCTTGAAATAATTTTTGAAAAAAATATAGAGTTTGGGAATGACATGGAGTTTAAGAGTAATGTAAGCATTATAGAACATGACAACAAGCATAAAATGAAGCCAAGCATAGAAGACGTGATCAAAATAGTAACATGCAGGGGTCATGATCACATACAAGGCTTTTAGGCTACACCACATAAACAAGGTGCTCTTAGGCCATACCATCTCAAAGTAGGCTACTGAGAGGTCCCCTTACACGATGGCTCTCACTTGCTTTCCTCTAGGCATGATCTAAGAGCCTTCTTGGCTCAAGCATGCAAGAATGAGGGGTTGTAGATAAGGATTAAAATAGAGAATAGCCTAAGTAGGCTAGGAGGGAGAAGAGAAGAGTGGGGGAAGACACAAATGTAAAAGGGATACCACTTTTTGCCTTCAACACACTTGTAGTCTTCAATAGATGTCTTGATTGGAGCTTGAGTGACTTCCAGAGGGCTTGAGGGGCTGGAATGGAGTGTGTAAGTGTGTATAAGGTCTTGTAGTTGAAGTGTATAGGCTTAAGAGAGGTAGAATCTAGCCTAAGTGTTAGAGGGGTGGAATATATGTAATGATTCGAGATTCTGGAGCAGTTTTAGTAGAGTTTCGCATCAATTTCAGAGATGGAATACGCAAAGGGGTGGCTTGGTATTTATAGGTAATCTGGAACAGGCCTAGCGCATGTGCTACATGTGCCTGGCCAAAATTTGACCTTGCACATGTAGGACATGCGCAGGTACTGTTCCATTGCCAGAATGGCACGTGGCACCCTGTGTATTGGATAAATCTCGAATGTTGATCAAAAGTTGGTCGATCTGATCAAAATTTGAGTGCATGTAGCATATGCTCCATCACTGGGAAGGTTCGTCCAAACTTTGCCTCGATAATTGTGCCAACCGGGAAGGTTTCGAGAGATACGGTTGCACCCACTATGTTCTCTTGGGGTTTTTTTGTGAACTTTTATGCTTTCAAAAAGTTTGAATTATGTTTGGAAGCATGGGATATCGTCTTGGGAAGTGTGCAAAAAAGGACATGTTTGCGGATCGTCTGTGATACGCTCCGAGGGTGTTCGAAAGTAGCTATTTTCATATTGCATGATCAAGGTCTTCGGGAAGCAATTTTTTTGATCAGACTATACCAATAGAAAGTATTCTGGAAATACTTACGGGAATTCCCAGATTTACGCATTTCTCAAGTTAGTTGACTGTGCGTTATAACCAAGGAATCGGGAGAAAAGATAATTTAGGCGGAGCGTCTGTGAGACACTCCAGGGGACTTTTATTAAGTCATGAGCATTTAATGTCATAGGGTCTTTCTCAAGTTAAACAAGGGTGTATGGTGAAACCCTTTGCTCGAAATCCTAGGACCAGTGCTATTTCGGGGTATGTTTGGATTGCTAGGGGTAAAATGGTCATTTTGCCCAGGATTGGCTGGAAATGGTTAGGAATGATTTGGTGTGTTGTGTTAAGCATGTAGGGTTGTTTAGGGATGGTTTTGGGAGAGTCTTTTATCATTCGGCGGGGTTTGTGCCTTGCTGAGGCGTTCAAGGGCAGAACGGTCATTTTGACCAGAGTGAGCCGGAATAGGACTGGATTTGGACCAAATGGCGTATGGGGGACGCCTAATAGTTTAACAACATTTTGGAAGGATGGGCTTATCGTTTTGAGGGATTTTAAACTTTCTCAAAAAGTGCCTGGAGGCCCAAGGGACAGGCTTGGTCATTTTTCACCGAGTCGGGCTAGCAGGCGCCGGTGTTAACCTAGGTGTTGGTTCCCGAGACCGCCTGGTCTCAGAAAACTACCTGTGCTGTGTTGGTCTCTAAGAATGCCCGGTCTTAGAAAACTACCTGTAGGGGTGGTGTTGGTTCTTAAGAATGCTTGGTCTCAGAAAGCTACCTGGAAGGGTGGTGTTGGTCTCTGAGAACGCCCGATCTCAGAGAACTACCAAATGACGAACATTTTATGTTGGCGGGCTAGCGGGCACCAAAAGTGAACCATTTGGAATTTGATGAGGTGTTGGTCCCCGAGATCGCCCGATCCTAGGAAGCTACCTAGGTGGCGTTGGTTTTCGAGACCACTTGGTCCAGAAAGCTGGCTGAAATGATGGTGCTTATGGCTTCAGTGGGTCCGTATGGGCCCGAGAAGTGACCAGTTGGCTGGATTATAGATTAAAAGGCTCATCTTGAACTTGCATGTGTGGCGATGCTCGAAACCGAACCTGGTCGAGCCAAAAATTGCCGAGCGGACAAAAATGGGGCGCTTACGAGTATAAGGATCCAATGCATCGATTTCAGCATCACTACAACAGCCTACAGCCGGTGGGAGAGAGGATCAGACGTGGCAAGGCCGAGCTTTCGCACTTATTTCGGGAAACACCCCTGCCACTAACTCTGTAGTTGTTAGGTATACTTCTCATCTTTGGTCGACCTACCCATTATTTGGGATCGTAGAATTTTTCAGGACCCAGCAATAGTGCATACGTATAATACCAAAAAATTATGATTTGATTTAGTAGAAATTAATATACATAATTAGAAAGATACCTTTGAGATCTCTCTAGTTTGATCCTAAATACCAACAGGTATAATCTTCAAAAGTCTTCTGCTTTGATCTCGAACAACAAGCAACAATAACAAGCACGAATCAATTACTCAAACTCAACCTTCAGACTTCTGCTGTATCCCTTGTACATGCCTTACTCCAGAGAGAGTGGGTTAGTAGCTGCTAGGGTTTCTTTCTCTCACAGAACACGTATATCTCAATTATGAGTAAGTGTAACCCTAGCTGCACTTAGAGTGCGTATATATAAAGGCTACAATAGGGACCATAGGATTAGTATGACTAGGGCTTCCTACGCAAATAAGGAATTCTAACCCAACCAGGATTAATTCCTATTTATGTAAATTATAATTTATACCACTAATGAATTATAATTGCAT